>VZSE01009345.1:3315310-3792344 GCA_013398275.1 Promerops cafer | reverse complement strand
CCGGCCGAGCGTATCGCGAGAGCTGCCCCCGGCACGCGCGGCCCGCCTCCCTCAGCGCGCGCTCCCCCGCCGTGCCCTCAGGGCGGGCTGAGGGCGGGGCGGCTGCCGCCGTGCCAGCGGGGCTCGGACGAGGTCGGCGGCTCTGTGTTCCGTTCAGAAGCCGGCCCTTCAAGGAGCCGCCGCCGTCCTGGGCAGTCTCGGCGCCTCCAACCCCGCGCTGATGATGCTGAGGCGAATGCTGCGGAGCTGTGCTGGACTGGGCAGGGCTGAGGCAGGGTGAATTTGGTCCTCGCTCGCCCTGCTCCACAGTCCATCACATTGTGGCCATAGGTAACATCACAGAATGACAGAATTGTTTGGGTTGAAAGGGACCTCTGGATGTCACTCAGTCCAACCCCCCGCCAGTGCAGGGTTACCTGGAACGTGTCCAGGTGGGTTTGGGATTTCTCCAGAGAGGGAGACTCCATGCCCTCCCTTGGGAAGCTGTTCCAGGGCTCTGCCACCATCCACGTGAAGAAGTTCTTCCTTGTGTGGAGGTGAAACTTTGTTTTTCAGTTCATGGCCAGTGCTCCTCGTCCTGCTGCTGGGCACCACCGAAAAGAGTCTGGCACCATTCTCTTGGCGACCGCCTTGAAGATATTTATATGCATATAAATAAACATGTTGGACTGTGAGGTGACCAGCTAATGAGTGTGGAGCCAAATTGAAATGCACTTTCGTTCTATTAGGCCAGCAACGTGGCTTCCCAGTGATAGCAGTTCTGAACCCTTGCCCAATCACCCTGTTTATTATTAGCTGTTTATTAGTTAGCTACAAGTAGGTCTGGTAGTTTTGAGAGGATGAGCAATAGTGCAGATGCAGGTGTTTCCCTCCAGCTGGGTGCTTGAAGCAATGCTGCGGTTCTGAGCCAGGGCTGGCTGCAGGTGCCAGCTTTGAAATGACAGAAATCAAAGCTGGATGCAGCTGGCGAATCTATAGATTGTTTATTTTGTGCAGGGCGAGAAAGAGTTAGCGGTCCTGATTTAAATTCTAGTTTTGAATTTTCACATTTGACTAACTAATCCCTTTTGCGGTATCGATTAGAGTTCTTCATTTCCTGTCCTAAAGTTGTTTATTTTGCAGCACTTTGTACTGCACTGGTTCAACATCTCTTCTCGTGGGAATCCCCTTGCAAAGTTCCCCTTCTGCCTGATAATTCTGAGAGAATTATCACTTCACCATGAGACCGCACAGCTTTCACAAAATCCTTTCTTCTCATGCACTGTTGAAAAGAATTAAGATTCAGTCACAGAGAAGGCAAATCACTGTCAGTTTTCATTCCTCACCACAGGAAACAAAGTTCTGATGGTGGGGTACTGTGTATTGTGCTTAAATGCTAATGTAACAGTAACAAAGCATGGGGATTATCTCTGTGTCAGTTGTGTCTCTTGTTACCTGTCACCTAGAACCACTGCTGAACCTGAACCTGAACTAACAGACAGACAAGGGCAAATCTTGTGCCTCACCACGGAGCAGACAATACCACCTGCACGACACAGTGCTCTGTAATTCTTGGCATTTCACCGACTTTGCTGTGAAATTTAGTCAGAAGAAACCAGCCCTGTAACCCTTATTTCTGTGCTGGGAGCCTTCCAATGGTGACTAGCATGAGTATTTCCTCTGGGGCAAATAACCTGAAGGTGGTTCTGAAGGAAAAATCCTTTTAATATAATGAAGGTGTTAACTGAAAACAAAATATGGCCATTTAAAGGGCACTGTGGCTAATTCTTCCATTGCCAAACTTCCAGAAGAAGCATTTTGCAGAGTTCACGCTCTCAGGTCGTTTGCCCAGGGTCTCTTTGTCTTGCAGCATGGAAATAGGTTTTTTGAGCAAAAAATCTGTAATACACTGAAAATAGAAAAACAGAAAAATGAAATGAAGAATAATTTAGTATGTGGTTAAATAAACCCCTCAAAATTCCCACTTAGCTTGGGTCTGCAGCAAAGATTTATTTTCCATCTCACTAAATGGATTACAAATCTTCTGTGAAGAACACAAAACATCATGTGCAGCTCATCTGCCGCACCTTCTGTTTCACTGCGCTGGTATTGACACCCGTGCGATGGGGGCAGTACCTGCGGTGAACCTGGGCGCGATAAGTGGGAGCAGAGCCGGAGCCGGGCCCGGGTGGGAGGCGGAGGGGCTGCGGAGGAGCGGCCAGCGCTGTCCCCAGGGGCCTGGCCCGGGATTAGCACATGGAAATGACATCACCCACAGCCAATCGGGGGGCCCCGGGGGTGCAGCTGGATGGGGGCCATCCTCCACTTAAGTAACAAGACATGACATACCATGTGCTAATGCTAAATAATTTATCCCTCAGGCATATAGTGAATTGCAAAGCCAAGCTGAGGCCCGGTCAACAGTTTGTAGTTTAAATTAAAATTGGCTTTCCCATCTTCAAGGGAGGGAGGGGGTTGTCAACTGTTGTGATGAAAAGTGGGATGCAGAAAATCTCTTTTTTTTCTCTTTGCTTCACTTCTTTCTCTTGCAACAATTTGATCTTATAAAAACAACTTTCAGTAATTTTGGAGATGTATCCCACATATCTCTGTTATATGAAGGAAATTCACAGAGGAAGGTTTAAGACATTGTGAATAATTATTTCCAATATATCCTTGAAACTTAGGCGTTAGCACCTGTAATATCATAAACCAAAGCCATTCCAAGATTTAGTTGTATGTGTTTCAAGTTACAAATGGTATGTGGGCATTTCCATAGCCAAGCCATAAATTTGTCTCGTTAGGAATCCCGAGGCATTTGCTGCTGCTCAGGCTGAAGCTCAGGCCCAGCCTGTGTCAGGATGCTGGAGCCAGCAGTACACAGAGGTGGGTGTGATGTTAAACCACAGCTGATGGCTGCTGAAACTGAAGCCTTTCCAACTCAGCGGTCCAGCTAAGCCTGGCCAAACCTTTGACATTTGTTAAAATATTTAGCTGATTTTACTTAAATATGCTAAACAACATTTTCACTGAAACCACAAGAAGCTGAAAGTAGTCAGCACTTTCCATAACCTGTCCTTACACAGAATCTTACCAAAATGGAGGCTCAAATATTCTTTAATCTTCCAGTATACCATTGGCCCGGAAATCAAAAGTTGCAATATACATGGTGTTGGTGAGAAGGAGATAGGAATCACCTTTAAATTATTTTAGGAGAAGAAATTAAAACAATCTCTGCCTTATGGAATAAATCAGAACATATTTACCTAGTCTCTACTTGTTTGGCAAGTTAAAACCTAGAGACCATGAAGTGGTACAGAGATAAAAAGAGCATGTGGGGAAAAAATACAAAACAAATTGGTAGTGTCTCTGAAAGGTCTTGAGGGAATTCAGCTTTATTGCCACAATAGCACACTTTTTCATGTGCAATTACTTGTTGTCATGGAAATGGATTTTGAAGATTTCTCCTATTTTGGATGCTGCAAAGCATGCTTAATTTAATTAAGATGTTACCTTTGATTTTTTCCTTTCCATATTTGTTTACTTGTCTAGGTTCTTGTATGATTGTCAGGCCAGTATCCAAATTTGCCTTAGATAACAACAAGAAAAAAACATGCCACTGAATAAAAAAATTGCAGGAGCAGCTAAAATATTAATATATTATTTATTTTGTAGGTTATTTAAGTTCATAGTGTGCCTTCTGTGATAGGGAAAGCACTTCTATTAATAATTTGAACCTTGGCAAAAGTGTATTTTTGTAATTGATCATTCTCTTTTTGCTAAAACATTTGTACAATGAATAACAAAGCCTTTGCATCTAGATCCAAGTAGGAACAGAATTTGGCAAATCGAATTCCTTCCTGGATTTTCGCAGCTCTACTTCCTTTAGGAAGTTTTTAGTCAATGGGAAACAAAGGCTTATTGAAAGGATTAAAGTTGCAACTATTCTCTTTGTTTTAGAGCTTCAGTCACGGCTTTCCTCTAGTAAACAACATTTGCAATTAATAAAGCTTCTAAAAAAACAGGAACTTTGGGGAAGTACGTGCTTATGATAAGCAGCAGGATTTCTTTTGACAGAACTCTATACAAAGGTGTAGTCTTTTTAAGTTCAGACAATGATAACAATTGAGTTTCTCAAAGCATTTTGGAAGTGTTCCTTCTGATAAACACAAGACAAAGTGCTCTGCAGCCAGGGATGGGCAATACCTTTAAATAGGAGATATCTTGTCAAGAGTTTTTGTGTCCCAAAATTATTTGAAATAGCTACAAAAAGCTCACATTTCATATCATGCAGAAACCCAGTAGTCATGTCTTACATGATGAAATATCCGTGTGAAGGGGACATACAGTGCTGCATATATTTATGAGCTATTATCCATAAATTGTTCATTGTTTCCTTTAATATGGCACTTGAAAAAGGCATTTGGATAGCAGTTACCTGTGCATGAATAAGAACACATGGAATATTTAATCTTTATAATTTATTTTTTGCTCTTTTTGATGTCATGAAATATGCACGTTTTCATGTTTATGTCAGCTATATTTCTCATACTTGCTTCATGTGTTGACTTCCAAGGAATTCTGTCCTGCTAGTAGGAAACTGAGGGAAACACAGTAAGCTTGATGATGGCCCTCCCTGGAGGGCAGTGTGGAGCTGCCAGATGAGTGGGGCTGCCTGGCACAGGAGATTTTTCATGAACAGCTCAGCTATTGTTCTCACCCAAGAGTCCAGTTCTTTTTCTGGGGTGGCTGATGTCCAAAGGGTGCTGAAAACAGCAAAGTGGAGCATAAAGGGACTGCAGTTCTGGCTGGGCCCTTAAGCACAAGGACATTGTTCTTTCCTACATGACATTTCTCGTTTACAGAAAGTCTCTGAAGCCATAGTCCTTCTGATAATTTTCACACTTTTATCTCACATGTAGGCAGACTTTTTCTTCTAGATTTTGTCAGCTAAGTGTTTTGTATCCTTGCTAACCTCTCACCCAGAGTCAACTCCTGGTGAAGTTACAAACCTTTAGAAACAGAAAGTTTTGATGGGAATCCTGACTCAGACTTGGTTTCATCAGCAGCAACAGTGCTCTGTTATCAGTAGATGTGAGTCAGGCACCAGCACTAAGTCTGATCTTTGAGATTGCCCATTAAAAGTGTTCTTTGTTGCTGTCTGAAACAAACAAGAAGCAGAGACGAGTCATCTAAATGATTGAATGTGTCACAGAGGATGTTAAATGCTATTTTTGAGCCATTTTTTTACAGCAATTGTGAAGTATTTTGTAAACAAAGTGTGTTATTGGTCAAGGGTGCTCCATCAGACATTCTGCATATATCCATTGGCTCAGCCTCTGAAGACAGTCACACACAAGTTTGTAGGTTGGTGGAAATGGACAGGCTGATTCCTAGAGGAAATAAGCATTAGCATGAGAACAACAGCTGAACTGAAATCCCATAAGCCAGGAAGAACAGCTACACAATTACACTAACAGGTGGTTGGTTTCAAAACAAATTTCAAGGTCTGACAGCTCAGTGCACCTGCTTTGGGTTGATTTCTTTTAAGACTTGGTTTTGGCATGAACCATTGATAAAAACCATAATTCTTTGTGTCTGAGAAAAGTCATCATTACCATATAGTGATGACAAACTGCTAAAGCTTTCTAAAAGTTGTACTTAGCCAGAAGGTAATGTGGGTCATTCTGCACACTTTGTCATTAGAGTTCAGTTTTTTGGACTGAGAGTTTTCTCTCTCAGACCTACCAGGCAAACACCACAGAACTCTCTTTCTGTAAGCTGAGATAATTTTATTGACTAGAGTGCTGTGATTTGAATTAGGTATGACTACAGCTTTTGCATTCATCATGAGAAGAATCAAATTTTATTTTGACAAGGATTTTGACAAAGATATTCAGCAAATTCTGAGAATCTATTATATATTCTATAATTTATACACTGAGTAATTCTGAATAATTATAAAGGTCACAATCTTCTACATTTGTTTTCATTGCAGACATTTCATTTGGGGAGTTTTTTTATTTGCTTATATTTGTTTTCAGCTTATAGAGTTCTCATGAATTTTGGACAAAGGAAGGATGGTCATTTTCATTTTGGAGAAAAAATCAAAACAAGCTTTTCTCATTCAAATGTCTGTACTGGGGGTCCTTTATGGATGGCTCCCACATGTCAGTATGAAATGGGATAAATCTCAAATTCGGTCAGAACAGATTGATAAATGTAGCTTTTGGGATTGAAGTTGCTTAGTTTCTACAAAATTGAAATGAGATTTTCAGAATGGTCTAAATACCTAGAAATTCAAGTTCCTCTAATTTTCAGGCAGTGGGATTACAGACTGCCAAGTTTATCACATCTCTGTAAGATCTGGGCCTTCATTCTGAACACTTCACTTTGCAAACCTAATATGTCAGGGTTTTATGTGATGCAATCCTGAGTTCTGGAAATGTGTGGGGTTTTATTTTCTTCTAGAAATAGTAAGAAGAATATGATCCCAATTTTCAACTCTGAGCAACTGGTGTGATTAAAAGGTATGCAGCCTACATGCAGATTTACAGCCTAGTGCCAGGCTGGGGACAGCAGTGTGACCTGCACTCTACTCACACTGCAGCCACCCTTCACTGCTGTGCCTTCTCTCTCTTGTCTGTTGAGCAAAACTTGCAGATCTTTATAAACTTCTTGGTGTTCCAGACTGTGGGGAGATACAGAACTGCTAGTGTAAGTTCTGTGGTGCTACTGTGGGCCTTTCCACTCTCCATTTTGCTGGTTTTTAAAGACCTAAAATTATGATGATATGGTTGACAGCTGGTACCAGAGAAACAGAAAAATAGTGATTACCCTGGCATCTCCCATCTTTTAATGAATGAAAATGCAAATCTACATAACAGGTTTTTGTTTTGACTGTCCTTCACTGAGAATGACTAAATACATTACCTGACAGCAGTGGTGCTTGTTTTTTTCTGAAGATTCTGTTTCTCAGGTCTTGATAGATTACTCTTTCTACTGGATTGCAGAGGATATTCCCATTAATTTTCCTTGGCTGCTGTATGTGATTTGACTATGTGACTGTCAAAGCCTGTCTGTTAGATTTTCAAATTTTTGTAGTTACATTCTGGATTTCATGATCTGTAGACTTGAACTCATCTAACTGGAAAATAAGATATGAAAGATACTAAGTTACACCTTGTGAAATATACTTTAAATGTCCACCTTTCAATTTGCTGTGTCAGTTATCCAGGTTTGCAGTGGCTTTTCCTTTGTTGTAGTTATTCAGTTAACAAAGACTGGCGTGATTTTTTTTTTTTTTTTTTGCTGTCAACTTAAGACAGACTCTAGCACAAAGCTAAAATTTCAGCAGCCCTCTTTGGGGAGGAAGAGTTAGCAAAACTGAGCATTAGATTCAAGAACTGGGTACAAGCTTTTCTCAGTTGAAGGGTCAAGATACAGAAAAAAAACCCCAGAAGATCATATGGATGAAGAATCTGAGGATCTACAAATTTCCCCTCATGAATACCTAACAGTTAGCCAGGGACAAGTCTTTTCTGCCACTGAGCTGGGAGGGACTGGCTGTTCCCAGAGCTGTCTGACAGGTCAGCTTCTGTGCTCACCTGTATTTACACCAAAGTTCAGTATGAAGCCACACTCTCCGACTGAACTACCCCTGTAAGGCACCACCATCCATTCCAGGCAAAGTAATCCAGGTCATCAAGCTCTGGTGTTTGTTTACCTGGTGACTTTACTTGAAACACAGTGAGAAATGCTCAGGTGAACATACAGCAGAGATAAAGGTTAGGGATTTCCTCTAATAGGAGTTTGCTTCCTCTGGAGTGAGCCTGATGAAGAGCTGAGGAAGAGCCAGTGGGCAGTAGCCTAGGGCACAGCATGTCTGTGGTGTGAATCATCCTGAGAAGATGTGCCCTTGGGTTTTCTGCCATTGGAGACTGGCACTGCTGTGATTAACACTTCGTGTACCCGGTGTGAAAGTGCTCAGAGTTGGGTTGTACTCTAATACATCAGTAGATTTCAACCTGCTAAGAAGTGACTCTTGGTTGCTTTCTTAGAATGGAGCTCTAAGCTTTCCAGAAGGTCAGGACATCTCAGGACTTAGTTTTGAATGCTTTTTTCAGAGACCTGACTGTTGAAGAGTACTCAGATTTTAAATTGAAAGATTTGACCCACTTTGTAGAGGAAGAAGAACAAACAGAATTGGGAGTGGGAAGGTCACTGTTAATAGCACATGAAGTACTTCTCAGCAAGCTTTAAAATTGCTTTGTTTCTCCCTCTCCTAGCGCTGTAAACATGACAAGCCAAAGGAAGACCTTAGAAAACAACTCAAGGAAGCTACAAAGGCTATTGAGAAAGCAAAGAAGCCAGCTGGACCGGTTAGTGTCAAACACAACATTTTCTAATAGCTGTGGTGGGTTGATTTCTCCACATTTCTCAGTAGATACACATCACATATTCTGAACAGTACAGTGAAGCAAGTGAGGATATTCTCAACAGAAAGTTCACTTTTTAATGCATAACAATAAGCTGCATTCTATTTGGAGTCTTCCTAAATCCCTGGTAAATAGACACCTGCTTAACCCAAGGTTGAAGAGAAGATGAAAATTTTAATACAATCTTTTCCATTTAGAGTTTAGTTACTGTAATTTCAGTTAAAAGACTAATTTTTCTTGGTTTGGGCACATTTACTAAAGCACACATTTGGCAATTAGTTGAAAAATTTGTGGGTTTTTTAGAAATGTCAAATTCTGGACCTCATGCTTAGGAGACTATTGTTTAGAGGGAATGTTGCTAGTGGCTTGTGATATTTTATATTTGAAGAATCAAGAGATGGGATAATACTGACAAGTCATAGGCTAAGCTTCTTAGTGAGAATAAGTTTGTAGATGGCAAATCTCTTATCATGGAATCATCTAGCTCTTCTCAGTTTGTGATGTCTAAAAAGAGGTATTGGCACTAGGACGTATGGTCGATGAATGCAGGGGATATATCCATGTCTATCCATATCCATCATGTATTTCCAGAGAACCTATTACCAAGGTCACTGTAAGGCCATGTGGTATCCATAATCTCTGGATATCCACAATCTCCTTCTTTCCTAATTGTGGATAAATAGAAGGATGGGTTGCTCAAGCAACATGAAGTGGCCAGGGTGGTCTGCACAAGCATTTGCACTGTGTGCAGTGCACAGTGGGAAGATTTGATATTTCCTGGCTTGCTTTGCTTTCCCTTCTTTCCTCCACTGTGTCAGCCTCCACAGTGTATTAAATCCTGCTTGCACACACTGGTCATTTGGTACCTGTCAAGGAATGGCAGTAGGGGCAGGTGTTCCTCTGTCACTGTGTTCTACCTCTTGCCACTGGATTTGATTTCTCTCCCTCAGCATTTCACTGCCTCCCATATGAAGTCTAAGAGACATCTCTGATGTAAATCAAAGGAAGTTTTCTTTTCCTGTTATGTCTCAAAGAGCCCAATTCTCCTTGCCATGCGCTAACTCCAATTTGTAAATAGTAACTCTTTCTCTGCGGTTGGGTAGGTATTGAACTACATTTCTCATTCTGCCCTTCAATTTTATTTTCACAAAAGGAACCCATGATTCTTTACATTAGGAATCAAGGGAAGGTTTTGTTGGAATGTGTTTTGCAAGTTGAAATATTTCCGACAGTGAAAACAAAAGTCTCATCTCTGTTAAGGACTTAGTTACATTTACAATATAGTTTTTTCCAGAACAATTTACTCAGTTTGAAGGGAAATTTGAATTCTGATGTGATACTAAACGAACTTTAAGTCATATATATGCACAGCATGAACAAAAGGAAATGGTTCTTTATGAGAGACAGCAAAACTGGGCAGGTAGGAAGAAGGAGAATGCTAGTTTTGTAAAGGCAATACAAAAGGAAATCTTTTGTATGATCAGTTTAGCAAAGAAGAATAATAATAACAGAGACATAAATGTGGCAAAGAAGAAAGAATTAAAAAAATATACAGGCTGACCTAATTGAGCTAGAATTGCCTTTGTATGATCTACTGTGGTGTACTTTAAAGCACATTAAACAATAAAAATGAGGATAATGCCTAATAAACTAGTTTTGACATTGAATGTTTGAGCTGTAAAATGTCTTTGTTTCAAGTATTTTTTTGTTTGTGATGATATCTACACATGGCGACTGGTTTTTTCCTTTACAATATCTATTCACTACAACTAAAGAGGGATGGGACATTCAACCTTCATCTTTGGAGTGAGAAAATAAGTTGTACATGCAAAGAGAATGGATTGTCTGTTATTGCTGTGTCTATCCCAGTGGGTCTATATGAAGCTGTCAGCCTTTGTAAATTATAAATGTCATATAGCTTTTTCTAGAGTGGGTTGAATAACATCTTAAATTGTGGTCTAATGATAAAAGTTAAAGCTGTAAACTGAGGTTGACATAGAATTACAAAGGAAAATAATCTCATTTTAACTGGCTCTGTAGGTGGTACAGTGTTCTACAGAATCACTGAGCCATTACTTACTCTCTAATTGTCCTTCATTTTCCTGTGCTGAGAAGCTATTAGTGCAGGATATAAATTGTGTCTGTGTTGGATTTCTCCAGCTAACTGGTAAGGAATCAAATTTTTCATTTGTCTCATAGAGCTCCCCAAACACCCCTAGAATTTCAGACAATAAAAGCTGCTAAAACCTGAGGAGTTTGGAGTCACCTATCTGAGAGACAGTGTTGATAATTTAAAGGCTTTTTGGCCGTTTTCAACTCCGGGACCCATTTTCTTTGCAGTATACTGCTTCAAGCTAATGGATTTGTAATTAGTGGGGAAGCCAAATTCATAAGGCTGCTCACTATTTAAAGTATCACAGTTCAAGCTTAAGAGACAGTTCATTACAGCAATAATACTTCTTTGTCTTCACTGCAGTTACAAAAAGGGATTTTTACATGTTGTGCTTATTTGACTCAAGTGAAGCCATGGTCCCATCATGAACCCTGTAGCTTTCTTCTATTCAGCTTTGCTTGTCACAAGCCACTTTCGGCTTAGGTGGTTAATTGTAGGTTTGCTTTGGAAGAGTGTTGGTTCTGGCTTATGGTCTCAAAAGCAGTGGCTTTAAACTGAACAGGGAATAATTGAAATCCTATTGCTTTGCAGAACCTTAAGAAGGGTCATAAAATATGACATGAGCTCTGAAGAGACAAATTGAAAGATCTGATGATGAGTGGGAAGAACTTTCTGTCCAGAGCAAATGATTTATCTTCATGTCTCCATTTCCAAAACCACCTCCAAACAGGATCAAAATCATCCCTAGCATTTGCCTTAGATATTAAAATCAGTGTTTTAGTTTGCTGTAATTTTTCATTGGATAGCAGAGAATGTATATGATGTATTTAAAAAAAATTTTTTTTCCTTCATTGTGATCTTTTCCTAGTCTCACCTGGGTTTTTCTATCTCTCCTTACTCCTGTGTCTCTTTCTAGAAGTTCTCTCAGTTTCCTGAGTTTCTTTCTCAGGAATATTCTCAGCCAAAAATTCTCCATGGTATGAAGTCCAATAGATTATTGAATTTTTCTTCTTCCCTTCGTAATCTTCATATGTTTAGGCAGCTTGGAGCGGTATTGCATTTGAACTTATGCATCATTAGTGAAGATCTGTGTGTGTACAACTGAGAGCAGAGTTGGCTTAAAGTCTGCTCCAAGAGGAAATTGAGTAGGATCCTGCAATTCCGACTTGTTTCCCTTTCCAGCAGCAATGAGCTGAATCAGAAGGGAACTAATGAATTCTGGTCGATTTCCTTCAGTGCACCAAAGCTCTTTAAACACATACTGAAGAAGGGAAATGAAGTAGGATTAGTCCATTTCCCTTTGAAGCCAGCTGTGTGTTCACAGTGCATATACATTATTTCACTTGCCAGTTTCTGGCCATGGGCCAAACTGTAGTATCATCTTGAACTGATGCAGGATCCAAAAATACATGGAAAAACACATGGACTTCCTCTGGACAATAAGTAAGAAGTTGGTGTCTGTATGGCAAATTGGCTTGTGTTTTTAACTTTAGTTTATTACCTGTTTGGCAAGGGATCATCTAATTATTTATTATTATTATTTTTTCATTAGCTTTGCCATAGCCAGAAGCAGTTCTGGGGCCTTATTTTTTCCTTCAGACTGACTTCAAATGGGAGTGTGAATTTTTAATGTAATATCAAGACACTTTGTTGTTTCTTCACTGCTGTTGTGTTTTTGAGGGAGAAAAGTCCCACATGTTTCATCTTATAGAGAGTGTTTGGGGAAGAGGGATGTTTGAGGAGTTGTGTAATACTGAAAGCTGTGTATGTGTGACTTATGCAAGTCCTAACTTGTTCTGCCTGTGTATAGCACCTTTCTTTCCAGAGGGTCTTGAAACATTTGTAAATAATGTGATTTCCTAGTGCGTGACACTCTCGGGGACTGAAGAAAGGACTCTTCTACCCCAAAAGGATGAGACTTTGCCAGTGCATTTGAGTTTCTGTTGCTGCCATACAGTTGAACAGTTCTGATTTTTTGTGTAGGAGATAAGCAAAAGATAAGTGGAGTCTCCTCCACAGCACTACACACGTTAAGTACACTGGAATGAGAAGTGTCTGCTGTTACCTAAGTGCTGTGCCATTGGAAAAAACTGGAACATTTGGGCTGGAACCTTTCTTCTACAGAGCTCCTGGATCTGTGTGTCTTACAGGGCCTTTCTTATAATGTGCTCAGTGATAGTGACCCTGGCTTTATGTGTTATAGGGCATCTGTGATTTACATGTTTTCCCATGCCACTGAATTTTGCCTGTTTAATTCCAGGACACTTCTGAAGGGACAAACAAAGCTGACAAATGTGCTGCCCTGGTGGCATAAAGGAGGGTGAACCAGGCATTTACTAGTGCAGCAGTGGCAGCTGGAGGTTATGCTTTGTCACAGTTGTGTTGACGAAGAAATCTGTAGTACAGTGCTGGTCCAGGGATCTGTGGATGAGGGTTCTTGGCTGCCCTTAAACTAGATGTGCACTAACCAAATCAGGGATTTGTAAATTAGAACTGGGACTTCAGACTTGATCCAGAAATGAGGGGAGGATTGGTGGAATACCCAGAGCACCAGAGCAATATTAGACTCTGTCAGGCTGAATACAGTGCAGCTTCTCTCTGAGGTTCAGGTTTGCTTGCAGGTTGAGTGAGCTGCTGAGTTGGTACCACAACTGACAAAAGGCAACTAGCATAGGTAACCTTCCTATGGAAAACATGCTAACAGGAAGTTTAAGGAAGCTAGCAGTAGATGTAAAGAAACTTGCCTCTTATCTGACTGCTGTTTTTTACCTAATGATAATACTATCTGTAACAGACAGTAGAGGATTGTGATTGCAGGGTTGAGTTCAAACCACAAAATCTGAATATGTATGGGCCTGTCTTTTGAGAAGATTAGGCAGTCCGAAACTAAATCCATGGATAAAGCAGTGATCTTTCTTCAGGCTTTGGAAAAAGCAAAGGAATTTCTTAGTTTGCTGTTCTTTGTTCCCAGGAAAGCATGGTGAAAGAAGGGAAAATAAGAAAGGCTATACTTGCATTCTCTAAAGAGGCCTTTAAAAAAACCCAAACAACCAGGCAATTAAGAGTCAGGTAGGAAAAGATGAATGGCCTTGAGAATTTACATGCTAAACTGTCCTTGTGGGAGAGCTACAGGGAAGCTTAACAGATCTCCATAAGTACTATTAACTCAGCCAAAAGCTAACAGAAAGTTGTCAGTATTCTGCAAGCCCAGGGAGCAGTCCCAAACGCATGCATGCAGATTAGACATGCATGACTTCTGGGGGCCCTCAGATGGAAGTGGATGCACCCGATCAGGAGAGCGGGGAAAAACAAACAACAAAAAAAAGTGCAGATAATTCAGTACTCCCTAACCCTCAACTCTGGAGATGTTCCCTTTTGTATCCAGCACAAGAGAGGTAGAAATTAGGCCACAGCATCACTGGAGCAGACGGGCACGCTCTGTCTGCGCCGCAGCAGCATGTGCTTCTTTTCAGGGAGTTGCCTGGCAACGGAATGCTGTCCGCCCGAGTGACTGCAGGAGCCCATTGAAACCCTGCGACGGGCCGGGCAAGGGGAGAAAGGAGGAGAGGAAGGAGGAGGGGGAGAGTGAGCTCACCAGTTTAGAAATTTCTGGCACCGAAGCCAGAACACCAAGAATGAGACAGGGAAAGGGGAGAAAAACTCTTGCTATTCAAGAGTAAATCTTTCCATACAAGTCTAATTTGATTTCATGTAAGTCGGAGGGAGTGATCTAATTCCGTTGATTTTATAGGATATGTGAGGGTGGTCACACCCAAAGAATATATTGTTTCTAATACGTAGAATATCCAAGCATCTGAGAAACAAAAGGTGCTCGTGGGAAGCTGAATGCACATTCCCAACCTTGCTGCAGGTAGAGAGAGGCTCCTCCAAGCGCACCCCTTCCCTCGAACCCCACACCAGGTGATGGCTCTGGGCTCCTGTGTGCCAGGGGCGGGACATGGGAGCTCTCTAATGACGTCATTAAATGCTGTGCTGGGGACCGAATCTATTCTGGTGACCAACAACAGCATTGCATCGTTCTGCCAAATGACTGATTTCTGTTTGTGTGGGAATTAGTTAAATATCACTTCATCTGGGATTTTAAAGATCCTAAGGGAGTCAAGTGTTTAACTCTCCCTGAATTTCAATTGCATATCTATCCGGGAAAATTAATGAGCTGAGTCCTAAGGAGCCTTGCTGTTTTCTAAAGAGCTAAATCTATTGTTTGTTGTCCAAGTTTCTTTTTCCTTTCATATATACATACAGAGTGTTCATTTTTACATGCAGAAACATTTGTCAGAAGTTTCAGTTGATAACAGTTTGGAAATTTGGAGTCCTTGCTTTTATGGAACAAGCTTTTAAATGATTCCAACTAAATTCTACTGTGAGGGTTGTGAAGCAAATAGTTGTGAAGACAGACAGCTTGACCACTTGAAGAGTTTGCAGCTCTCTAAACTAAATGGGTAATTCTCTCAGAAGTCAAGATCAGACTCAGGAAATGAGCACCAAAACGGCCTCCAATGGAGCCTCTTGCAATATGCTTTCCCAATGAAACTCAAGCCCTGGAGAAAATAATGGAATTAGTTAAATATTCAAACAGGAAATGCTGTATTAAATCAGAGCAATATTCCATTTGATATGAAGCCAATTTTTGACAGTTACCAGAAGCACAGGAAAGTATATTAGGAATAATTTTGAAGAGGGTTGCCTGTAAAGGGTATCTCTTAAACTGTAATCTCTCTGTGGTAAGATTACTTAAAATGATAATTGTTAGAGAAAATGTGGTAGGATTACTTTAAAAATGTAATTGTTAAAGAAAATATATGTCAATATGGTTGGTCATAGTAAGAACTCTGGAAGGGCTGTAAATCCCTACAGACAACTCTATATATTATAGGTTTGAATTATTTTTTCAGAGTGAACCATGTCTATGGTGCATGCTGCCAGGAGCAGTTGTCACACTCAGTTGTCCAATCTTTGATTTTCCTCTAGGTATACACGGGAATCCAGATAGCAATATGAATGTGCTTAATAAATTCAAAGTAATTGGACAGGTGTTATTGTGTCTGAGGCTGGTGAGGCTTAGGGATTGAATACACTCTCCAAGAATTTGGATTTTTTGTCATACTGTCCTGTTGTGTGAAAGCCACCATCCTGCATCAGCCAACAACTTTTGAACTTCAGGTGTGGTACTAACAGACTCAGGTAGAATCAGCATGGATCATTTATCAATTAAATAATTGGTTTTATGGTGACGGTAGAAGAAACTCTCTTTTCAAAAAGATACACAAAGAAGTGGAAATAATACTTCCATTATATCTAAAAAATTATATTCTATGAAGTAACAAACCCCATCAATTACACTTTCTTTTTTTTTTTTTTGCATCACAAGGCATGAGAAGAAGCTATAATAAAATAATTTTGTTCCCTTTGGGAAACAGAACATAAATTACTGTATTTTGTAGTCTTTTAATAAATGTTTAATAATTTCTTTTCAAAAGAAAACCCAACATTTCTTTTGAGAAACAAGTTAGAATGGGAAGAAGCAATGGGTGGTTGTGACAGCTACAGCTGCAGCTTATAGGGTACTGAAAGGAAGAAACCTTTTGGGATCAAACATCCTGTGTGCTCTCCCTATGACATTCATACTTTAATTCAAAAGTGCAGTCTTCTGAGATATGTTTCAGATTCGATGTTGCTGCTGTCATCAAGCATATCATTCCTATTATTCTCAGTTCACTGGGTTGTGCAAGAAACAGTTTTTCTCCCAAAGCCCAGGAAATGAGCCATGTTGATTGTTCATCAGAGAATACAACTGAAGTTTAGCTTTGTGTGGGAGTGTGGAGTATTTTCTGTAATCAAAAACTATGTATCCATTCTGTGTCTGAATGTAGGATCAGAAGTTCCCAGGTTTTCCAGGATATGTAATTATTTCACCCATTCTGATACAATAAGACTGGGCTCAGTTGTTGCTTTTCTCTTATCAGATTTGCCATACTCTGCAATACAATAAACGCCCACTCAAAAACAATGTTAAAATAAGGTTAAGGTGAGGACATATACTCCCAAAGGAAGGAAGTTCTGAAATACTGTTTTCATTAAAATCTTCACTCAACAAGCAGAATGTTATGAAAGATGAAGGGTCTGTGGCTGAGGACTGAAAGTATCCTAAATTTTTTACAACTGTGGTATGATCGTTATTGTACAAAAGGATTCTTCAGTGATCTGACTGACTTGATACTCCCATCCACTATCAAAATGCATGAAAAGTTATTGCACTAGATTAGTTGCAATACTTACTGCTGTATTTTTTATGCATCAGTCATTTTTTCTTTGATATCCAGAGATAACAATCAAAACTGAGAGCCTGTGTTCCATTCTGTTCAGAAACATCCTCTGGTCATCCTGTTCTGCACCTGAAGCTCTGACATGGCAGCTGCAGTACCTGATTTGAAGCCTCCATTGTGTCAATTTTTGTTCTTTTAGAGCCCCCCATGGAGCTATTTAGTCTTGTTGAGACATAGATTTCCAGGCACATTTACTCAGTTTCACTTGGACATCACAAAACCAGCCTCTGATACAAATTTCATTCACTTTGATGAGGTTTCCATAGATTCCACAAATATGATTTGACACCTAGATTTTTTTGTTTATTGACTTCCCCTTATGCTTGTCTTCATTTTGGCATGGTATTATTCCTACATATAATTTAACATTCACCTAGATTATTTTGAGGAATTTTGTGCTGTTTTGTCTGAGATTGCTTTACTGGAAAGCCACAGCATATCTGCTATAACATATGCCAGTGGCAAAGTATTATAAAAAGTGTAAATAATAACTTCAATATATTTTTCCTGCCATATTTGCGATCAAGACACAGAATTTTTCAATTAATTTAATATAATCATCCAGTAAGTATATTTTGATGATAAAATAGTCACCTGATAATAAATATACATCAAGCAAAAGCTACATTTTGCTAATAACTAGATTGTATGGAAGAACCATGAGGAAACTGTAATGACTGTACCAGCATCAAAAACTCACACCTTTTGCAAATGTTTTGTACCCTCAAATGAACAATGAACAAAAATGTGTGGTGTTCATTGAGCCATGTGAACAGTGGAGGAGGAGCTGTGGTCTTTTTCTTCTTAAAGGCAAGTTATGTCTGTCAAATTTGCTGACCTACAGCGGGGTTACAGCCTGGGTGGATAAAGGCAGAGCAACTGACATCATCTACTGAACTTGTGCAGAGCTCAGTTGGACACTGTCCCACACAACATCCTTGTCTCTAAACTGGAAAGAGATGGATTTGATGGCTGGACCACTTGGTGGATAAGGAATTGGCTGGCTGGTTGCACTTGAAGGGTTGCAGTCAGTGGCTGAATGTCCAAGTGGAGACCAGTGACGAGTGCTGTTCCTTGGGACTGGCATCAGGATTGGTGCTGTTCAGCGTGGACAGTGGGCTGAGTGCAGCCTCAGCAGTTTTGCTGATGACACCAACCTGTGTGGTGTGGTGGACACAGTAGAGGGAAGGGATGGAGAAGATGAGGTTCTGGGAAGACCTTAGACCCCCTTCCAGTACCTAAAGGGGCTACAAGTGAACTGGAGAGGGACTTCTTACACGGGCATGGAGGGATAGGTCAAGGGGGAATGGCTTTAAACTGGAAGAGGGTAGATTTTAGATTAGATATTCTGAAGAAATTCTTCCCTGTGGTGATAGGGAGGCCCTGGCACAGGTTGCCCAGAGAAGCTGTGGCTATCCCATCCCTGGAAGTATTCAAGGCCAGGCTGCATGGGGCCCTGGGTGCCCTGGTCTAGTGGAAGGTGTCCCAGCCCATGGCAGGGTGGTTGAAATGAGATGAGCTTTATGGTCCCTTCCAAACCAAGCTGTTCTATAATTCCAAGATCATGTACAGGAGACAAATTATGATCTGTATTAAAACAATTCTGAGGTTTTTCTTGTTACTGTCACTCTTGGATGTTTTTATTCAGAATAAAAATGTCCATACAGAGAGAGTTTAGATTTTTGGAATATTTTTTAAGTCATTGTTCTACTTTGAATGTGTATTTTATCTTACTTGGATGAGAGAGTTTAGGCAAGGTCTTAGCTTTTATCAAAATGCTATTCCAGTAGATGCAGGTTTTTGTTGCAAGATGCTATGGAAAGCTGTGGGACAAGGTAGAAAATATTCAGTTTAAAAATTGTGTAGAAAAGCCTGAACTTGTATATATGTTTGTAATCCTGTACTCAAGATACTGCTGCCATGAGGAGATCTGTATTTCTTTTTATAATTTTATTGTATATCCTGTTTTGTTTTTCTGTTTCTGTCTCTTATCTATTCTATTTGTACTTTATTTTCCACTTGTGTTAGAAAATAAAATCAGTGAATTAACAGAAAAAACATATAAGGTAAGAAATAAACAGATTTTCAGTTACAGTGGGCATTTTAATTATCATTAATAGAGATGTACTTCTTTAAATGAACTTAAATAACTGTCACAATATGATGGCTGTCAGATTGACAACAAATCTGATTTAATTTATTCTGCGTATAGGTACAGATCCTTTGCTGTCTAAGTTGTCATAACAGATGACTTGGTGAACTGTGATATATTACTCCAGCTGGGGAGGGGCCAGTGTAAGAATATTGATGAATCAGTTCAGTTTTTCTTTAATTTTACATTTTCCCCTCTAGATTTTCCTTGACTTTACTCTCCTGTGTTTTCCTCTGTCTTTTTCTCAGCTGTGTGGTATTTAGGGAACAATCATAGTGTTCATA
This sequence comes from Promerops cafer, assembly GCA_013398275.1. Classification (NCBI taxonomy): domain Eukaryota; kingdom Metazoa; phylum Chordata; class Aves; order Passeriformes; family Nectariniidae; genus Promerops; species Promerops cafer. Next base: position 3,773,031 of record VZSE01009345.1, on the reverse strand, counting down.
GAGGTTTTTAGTATAATAAATGTTTTCACATTTAGTTTGCTATAAAATTTACGTATGTTTGGCAGTGCTGTGTCAAATGGGAGCAAAGCCTGAGGAGGTGCCCCTGACTTAACCCAGTGTCTTGTATTGTCCAAAGAATAACTTCAAAGCTGATTATTTCACTGAGAGGAACCGCACAGGGTAACCCTTTGATTTTCCTTTTTACTGCTCACAAGCTATGATAAAACAAATTAAAATAAAATTTCTCAAAGACTACTTCTTTATATTTTTAGTTGCCCTGATAAAAGAGATCACCTCCACGTTTTTGGTTGTGCTATAAAGTGCTTTTCTGTTGAACCAGTGAGATTACCATTTGCACATTCCTTAGTTTAAAGGAAAAAAGAAAGCTTTATAACTTGGAGCTTGTATCACACAGCCCCGGCATTGTGTTTAACGTGATTCAGTACTGCAGCTGTTTATTCCCTTTCTTCTTTTCTCTGACAACAATTTAAGATGTTTTTGTTTAAAGTGAAACCATGTTCCTGTTATTCACCTACGTTATAAAAATCCTGTCGTATTTGAAAGTGTCATCAGTTCAGCAAATGTTTGAAACTGCATTGAGAATTTAATAGATCTGAGCAGATGGGTCCCCAGTTTCGATCCCTGTAGTGAAAGATGTGCACTGCTGAGAACCTGCCTTTAAACAATGACTATACCATATGTTGTAAAGAAACACATTAAGGTTTGGCAAACTGTTTAAAAAAATACTTTGCATTGTTCAACTTTCAATTTAAAGATTGCCAAAGTTGTCTCAAAACATGAAACAAATAATTTAAATCAAACAGTTTAGCTATGCTGATGAGCATTTAACCTGGTGTGTCCTAAACAGCTCTGTGCATAATTGAGAAAGACTCATAAAATGCTAGAGCTGTATCAAATAGTATGTTGGCAATCATTTAACTGGGTTGTCCTGAAGTTTTGTTTGATGTGTGAGAACATAGCCCTCTCACACTGTTTTTATTATGAATGCAGGAAGTAATGGTTATTAGGGCCTGGGAATCCTGTTAATACATATACTTGAATTAACATGTTACCACTGACAGTAGACTTACTTTGTTAGCAAAGATCATGAAGCATTCAAGTAAAAAATAATGTATTCAAAGGCCAGTAAAAGATGAAGTAACAACTTATCTTTTAGCTCATAAAAAGTAACCACACACTTATCATGGGATTGCTGTTAATCTACAACAGTTGGAAACAACAAATGAGAAAACATAAAATAAGTCAAGGCTTGTATGAAGAAGTAATGTCATGTAGTAGACAAATGACTTAAGTGAAGTAACAGCTGGACTTTCTAGGGTATAAGGCCTTATTTAAGCCTGAACTAAAGCAACAACTGAATATTTTGTTTTGTCTACTAAAAATATTAACTATCCCTAGGCAGCTGAAATCATTTATATGCACATACTGTCATAGTTGCAGATCATTGCTACTAGAAACATATTTGTGAAAACAGCTTTTTTTCCCCTAGTTATCCTCCATTCTCCTCCACAAAGTGATTCCCCTGCCTTTTGGGAGGGAAGTCAGATACCCTAGAAGTGCAGAGTCAGTAACAGTGCCACATACCATGCAATCCCAGTGAGAAGTGGTATGCTTGAGATACAGATCCTTAGATCCAGCTTGTATGGAATTGTCATCAGATTCCATTAGATACGGTCCAAACTTGTGGCCACAGTGATTGCTAGAGACTGCTCCCAAAGACTGCTTCCACAGCCTATAGCTGAGCATTTATCCTCCAAGGCTGAACCTGTCATAACTTGAGAGTTTTAATTCACAATTTGTAGCCTTCACACGGTAATGTGCAATTGTAACTAATACTTGGTATTTTGAGCCCTGTTCTGTAGTCCTTAGTAAGTTCTTAAACTTTATTTCCTTCCATCTCTAAAATAATGGTGTACCCTGGCAATCTTTTCAGACAGAGGATTGAGTCCCTCATTCAGGCTGAATGAGCAGTTGTGTTGAATCATGGAGTCCAGTGGGCCATGCTTTCTGCACAGTTGGGCGTTCTGGCTCCCTCTCTAGGGGGGCTTTAGGCTGTGTCATTGCTTACTAAGATATTTAAATCACATAACTGCAATTATTCTTTTAGAATGTGCAGTATGTATGGCTTTTGAATGGGAGGTGAAGGTTTGCCTAAGACACAGGTAATAATTAAGTGGTGAAAGAATGCACATTTAAGGATGTAACATTTAACATGTGGGTGGTGCAAGCACATCTGTAACAGTAGTGCTGTACCTGTGGTGATCTGAGAACTCAGAAGTACAAGCAAGGCAAGGCTTCTAGGAAAAGCAAAATCTTATTTATATGAGTTTTCAGCTGGAGGAAAGAATAAGTTTTGAGAATGCAGGACAGAAAGAGAGATGGTATAGAAGCAGCAAATGTCAACCTGTATTCCATTTGGGAATAATTGCTTTGATAATTTAAATTACTTAATTGCATTAAACAGTTTGAAGGAAAAAAGGTGGCAAGGACTGATGCAGCACAGGGAGAGATGGAAAAGTCATTAGTTGCTGGAAGACTGAAGGATGATGATGGAAAACTACAATAAAGGGAAAGTTCAGAAACAATTACTAAAAAGAAAAAAAGTGTATTGAAATAGGGAGTTTTATTATAAAAAACCCCAAAACTGTGTTCTTCCAAAGTAATCCTAAGAATTTTAGGAGTTTACTCTTTTTTAGAGTTTACTCTTGTGGGTTGTGTTAGAACAGAATTTCTCCACTAGCATCCTTGCCAGACTGTGACTTACTATCTGTGATGTAATTATCTTCATGTTTGTATTTAAAGTAACTAGATTCTTTCTTTGTTCTTTCACTTCCTTAAATTGAATGTTTTCTCTCTTTAAGTGTGAAGGCACTTGTTCTTTTATTTGGTGAGAGAATCAAAGCAGCTCAGATTGCATAGCATTGTTTCTAATCAAATGAAAGTAGATAACTCTGTAGTTTGAAAGTGAAACCCAGCAGCGGTTCCAATGAAAACAAATCTCATTAAGTGTAACTATTTTCTCTATTTATATTGCCTTGTTTTCCATCTCCTTGCAAATTGCTGTTTCTTCCTCCTTCTTTTGTAGTTCTAACAAACCAAAATGAAATTAAGCATGCTCTGATTGCATTTACATCATCCAAAAATCCAGTGACTCATATCATATGGAAGGTACATGATCTAAAGACTCAGTTATGTGAACTTGGTAGAAAGTTTGTTGTTTGGTATTATCAATACTTCTTTTTCCAGAACAAATGTGTCTGAAATACTTTCAAAGGAAGATAACTTAAAAAATTTCAAAAGAAGGCATGGTTTGAGTCCTGCTGAAGTGCTTTCTGTAACAATATGATTCTTAGCAAGTGTTGATCATTAAATATCTTTTTTAGAGTATATATTTTATTTTTAGTAATGATAAATGTAGATGCCTGCATAGCGTTGTTTTTTTTTATTTTGCCTGTGAAGTGTCCTGCCAAAATGAAATACAGTTCTACTGTGAAGCAGAGACAAGAGTTATGATTAGCACTGGTCACCAGTTACAGCAAAAATCCCACTGAAAATCTGCTTCTAAGAAATTATAACTCACATTACTAATACTCTATACTTTAATTATGAAACTGATAGAATGGCAAGCCTTGGTCTGATTTACCGATGTATATCATAACAAAAATGTAGGTACCTAAGCTAATTTTCAGAGTGGCACTTGTGTGTAGATGCTGGTGTTTGCTCTCGTCGTACTTGCATATGCAAACCCAGAAATTTGTGTGTTGTAATCATACCTGTACCTACAAAAGAGATTTTCATATGTAAATATGAAAGTAGATAATTTGAAAGTACTTCTAATATCAGCAGAAGGTGAGGATGGTAAGAAATGTGTAATGTTATTTCATTAAGTATTTCTGTGAGAAGTGTTTGTGAAAATAAAAGGATTGTTTAATTGACTCATAACATTGCATATTGTATGCACTTAATTTACAGTAGACATTCAAGGATAGAAAGCTAAGATATTTGTGTACATGTTTATAACACAATTTCTTCTGAACAAATTGGATTCTTCTGGATCAGGTGATGCATGAACTACCAGTTCCTTAACAAGATCAGTTCTATAAATGGTTTAAAATACCTACACTGCCTTATATAATATTGGGGATTAAGCATAAAAATGAGTTATGTAGAAAAGTTTGACAGTTTGAGGAAAAACCTGAAAATTTCTCTGCAGAAATGGTTTTTTCGTCAACTGTCACTGAATAACAGCAACCTTTCAATTGACTGCTGTGAGATACTTTTTAGGAGAGGAAAGCTGCTGCCTTACATGGTAGGGTTTGCTTTCAAAATTCATTCTTGTCTCACCTCTGTCAGTGTTTGTATGGTGTAAGTGGTTAAAGGTAACTGGTGCCTTAAGATCTGAATCTCCAATCAATTAATTTTATTTTGGATAATTCTTGCTCTGGACATCTGGTGTGATTACTTCTATCACAATTCTTTTGTCTCTATTTCCACCAGACATCTGCCCTGCAGACATTGTTTTCATTGCCAAAAAAGTCTAGAAAACCTGAGTTAGTCTCAGCTAGAGAACAGACTATAGACAAAGTCTCAGTGAGCATGTCAGTTTGTGCGTTCCATAATGTTAGCTCGTGACATTATTTGAACTGCTAATTTAGCTGTAACTACAAATTGCATCAGGTACCCTTAAGTTTTGCTCAGCTAAGAAGTGCTTATTTTTCTACATTCTCTATCAGTTGTATATTTTGCCATGTGTGACTCATCCCTACATCATGGCTCCTAAAGATGCTGTGAAACAGCAAGAGCTGTTTCTTTAACACTGGCAAAAGGACATTGTCACAAAGATGTTTTGGGAAAACATAAATTCTGAATACTGTTGATAAAGAATATTCCTTCATTTGCCAGATACTGACCAGCTGAAGATTACTCATACAATAATTTTATAATAGAAATAGAATATTCCTATTCTGAACAGTTCTGGTATACTGGTGAATTTGAAGGCTGTATGAAACAGTGTTAGCTTTTTGGTTCTGCTTTAGTTTAAAATTGTTGCTTTTACTATCTACTGCAAAAAAAATTCAAATATCCTGTTATGAATTATATGGCATTACAAATCCAGTTTTGGAGTTAGAGAATTGTAAGTCTCTTCAGAGTTCCAAATTTGTGGCTGAAGTAGACACTCAGACTTGAAATCTGTGCATATTAGCAATCTGCAGTATTCCTTCCTCAGTGTGGGTATTCAATTGCTGGAAAAAGTTGCTGAAAGGGGAAGAAAATCTCATTGTATTTTCTCATATCAAATTTACTTGACTATGTCTAATTATATCATGGTTGACTGTCAGCAGAAAAAGTGCTTGGGTAATATTTTCCAAGAGCATAATAAAAAATGCAAAGAAAAAACAGCAATAGTAGGGTTTTTTTTGGTCCCTATTCTGTCTGCATGATAGTGATGTTTCACTTTTAGGCACTTTGGGTTGCTTCCATTTTTTTTAAACTTTATGCTAAAATACTTCTCCATTTTGCTGTACCCTCTAAGAGTTTCCCATGCCAAACTGCTCTTACTGGGACAATCACGTGACAGTTTGTATTTAAAAAAAACCAAACCTTTATAGAATTTTAAAAGAATACATTTATAGTCTGATCCTGAAATCTTGTGGCTTCTTCTACTGTGTCCTATAAGATTCTTCAAATATAGCCCACTTTTTTCGCTATATTTACTTGAATCTGTGTAGTCCACAGCTGTTGCCATCATAATAGACCTTCCAAAAAAAAAAAAATCTGCTTACATAATCTAGAAGCCACAGATTGTCTTCTCTTATATATCAGAGAAAAGGTGTTTTATGGTACTTATTTTCTATTATCAAAAGAGGCTAGGGAGCTATCTCAGACTTTGATTTCATTGAATGCTTTTTATCCAATTCAAGCTCAGGATGATTATGACTGTAATAATACCATGATGTCTCAAAGGGTTTAACTCACTTTTATCTCTTAATCTTAATTTATTTGGACATTGTAATCCATTCCATAGGAAATGTCGTCACTTTGTTGCAGCCCACTCTCACTGTTTGTACAGGATTGTGCAGTTCAATCTTTCTGTTCCCTTGAGGGTCAATGCCAAAGGCTCTTGCAGTGGCCACTGTTCATACTAACTTATTTTCTATCCTTTTATCTTGGTAGCTGGAAAGTAAAACCTTTTCCAAATTCTACAGTCTGTTTTGCACTTACCAACCCTTTAAGACTCACAGTCAGTGTGTCACAGTCTCCTCGCAAGTGCGAGCCATGATGTACATGAAGCAACCCATGTTGATTTTATTTCTAACAGATCTTATGTGCCTGAAATCAATTCCAAATGTAGGATCTATCCTTCAAGAGGTGGAGGCTTATTCTTTCATGTCACAGAAGCTACTTAACTTGGGGAATCATTTCTTCCCTTGAAAATTTTAATTTCAAGAATGTAAATATGACTTTGAGTTGTGCACCTCAAGTGAACATGATGAACACAAAGTCTCTAAGAGTCAAATTTTTCATTACATACTGGGAAAACCCTCAAAGTGTTAGCAAGGGAATGTTCTGTTATCCTCAGTCACTGTCTAGGTCATCAGCTGTGCACACATCTCTCGGCTCTGGCATTTAGACACAAGGTCTGTCCTGAAAGTTTCTCAAATCTTCAGCTCTGCCTGATGGTCATTTGAAAGATAAAGCACAATGCAGACAATGTAATTACAATAAACCAGGGTTGAACAAAGCTGATCTCTTCCTGAATTTGTTCTGGCTCTTAGAGAAGGCATGTGAAACCTTGTCTTCCTCTTGTATAAAATATTGCTGTATTAAAAAATTATGATGAACAGAAGAATGTGACAATTTCCTTAGAAATTCTAAATACGTTGTCTTTGTTTGTCTTCTTTCACTAATCTTACCCGGGATTAGGTGTCACAGTTTTGTCTCTTAAATGCAAAATAGATAATAAAATACATGCTTTCCTTTTGCATCTGTATGACAACATTTTCAGTTTTCACACTTACAAGCATAGCTAGCTGTTTCTGACACTTTGATCACAAACTCCAAGGATCACCTCATCTCTGTAAGTTTATTTGTAGGAAGAACTATAAGAGCAACTAGAAATTGTCATGCTGCTGAAGTCAAATATTTTTGAAGTAAGGATAATGTCCTTGTTGTGACTGAAGTCCTTTTCCTCTTGGGGTAAAATGTATTCTGTCAGTGTATTCTGTGCTTGGCAGTACTCTTAATATCATTCTTTGTTTTCACCTTCAGGACCAAAATATCAGAATTTACCTTCTCACACATTTTTTTTCATACTGGGTTCCCCTTCTTATTGAAGTCTCCCTGTCATGATCCCTATGCTGTATGTTATGGACACTGCTGCTGCAGTCTGCAGCTATGTTTTAGTCTCAGCTGTGATAAGTCTTGAGTTAACTCAGCTGTAATTGAGGCTTTTGCATGTTCCTAAATAATTGAGAATACATTTTCAGAAATGGCTGGTGATTGAGGGTGCACAGGTGGACATTTCTGTTAGAGTGCTGAAATCATTGGTGCTGAAAGTGGGACATGGTTACTGAATCTGGACAGTCCAAGTGAATCCAACTATAAAACCCCTGACTCCTATTATCCCATGTAGGAGGGCAACAATCATGCCACAGTCTCATTCCAGGAATGTGGTTCAGCCATCAGCCTCAGCCTCATTAGCTTTCTGTCGAGTGCCAAATGTAGCAGAATTGTCTTCCTGCTTTCTGTGCTTTCTCATGAAACTGCTTCATCCTCTCTCACAGAACTCACAAGCCCAGTCCCTCCACTACTAACTTTTTTAAAGCTGTTAAAAAAAAAAGGGAAGTCTCTTTCTCTTTTTTTATTTAGTTACGTTTTCTCTTGATTGTTCCTACAAAAAGCGGGGCATTCAGACCTGCATTGTATGAGAATTTAGACATCCAACTGGTTTCAGTAGAACTTCTCAAATCCCAAAAACTGAATGTAAGAACAACTTCTCTTGGTCAGACTAAAGGTTTGTCTTGTCTTGGCGCTGCCCAACATCAGAGCACAGGAAAGAATATGAGGAGACAGTAAGTATACAGTGCTATTTCCCCAAAATGTTCTGCCATCCTCCAGTAGTTTTCAGAGCAGGAACTTCTAAAGCCAGATATGGCCTCTTTGCATTTTAATTGTCCAGGCTGAATTTTCTTCCACTAATTTTATGACACCACTTTTTTTGTCCCTATGAACTTTTAGCATTTTTTAGTTCTACAGATTAGCTATGTGCTATGAAGCAGTAGCTGCTTGAGCCAGATGCCCCCTCATTTTTATGTCAGCCTGGTTTTACACTTTCTTATCTATTTATCTTCTGTGTAATTCAATAGTTGATTGGTCTATCTATAGCTGTAGACTCCTGTATATGTTTCTGTTCCTCATATAGAACCTGTTCCACACCTGTGGTGCACATAAACATTCATAACTAATGAAAAGGAATCATGGTGTTGGCACCTTGCCAAACAGAATGGCAAAATAAATATAATTTATTAATTGATTATATGGATGATTGCCAGTAAACATTTTATATTCCTGGATTTCAAGCTAATTCTCTCTTAGTATTTGAATCCTTAAACTTCTGGTCATGATCCTTTAATTTGTAAAATGTGAATTACATGCAGTTTATCACTTCAGTGTTCAATGTCCAACAGATACATTGAGATAGAAATCAGATAGGCTGTCAAGATAATAGAATCCTGCATTAATATTTATGTAGTTATATATATTTATAAAAATGTATTAATATTTTCTTATCTCTGAACTTTTCAGTCTGTGTATCTACCTGACTGGGGTTACTCACTACTTACTCCTCCTTTATCCTAATAATGGATTCAGTCCTTCACATCCCTTCTCTTATCCTTCAAGTTAGCTCTTTCAACCTAACAATGCTTAGTTTCTTGACTAGGAGCTTGTTAAAATACCATTCTTTTGTCTTCATAAGGTGGTTTTGTGACTATATGTGCATCAGTGTAGAGGAATTGTTACTATTTGTGTAAGATAGAAGCTGTCTCAAATTTATGTTTATTACATTACACAAGACAATTCATGCAGGGGAAGAGAAATGCAGTTCTTTGAGGGCTCTGTAGAGAGGAAAATTCCTTTGTCAGGTAGAATGCAACAGAGTGAGCACACAGGTGCTGTCAGGTGCCTGCAGGAGGATGTGAGCTGCCTGACACATTCTGTTCCTGACCAGCCACTGTATGGCAGTGAGCTACAGCAAAGCCCCTGGGAGACAAATACCTTGTCTCTGTGATGGAGAATCAAATACTGCAGCAAAATGTCCCCAAGAGGAAAACACGGAACTAGCAGAAAGAAAAAAGAGAGAATTACAGAAAGGTATTAATTGGAGTAAGTTTTTGCCTTGGCTCTCTTCTAAAGGACTTTACTTTTTGGAGACATGTGGCAGAATGTTTTTAGACAGCTCTAACATATTTTATTCTCCCCTCATCTCTTTGCTGTTCATTCCTTTTTAATGCATTTCTGTTTTCACCTTTTCCTTTCTACCTTACTTTTTATTCTCATCAATCACCCTTTGATAGCTTTATATTTACCTTTCTTTGTTTGGATCAGTTATTGAAAGTAAGCAACTACTTCTGATGTCTCATTAGCACTTTTTGAAGCTTTCTTCTTGCCTCCCAGTTTCTGGTTACAGAAGCGTAACAGTTGTCATGAAACCAATATAATAAATAATGGAATCTGTGTGTTTGTGTATCTGATGAATATATAATATTCAGTTCCTATAATTAAGGCAACTGAAAAGGTTTTAGCATATAAATAAAAAAGCACTGTCTGCATTTTAAACTTGGGGAGTTGCACCCAGGCAGCTTCAGAGCAGCCATGAGCAGAGGTGCCAACAACAGAATCAGATAGCACTGCTGGGAAAAAATACATTCCTGAGTTTGACATCTGGGTCCTGCAGCTGGAGTGACTGGAAGAAGAAAGGGAAACAGTACAGACTGTCATCAAAAGGAGATACTGGTGCCAAGTGGAAATTGCATACAGATGCCACTTTTTTACTTAAGACAAATAGCTCAACTATACAACAGCAACAACATCCAAAGATGTGCTTAGAAGTGCCTGATGGGTAAATGATCTGGCTTATAACTAGAGATGTGAGATTTTGAAGTTGAATTTAAAGTTGGATACATTTTAATGTTGAATAAATAAGCTCCAAAGAATTTTTATGTATAAAAAGGCAAAGAACAAATATGGTGTATTCCAGCTGTTTTGAGTAACTCTTTGTTTTAGCTTTCCTGCCCAATACTTCACTTTTCAATATATCACTCTTGCTCAGCACATCAGTTAACCACACAGGGCCCACTGTAATCACTCTGTTGAAAAGCCCCAAGTATTTGAAACAAAAATTAGTCAGAATTACTTAGACAACTTTCTTAGAACCATGTGACTCAAGCATGTCAACAGAGAAATAATGTATATTCATAAATAAAACGGAAAAAGTAATCTAGACTCTTTTAGGAGTTGCTTGGCTGATCAATGTGGTCGTCTGGGGAGGACATAATTGGGTAGTGCTGTGTGCTGTGTAATGCCTGCTGTGAATACAAAAAGGTTGTGTGCCCTCTTTGTTGAGGAAACTCTGCAATAAGAACAGTAATAAAACAGGAAACACAGCAGCATGAAATACCAGTAGGGGTGCTCTGCCTAGAAAAGGTACCAGCACCAACTCTAATGAGACTGTGACTGGAGAAGAGACTGGATAATGCCACAGAAATAAAGATGAAGGAGGAGGTAAATTTAGATTTTAGATTTATTTAGGCCATGAATTAATGGTCTGAATCTATGTACAATGAAAAGATGTCCATGTGCTGGAATCACTTCTACCCTGTTGATGACTTTAGCAGAAAAGCTGCATAATCCATGGGTCCTAAGGATTTTCCTTTGTTTATAGAGGTAGTCCCAGCAAAGTTGTAACATCTTCAGTGTTGCAGATTTTCTGTAAATGTTTAGAGGTTGTAAAAAATCCAGGAGCATCAAACCAGGCATCTTCTACAGCATAAATCAACCTTAATTAATGAAACTGTTACATTACCATGGTATCTGATTTTAGAGATTGAGGATTTAAGACTTCTCTTTCTGTCACGAGATCTTCAGCATCTGCAAGTGTATTCCAGGCTACTTTACTAAGAAAAGTGGGAATGCTTATTTGGGGAGTAAGCAATTGGTGGTTTTGAAATTCTGTCTACTGAAATACTTGAGGAAAAATAATGTAGTTTGGCAGCTAAATAACTTCTTCACTGAAGGACACTTTACATAATATACTGCAAATTGAAAGGAAAAAAGCTTGAACCCAAATCAATCCTCTACAAACAAGACCCTTTCTTGTTTAGCTTGTATTATAACTTGCTGTCTTGGTGCTATCTGAAGCAGCATCAATAGGTCTTGCTACCATTTGGGAAACCTGTGTGTGTTTCAGTCACACATTGTTCTTGCAGGATTTCCTTAGGCTAAGCCACAGAAGTGAAAGAGCTCCATTTAAGAGAGTCTGTGAATAACTAGGAAATGAGCATCAAACTCGGCATTATCTGAAGATGTTTGTTAACATGCAGGATGTTCCTTAAGGCCTCTATCTTGAATGAGAAGAGTTTTTATTCAGGATTGCTTTTTGAAAAAGCAAGAGTTCTTTTGCATGCATGTCACTATGGGCCCTACTCAGGCAAAGAACGCTGTTTGATTGTCTTGGCACAGTTTCCTTGGATATAACTGCTATAGGCAGCCTTATTTGGAAGAAGATTATGACTTTTCAGTGGTGAGAATGGGCACAACCTTGCATACTTGCCTATAAACTACTCCTGTTCTATTGCAAAGAAATCATAAAACCCCCTGGTTCTCTACTGAGGGATCTCTAGAAGGAAAACACTGTTATGAAGAGAAGGCTCTGCACTTTCATCATCAGATCAACTGTGACCCTTGCCTTATTTTATAAAAATACTAAATTTTTTATCTAGCTGAGAAAAAGGAAATACCTTTGTACAGTCAGTAGTCTCCGCTTCCTAAGGAATGTTGGGCAAAATTATTTGTTATTATGTAGTAGAATAACAAAACAGCTGGAGAAGCAAGTTTTAGATGGGTGCCAGCTCAAAAGTACAGCTGTGGAGATAAATGAAATTGAAGTTTCCTATCAGAATAAGAGATTATGACCCAAAGTATAATCAGTTGGATTTGTGGGTGTGTGACTGTGTGCTTGCATGGATGTATTAAGAAGACAAACATATGTTTCCAGAAGTATGTTCTTACTTGAGGCCTTGCCTACAAAATTTACGCTAGTGAAAAAAATTCAGGAAGTGGTACTGGTGTAGTTTTCTGCAATATTGGCAGAGTCTCAGAAACAGCTTCAGAGAAGAGAAAAGTATTAACCTTTAGACTGTGAAATCCTTAAACTGTGAAAGCCATCCACCAAAAAGCTAAGAAAGCATAAAGCAGAACCTTGTTAATTCAAAGAAAAAAGGGATCCACTCATACATTCACTCTTGTCTGCTTTGTATAAGCATCATCCTCATCTCTAGGGAAGCAAAGGCTTAGAAGAATACAAATGCTGTATTCATGTTTATCTAATTAATTTATAGAGAGATTCCTAACTCAGCAGACAGTTTTTTATATATCAAAGTCAAAGGTCCTAACATATGTCAGCCTTCTTACACAGATGTTATACATTTGATATCTAATAAATAATTAAACATTAAATTCAGCAAAGCTACACAGAATATAGATTTGGCCTATTTAATATTTGGAAATTTGAAAACAAAAAAAATATAGATACCACAATGATTTTAATAAGGCATAGTGAGGTTGTTGACAAGATTTGCTTTGGAGGCTATGTCAATTTATGTTAATTCAGTGCAAAATCAGGCTGGGATATTGAATACATTACCATTTTCCACTTTGTGCCCACTGACTTGTAAATCTTGAATTATTAGCTTTTTACTTCTGATGGTTTTATCAATTGCCTATTTTAGATTGAAGCAGATCTTTTAAAAAAGTCAGAATAGCATGAGTTTTCTGTTTACAACATCTTTTCAGCTACTTTAAATTAGCAATGAAGCCACCATGTAGTGTATATGAAGATACCTGCACTTCAGAAACAATAAGAGTGTGGCTGAAGTGTGCTTACACCAGCAGATGTGAACTAATTTTTCATCCTTTCCAAGTCATAAACAATTAACTGTTTCTTTTCCATAAACTCAGACTATCTATTGTAATGTAATGGAACAAATACAAAGCATCTGGAAAGAGAATAATTATAATTAAATTAGTCTTTCCAATTAGAGAAAATGGTGAGCCTTTCCCTTGATTTAGAGTTATAATAATCATTTGTAATCTGATTTAAAAGGGGCTTATGGTTGCATTCATAAAACTGGGAGACATTAGGATTGACATGACCTCTTAGGTATCTAGAGAAATTACAGGTCTACAGAGGTAAGAATATATCATTAAGTCCTGAGCTGACAGCAATTTTTTATTTGTACTGACCTTTGCTTGGATTAAGTCCAGTCATCAGAAAATAATTCCATTTCAAGCAGCTGAGCATTATTATCAGGTTTCGCTGATTCAGGATTAAGTGTACCTCAGTGGCTGAGGAGCTCATTAGGATGAGCTGTCCGTTCGCTGGTGGAGTTTGTGAAAAGACTGAGAAGGAAAACACGGTGGAGCTGTTTCTGTCTGGTGTGTGAATATCCTCTACAGCTCTGTTTTTAGGTGGTACAGAGTTCTGTAGTGTTCTAGACTCTTCTTACTGACAGCTAGACTACAACACATTATGTTTCTACATATGATATGGACACCTAAATGCAACCATAAACCTTAAGAAGCTTTTGTTGTTTCCTAGTAGATCTGATGCCCAGTCATCTCTTGCTGCTAATGCACAGAACCATTTCAGACTGGACAGTGCCCGTTAACAAGCAGATCTGCCTAACCCCCGGCAGAAGTCATAAACAAAGCACTTCTCAGCTTTTTCCGAGGACAGTGCTTACTCCTATAGGTTCTATTTTAATCCTACACAAAACATTGAAGAGCAGGAGGAGGAGCACTTTTGCAAAAACAATGTCCCTTGTCAAGAGACATCGGGGCAAAAGCTCGGGTTTCCTTGCAGTCTGTGAGCCACTCTCTCGGGAGGTGCTTAATCACCATGCTGTTGTATTTGATGGGGTGCTTTTGTCTTGTGAATCCTTTTGAAAATGTTGAACTTTGCATAAATAAATATTCACCACGTCGGAGAGAGACTAATTCTATAGCCCAGTGGTCAGGACAGCCGGGATGGATAGGGACAGGTAATCACAGCTGCTTCCCTGGCTGCACTGATATTACCTCGGCTAATATCACCCAACAGCACAAGTGGGCTCAGTCAGTGTCACCTCAGCAGTTCAATCCCATGTTCCCGTTCAGGAAGATGCACCTTCAATTTCCTCAGGACATGGCTTGTAGAGGGCACAATGGGCCCCAGTTTGGACAGCAACTGAAAGAGTACATGTAAAGTGTATGCTACTAAGAACAGAGAATTTTAAAATGGATTCTGAAGAGATAAAAAAATCTTTGTTCTCATTATTTAGTTGTTACTGAAACTGGTGAATGAATTAATGAGATCTCTTTTAAACACCTGGGTAGCAGAGTCATCTTAAATATCACAGACAAAGGATCTTGTATCCTTCATCTGTTGCAGTTTTTATTACAGTCCCCACAAAGTGCTTAATGAGGGAGCAAAGTTTCTTAATACTCCCTCCACATTAGCTTGTAGGAAGAAAGCAGTAGTGAGTAGACTCAAGGATTTCTGGCTCTGTTGACTGTTTATTCTCTGGGCTGAAGTATGATTAAACTATTGGACTGGTGAATACGCTACACTGAATATTCATGCACGCTCTCCCCTTTATTGCAGAATATTCGGAGAGCCATACAGCTCTATACATTCAAACTATACAATCTGAGCATATTTAGTCTGGCTTCAACATGACTGGGCTGACTACATTTCAACTTAGTGAAACTAAGTTTGCCTTTGAAGCAGGGATCTAATGTTTTTTCCTAAGCAGTTGTCATACCAAGAGGCAGCTGCTTTCTTTAGTTGATAGGTTAAGAAGAGAATCACAGCATAATACTCAAACTCTCTGCTTTGTTGTGGGTTTTTTGGGGATTTTTTTTTGGTGATTGTTAAATGGGAAAAGACGTGCTTTCTGCTTTTCAAGTATTCTGCTTTTTAAAATTGCACTAACATCCACCTCATTCAAAAAGTCCTGTAGAATCTATATATGAATGTAGAATTGCACTGTGTCTTAACCAATAACTGCATTGAGTTTGATGAGCAATATAGTCAAGAACATGATTGATCATTGAGACCTATTACAGATGTCTTTAGTTCAAAACACTGTTATTCAAGACCTCTTTCTTGAGCTTTGTTTCAGGGAAAGGTGCTCTGCGGGACCATGATCACGTAATGATATTTTACCTCAGGAGCAAAGAGGGCTCAATTCCCTTTATGAGGGGCATCTGTTCTCTCCATATTTTTTCAACCTCTTGCCCCCTACCTGAGAACTCGTGTGTTTGTTTAACAGTTTGGCTGTTTACTTAAGGAAGTTTTGACAAGATAGCTAAACTGGTCTAACAACTTTCTGGTCCCAAAAGCTGGGGTTCCACTTCTTTGCTCCCCTGACAGCTCCAGGGTGCATGAATCTGCTCTCAGTCTTGCAGTTGCTCTGATTTTTGACTTCTTAGTAAGACAATTCAGTTCACTGTGCTAGCTGAGATCTATTCACTTCCTTCTGTTCATTTTCTGTGGCTGGTGGGCTTTCCAAAACAGGAGTCAAAGGAAGACCTTATTGCTGTTGAAGAAAAAAGTAAAAAAAGTAACAACTTTTCTTTCTTTGCTTAGCCATGTATCTGATTACTTTTTTTTAAAATCTTGAGTGTAGTCAGCCCTGTTTCTGAGCTAACTTCATTAAAATGGTATACAATACATTTTAAAAAAAGATACTGTCTATTTAATCAATTAAATCTGTTCAAAATAAAGTGTGACTTATTCAATAGATAATGCACAGCAGGCAACAGATCCACAGGATTTAGAATCAGAGTATTGAAGATATCAAATGAAAGGATTAGAAGAGGCAGGGAGGGACAGAGGGAGGGAGACTGAAGACCTTCCCAACAGAGGAAGTCAGCTTCAAATTCCTGTGAAACTCCACTCTTCAAGAGCTGAACTGATTTGCCTGGGTTTCACATGAGCAGAGGCTGAGGGGTCTGCATAGGTAAGAGTAAAGGAGAGAAGGAAGGGGACTGTGAGGTGTGAGATTCCTTTTGTCCTGTTGATTAGAAGATGAGCTCAGTTGCCTTGTGTCAGTGCCTTATTAGTGCCCAGTTCTGTGTGGGAAAGCTCTGTTAGGGGATCACCTCAATGGAACTGGGGAGAAAGAGAGCAAGAAAAGCAGTGTGAGGGCAAGACCTGAAAGGCCTTGGAAAGGAAGGTGGTGAACACTGAGGGGCAGGGGAGGACAGGAACTCTACATTTCCTTTGCTGTCAAATTAAATCTAATGTGAACCTTGCCCTTGCTCAATAATCCCTTTTCCCCTTGTATTCTTGTTAGACTCTTGCTTCTCTTGTCAATGCATTCCTGTACTGAGTTCCAACAGTGACCTTAACACTTTTACGAGATGTAATTCCTCCCACAAAGACAGGAATAACAGATTTCAGATTCTCAATCAACCTAATATTGACAAGACACATCTATTGCTATCTCAATAAGACGTGTCTGTAAAAACACCAGAATTGTTCTCTTGCTTCCCACAGATTTGAGAGATGGAATAGATCTGTGGACACTGAGGCCCCAGTTTCATCTTCTACTATCAAGCATACCAACATTTCTCTCTTTGGTGAACTCATGTTCAGGCTTGGCAGAATCGGTGTTTTTAAACACATTTTAAGTACTAAATGTTTACTCTAAAGAAAAAAAACCCCCAAAAATATTAGCCTAAGAGAGGACAGTATTGAAATGGAGCAGCCATAAGAAAGATGACAAGGAGTTGGGAAAGGAAAGTTAAGGAAAGATGTTCTACTTCTCAAGTTTATTTTGTGTTATGTCTGTTGAAGAGTGTCACAAATTAGGATTATCACTAGTGATAATTATTGCTGACTGGTCTTATTGTAGCTTGCAGAGTGCCAAATTCCTGGGCAGCTCATGTTCTTGAAGCTGTGCTGGTATCAGTGGTGACACTGACAGGCAGGTAAGGGGCTCCCTCAACCTTTCTTATCCAGACCCCTCTCTGGAAGCTCTGCTCCATTACCAAATGCTGAATAGGAAAGAACCAAGGAAATAAACAAATGTGTGCTGGGATTGCACTTTAAGGAACTTGAGAGTAAAACCGACCTTTGAATTTATATTTTTCATACAATATAGAAGTAATTTATCCTTCAGCTAAAGAAAAGCAGATGTTGGAATGGAAGTATATATGAGAAGACATAGAAACAGTTGTGAAAGCTGTAAATCTTTTATTTGAAAAGTTTCTTTTTACTTTTTCTTGTTTGTCCTGGATGTTTTGTGTGGTCTTAACAGAACAAAGACATTAAAAATTCTATAAAGATATATTTTTAAAGGAAAAGTTAAATAGAATAGAAGCTGTGAAAAGAAGGTAGTAGGAATAAAAGGCAGCATCAACAGCAAAAAAGTCCAAGTCAAAACCAAACCAGAACAGAAGCCAAAGAACTCTTTGCAGTGTAACCCTTCAAAAATCCCTCATAATTACTAATTACTCTGACATGTTTGTGTGGTGAGAATCTGTTCCCGGTGTGAATTCCAAAGGACAAGGGTATTTTAAATGTTGACCTATTTCTTTCAAACACTGTGCCACTGGAGACAAATTACTGCAAGACCGTTGATAGCTGGGTATGCAAAGCTTGCAAGCCTTCAGTAAGAGAGAACCATTTTGCTGAAAATTTATTTCTGTTATGTTCAGCAGAACAGTTCCACCTGCTCCGTACTGAAAGATTTAGTTTCATGTACATCTCTGACTGCAAGTGAAATCAGCAACTTGTAATCTTCATTTGTAATTGATTTGGGCTGTAAGGTTGTACACTTTAGGAAGCACATTTCTTTAGTACCCTTCTGTCTCTGAATTCAGTTGGACTTTGTCACTGAAGCCATCTGTCCTTCCAAGAAAATAGTAGTTTTAATCAATACCTGCTACATGTGTAATGAACCCTGACTCCCCTGAAGTCAGTGGTAGCTGTGCTGGAGCCTAGATCACTTGTATCAGTAGCTGGAAATGGTGCTTGGTAATCTACATCATTATATACCTATATATTTATGTTACATATTTATAAATAAGCAAACACAAAATACATTTATAATCAGCTTCTATTAAAATATGTTTTCAAAAACAATAAATATAGCATTGTTTTATTGTATGTCCTGATAGAACTAGAATGGTGGGAAGGTAGTAAGAGAATTGTTATTAAAACAAATTCTCTTTAAACTTCACCCTGTGGAAGATGAAAGATTTTCAGAGAAAATTAAAAGAATGACAGAAAAAATTGCTACCTAAAGAGAAAGGATTTTAAGAAATCTGTGCCTTCTTTATAAGCAATAATCCCAGTGCTCAAGTACTTTCAATTGACACGTGATTTATGGCTGTGAAAAGGAGTCTGTATAGGTCTTTCAAAACATAAAGTGAGGGAGTGGCATCCTTTGAGCAAAAACCGCTGGGGCTCTATCTGCTGAAGTGTTTCCTAAGTTTCAGCACTATGAGAATATGAGAATGCTCCATTGTTAGGCGATTTTGGAGGCATGCCTGGATCAAGGAAGTACTTCCTCGTCATGCTGTTTCCTTTCCCAAACAATGTAAAAAATGGCCTTTTCAACCAAACATCTAGAGGTGGTCACTTTGTACATTGTCCAACTAGAGCACAGCCATCGTAAGATAAACTATTCACTTGCATGAATGGCTCCATGTTATTACTGCGACTTCCTTTTTATTTTCATGGTGATTTTGTTTTGATTTATGTATATGCATAGAAGTTCAAACCCTGTATAATGATTGTGTCATAAAACTGGCCAAGAAAGCAGCAACTCCCCCTGCTCACTGCCCTCAGTGTACATTTGCTGGGGCAGCTTCACTACACCCCTCAGCTTTTCACATGCCCCTCTAATGTGGGCTTGGTACGACCTGATCAGACAGAGTAAAAACCCACCTACAGATAATGGATTACCCCACAAATTATGGGTTACAGTTGCATTTTACCACACTGCTTTAAGTGTTCTGACTCGCCTTCCAAACAACATTTCAGAGGCAGCAATAGTAAGTTTGTGTACATGTTCTGTTCTTGGTTTAGCCTTGCATGAGCCAAAGGATTTCTAACTAATCTCAGGCACTCAAAACGTGTGCATTAGAGTATTAAGTGAATATCCGTGTTTTAGTCCATCATTGCTGTTGGCACGTTGCAAAAACCATAGCAAAATACTTAGTGCCTGAATTCAGTGGAAAAAGTCTTTGTAAATACATTATAAATCTTTTAAACTACCACATAACATTTTAAATTGGTTTGTAACCAATACCCAATGATTTGTAACCAAACTCACATTTGTTCTCTGTTCTGCGTCTTGAGTTGCATATTTAATATTACTTGGACACAGCTATTATTTTATGACTTCAAGAAAGTGCTGGGACTATGCATTGTGTATATCTTGAAGAATGTCATGATTATTCTGCATGACAGAGAGGAGTAATTTGGGAAAAGACTTGGAAAGTCCCTTCGAAAACTTCAGAAAATTCTTGGTCTGTGTGGACTTGTCCAGTGTATAAATCACAAAATCAGGTTCATTCGCCTTTGTCGCTGAATTTGCACTTTGAGAAATGCATTTATCGGGACCACTTTTGCTTCACAAAGATCTAAAAAGTCACAGCCTCAACAAAAAATCAGCCTAAAGGTCATTTTGTTTTGAAATGGAGTAAATGAATATTTTTTACCAACATGGTATATTTGGAATAGCTCAGTGGATTTGAGAGAAATTTGCCTTATTTTCTCTTACTCATAGGTAAAAAGACAGAACTGGATTAATAATTTATTGCTATGTTTCCTCATGACAACTTCATCCAATTTGCAAATACTTGCTCTGTAAACAGTACAAATATATATTATATTCATACTTACAGATATATAAAGTTATTTAGAAATAAATATATGTGGCTTTTGACTCATCTTTCTTGCTGAAGCAAAACCCCAAAGAACTTGCCACTCCTTTTTGAGACAGTCTTCTGTCCATAGGTTCATTAATTCTACTGAGAACAATGGCAGTTTTATAAAAATCATCCCTCTGGGGAATGGTTTTAAGTTTTTTTAAATTCTGCTAATTAATTTTCTACACAAATTCTTTCTGTTGTTTGTTTAGTGTCCTTTTGGTGGTCTTTGGCAGTAACATGACTGCTGAGTTTATTCTCTCTTGCACCCTCTTTCCTGTTAACTCTGCTTGAGGTAGCAGTTGGTTGACTGAAGCATAATGGGAATAATCTAAGTTAATGCTGGGGGCTCTAAACATTTCCTCAACAAATAAGCAGCAGCGTGTTGATAGCCTGTAAGTATTTTATAAGTGCAATTAAATCACAGTGATTGATTGGGCTGGGGTGAAAATCAGAATCATTTAGAACAGCAAATTCTTCACAGGGAAACCCTCACTAAATTAAGAAAACACACAAACGAACAACAAAAATAAACCATTTAAGGAGTTCTGCTCCTATACTATGTTTTTCCTCATTTCTCAGCCCTGTTTAGGAGGAACAACTTGATCAAAGTGAGACCTTTTGTTTCTTGAGAATGCATCTTTTCTGCTGTTAATTTATGTTGAGTGAAAACACACATTAGGGTTAACTGATCTAAAAGTTTAGTTGCTAAAAGCGGGGGAGGAAATCTGTGTCCTTTTCATTTTATCTCACTTTTCTCTCCCTTTTCCTGGCTCCAGGTTACAAAATCCTGCACTTTTGTAGTACTTGTTGGATTCCTTATAGAAATGCATTCAATTGACTAAATTGCTGGAAAATTACCTATTTTCTACCAGGTTTTGTGCTGGTTCAGCACTGAATCAGCTCAACACAGAATCAGATGATTACTACTGTCATTGCAAGGGAAGGAGTGCAGGATGCAGCCAAGGTTGCAGCCTCCTCACTGGAGAGAAGGGAAGTTGAAAACAGAAAGATCTTGTATTTATGAAAATATCTATTATAATATGGAATTTAATATATAGTTCAGCATAGTGGTACTGGCTCCACAAAATCACCTAGGGTGCTGTGCTTGTGAAAAATTTGGTAATACCCCTGCAATATCTGTGTTGTCTGTTTCAGTTCTGTCTGACTAGTAGATACTAATTTTTTTTTGCTTTTTTGACTTCTAGGTCGTTTTTTATATTTTTCTATATGTAAGAACGGTTGTGTTTGTTTTGTTAATGCAAGTACAAATACTCTCAATGGCTCTGTTCTCTCTGTATCCAGTACTTCTGAATGCACTCTACTAATGTGAAGACACGACTAACTAGACAATTAAGATTTCAGCACTAATTATTGGTAATCCTACAGTCTGATTCCTACAAAAACTATTTTCAAGAACTGGCACACATTCTGTGTTTTTAAAATGAATGTGAAGATTTTAATATTACTTTAAGAAAATCTGGATGTAGACAGGATAGGGAAAGCTCCATAGAGGAAAACCACTTACCTCCCTCAGAGCAGATACACTTTAATTGAATATCTTTATTTCTAGTCAAAAATGGCTTTGATTCAGCTACATTTGATTACTATTAACATGTGAAACTAAACTTAGAACCACAGCAAAGGCAGAAGAAATGTAAGACTGACTTTGTACACATGGCATAAAGGTTAGGCACTTGCAGTAATCTGAGTTTGACTCCTGAGGCTGTAAACTTTGACAAGTGCTTAAATACATTGGTTTTCACTTGTAGATATTTTGCCCAAAAAGTTCTCTAAGTGACAGTTTAAGTATTTCTAAACATAATGTGAACTGGAACAAATGTATTCCGGTGAAAAAAAAACATATGACATGGAACTCAGGTGTCAACTGAATAATCAGTATGTACTGAAATTCAGTTTCCTGCTTTTCACAAGACATGCAATTTTCTAAGACATTATTGTGTTTTTAGAATTGTAAATAAAAGCACTGAGAAAAATTCAACCAGAAATGAAAATACCACTCAAAATAACTTTTTTTCATATACTTTTATTTTACCTTGAACAGAAAATTTCGCAAACCATCAATTACTGAGAATGGAGGGGAAAACCCTAGCATGTAACAGAGGAGGCTTTGGTTATAAGTGCCATTTCTACAGCAGAGTTAAGCTACTGTAAACCAAACATCTTGTAGTAAGGTAAAAATATCCAGCAAAACTTTTAAGAATAACAGCAACACCAAAAATATTTACATATAAACAACAGAGAAATATTTTCTAAACTTTTAACAGTCACTTTTCTACAATCCAAAGTGTTTAGTTCACATATCTATACATACAGACAGTCACTAAAACTTTTGTGAACCAACCACTTGTCCACAGGACCTGCCTAGACAGTTTGTCATCAATATGAAAGGTTTTTTTTATATAAATAAGTCAATTAAACTTCACAGAGACTAAAAAGAACAATATAAAATTCCAACTGTAAATAAATCTGTACATTATGGTCAGTCTTATTTGTCTGAAATCTTGCGCAACTTTAAAGCGTCTCTTTATAAAATGATAGCAAGGAACAGCGTTAGCTGGAATGGAAACTCGAAGACTCCGACTCTGTAGAAACAGAAGAATGTCCTGCACGTTTGCCTTTTGAAAGAATCTTGAGGCTTGATCCTCTGCTAACTGATGTCAAGGCATTTTGAGCTGATGTTTTGAATTTGGCACCCAAGAAGGCATACAGAATTGGATTCAGGCAGCAGTGGAAGAATGCCAAGGCTTCCGTAATGGAGATCCATTTGTGCACTATGGTCTCCAAGCTGCAGCGGTGTCTGATGACTCCCAGCAAGATGAAGGTGTCAATGCTGATGCCGATATAATATGGCAACCAGCAGGCAAAGAAGGCAAGGATGAGGATAACTGTGGTCTTCAAGGCTTTGCGCTTCTGGTGGCCTTTGGAGTGTGACAGCTTGGATATGATAATACAGTAGCAAGTCAGAATTATTAGACCAGGCAAGACAAGTCCTACCAAGATATGCTGGAATCTGAAAGAGATCAGCCAGTTTTCATGAGGGTACATGCGATCACAGAGATACTTTCCTTCTACTTCACTGGTACTGGCAAAGATTATGTCAGGCACTGTCAGAAGCAAAGCTGGCAGCCACACGCCTACATACACCACCTTCTCAGCCAACAGCTTTCGTGGGCGCTGGCTGTTGGTAGCGTGGACTATTGCCAGGTAACGATCTAAACTTATGAAGGCCAAAATCAAGACACTGCTATAGAGGTTGACTGTGTAAATGACATGAACTGCCTTGCACAGAACATTCCCGAAGTACCAGCTTATGGCTGCATCCACAGACCAGAATGGCAAGGTGATGACAAAAAGGAGGTCAGCCACAGAGAGGTGCAGCCTGTATTTATCAGTCATGCTTCTTTGCTTCTTCTGGTAGCCCATAACAATAATAACCAATCCATTGCCAATTATTCCGGTTAGGAAGATGATGGAGTAGATTGTTGGCAAGAAGATCCGGTTGAAATCGGCATTCTCATGCTGAAAGCATGGCTCTTCGTAGTCTCCATAGTCACCCGAACCAATCTCATCCGTGCCATTTTCAGAAAGTTCAATTAATAACCCAGATGACAGCTAAAAAAAAGGAAAAAAAATTTAGATGTTAGCTCCTCTGCAAAAACTTATTCTATATGACAATATGTGAAGAGTTGCTTGAACAGTCTCCATTGTCACAAATAAGCAAAGTTTTTGAAAACCAGATGGGAAAATACAATGTTTACATATACATATATGAAATACACAGCAAATAAGAATAAGCTTAAAAACTTCCTTTCTTTCTCTGAGGAGTAAGATCTTGCTAAGGGCAGGGCATGAAGGAGCAAAGAAAGATAATGGCTACTCCCAGAAATATCGTTGGTTCTGGACACTTCAGTGCTCTTATCAGATGGACACTACAAATGGGAGAGCCCAGAAAGTGCCAGATGTGAGAGGTCTGTCCACACAGAGCATGACCTATCACATTTAACTCCTACAACAGAGGGCTATAAATAAAAAATTACTTAGAAATGCTGCTGCTCCCAAGTCCCTTCTCATTAAGAGGATGGGGTCAAGGAGAAATAGAGAAGGTACCCTCGGCTGATGTAATAAAGGATAAATAATAGCAAGAATTCCCTGCTGAGAAGCAATTGACAGCTCCACACATAGACAAGGAAAAAAACCCCAAAGCCCATAAAGAAAGGAAGAAAGAGAGAAAGGTGACCTTAATCAGGGGAACTCAAACCCCGTGAAGGGTCACCACGATGGGCCACGTTCCCTCCCTTTGTTCCCCACCCTCTGCGGTTGCGGGGCAAGGGGTGAACGCGGCCGGCGCGGGACTGCAGCCAGACGGACCAAGTGAGCACAGCGGTGGAAAAAGGAAGCGAAATTTGGTGAGGGCATGAAAGCGCGTCAGGAAACCACCAACGGTTTTGACTGTGGCGCTAAAAGCAACGCTGGCGGGAGAATGCCATCTGGCTATGTGCAACTCCTCAGGTTTTCAGATTTTTCTGTTGTCATGCCCTGTGTCCCACGGACCCCCGAGCTCTGCGCAGGGCGCGCCCGAGAGACTCGCAGCGCTTCACACGCGGAGGCACCGGCTCCACGCGGGCATTAACTGCGGCCCTAGAGCTGGAACTTGCCAGAGATCTCCTTTTTGCTCCTAACTGCTCTCCAAACCGAGGCAGAGGAGCTGCCCCCGGAGGAGTGGGACGCCGCCTCGTTTCGCTCGGGGAGCGGGCGGGACAGCCGGGCACTGCCGCCGCTCCCAGTCCTGCCGGCAGCCCGAGGTCTGGGCGCGCACCGGGGCACAGGGATCCCCTGGAGCCAGACCGCTCCAAACTTCCTCGCCTCTTCCCCTCTCATCATTCCCGTAGCGCTAACTGCTCTGCCGGCGTTTTTCAGTCCACAGAGGTGCCACATGTCACTTGAACTGACGGCCGAGCAGCAGAGCCGCAGAGAAGGAGCGGAGTGCTGCAGCTGGAATTTGCAGTGGCTTGCAGCTGTGCCAAGGTCCGAAGCGCTGCAGGCAGAGGCAGCAGTGGCCGGGGCTCAGAGAGGAGCCCTGCCCGTTCGCGCCCCGCAGACCCCTCCGCTGTCCCGACCCCCGCCGCCTCCACCGAGGGCACCTTTGTTTGCAAACAGCGCGCACATGGGCACTTACATCCAGGCTGTCGAGGCTGCTGTCCATGCTCAGAGCCATCGGACGGCCCCGCGCTCCCAAGCTGTTGCTGCTGCCGCCGCAGCCGCGCCTCTCGCAGTGACGCCTCTCGCAGTGACACTACTGGCCGCTGCTCCAAACACGCCCCGGCTCTTCTGGCGGGACGCGGCTCTTTATAAGGTCCCGGGCTGCCCCCCCGCCCCCGGGGCAGCCGCGTCTGGCTCCTCCCCGGCGGTGTCGCCGCGCTCTCGGGCTCCGGGCGGGCGCCTCGGGCCGGTCTTTGTCTGCCGCCCCGGGCATGGGAATTGCACTTGCCCGGCGCGTCCGCGGGGGCCACGCTCCTCACGGGGGCATTTGCCCCCCCTCTGATTGATGTGTTCATACAAGCGGGCTTTTGAATTTCCCCTCAAGAACATTCTTTGAAGTGTGTTGTAGAGCCCTGTGTTGCCATGGGTACCCCAGGCGGGCTCCGAATGAAGTCACTGGTCCAGGAGTCATGTGGAGCAGGGATCCTGTATACCATTCAAAATACTGGCAACTCTGTCCTCAAAGTTGTCTCCTCCTCCTGCTGAGGAGAGGCAGGAAGCAAGGGCTGGTCCCTATTGAGGGTTGAGAGATTCTACAAATCTTTCAGGGGCTGCAACGTGAGTGGGCTGCAGGTTGCCCTCTGAACTCCTCTGGTGGGTTTGGGTGAGAAGTCGGATGGTGATCTGTTTCAGGTAGCTGGGTAATATTAAGAAAAACCAAAAAGCAAGCAAACAAAAACCCCCGAGAAACAAAACCAACCAACCAAACAAAACAAACAAAAACACCCTACAACAGCAACAAAAAAACACACACACACAAAAACCCCCATCAAAACCCCAAACCCCCAACAAATAAACCCCCAAACCCTGAAATTATGTATGTACAGTATACATAGCAATCATAGGATAGGTTTGCAAGAGAAAATAAACCCAAATATAGAGACAAACAAAACAGAATAATTGATTTCCTCTACAGATATCTCTGGGGTCTCAGTACTCTTAATATTCATGCAGGCAAATGAATTTGCAAAAAAGATTTTGATTAGCATGGTGTGTCATGTGTGTGTCCCCCCTCAATTTCACAACTCACAACAAAAAGTTATAGTAAGTAACTATATTGGGAATAATTAATTCAGTTATACAGATACGCTTGATTTTTGCAGTTGAAAGAAGAAGAAGGGAGAGAATATTCTTTATGTAATAGAAATGTTCTCAAATTACCTCAGTAGCCTCAAGGGATGATAAAAGTGAAAGTTTGACCAAAGTTTTATTCTAAAATGCCCCTATTATCAGTTTACATGCTCTGAGTTAGTTAAAACAACAGTTTCAAATGCAAATATTATTTTCAAGTATTTGAGAAGAGTTACTATCTTACTCTGCCTCTAACAGTTCTAGAACTCTTTTTCACACCCTACAGTGAGTATGAATTTGGTTATGATTAATAACCAAATAATGTTTGTCTTTAAAAACATGGCATGTATGGTATGACCTATAATGTGATTGTGTACTTTCACTGCACTGTAATTTGACAGTAATTCTGGAATATCACATACAAGTTGCATTAAAAGCAAACTATAATTGATTGTAATTCAGGAATTACTAGTCTTCAGAAAATTCAGTATCTACTTTGTCTTTATATCCAGAAAAATCTGAGGGATACCATGCTAGAATTCTATAGAAATAAAAGATCTTCTCCTGAGTCTCCATAATTAGATACTAGCCCTAAGCTTATGATACCATAAATCTTCTTTAAAAACAAATGTGACAAATGTGTAATTATTGCTATTCATTCCTTATTTTCCATGGAATCTGTGATACGTTCACTACTTTTTCGACACACAAATAGGAAAACACATTCCCCAAGTCATCACAGAATGTGCAGCACAACATTAGATTACCAGGCAGATAAATGAGCAGATGAGGGATTTTTGTATACAAATGAGCAGGATCATGTCTAAATAATCATCTTTCACTCTTTCACTCTTGGGGGATGCCTTGCTTGTAACACCATCAATTGCCATGCAGTTTTCAGCAGGGATATGGTGCTGGAAAGACCCTCCAGCCTGCTAAACATGCAAACCTGTGAACCAGATTTTCAGAAATACACATATTGAACAGGTTCTAAAAAACTAATCAGGACACAGAGCCGCACACAGGGGAGGTGAGCTTTAAGGAAAGATTGGTTTCTACCTTGCCAGGAATTCATGTGGGTGACAGATGTGTTTTTTGGAGTAGTATTCTCATCCTGGAGGGCATAGATGATTAAACATTGCTCCTTCTCTAGGTGTGCAGTGCAGGACATTAAAACATGTTCTTAGTGCAGGTGACTTGTGGCAATGGCTGCAGATGAGCAAAAGATTCATAATGATGATATGATGTGATCTGATGTGATATAATATAATATAATATAATATAATATAATATAAATATATAATTAATATAAGTATGTGAGGTTTAGAGCTGTTTGACAAGTTTGAGAGCTGCTCTTCATTGGGGTAGATAGCATGGAGTGCATTGACATGTGGGGAGGGATGCCCTGAACTGTGAGTGTAGTTACAGCCCAAGCAGACAGATGTTCCCACAGTTCCATTTTACTGTACAGATAGACCTGTAACAGCAAAATATATGATGTAGAAATGGATTATGTTAATTAGTGGGATATGGGACAATCACTCAGTTATTTGTGTTCACAGATAGCCTAAGAAATTCAGAACTGAGGAATGGTTCACTGGATTAGCCCTGAAGCATGGTAGTGCTGAGTGAAGGGAAATTTGGGGATGATACCGATCTGATGAGATGTTACTGAGGCTTGTTTGGATGAAGGTCCTCTAAAACTGTCATTCACACTGCTGCTTTGTTATCTGTGATCTCTTTTGTTTCCCCTATCGGAAAATCCATGTGAAAACTTCCTTTGTTGCACAGAGGACCATCCAGGGCAAGTTAATGATTTCCAAAGTGATAAAAGAGGGGAGCCTTCTCCAGAGCATGTAATTCTGAGTCAGCTACAAATCTTCTTGAGACAGAGCTAGCAAATAGCAATTTCCAAGCTTATGTTTTGCATTATGTGTTTTCCTGGTCACAGAATTACTGTGAAAATCAGACCCTTCCTAACCCGTGTAATACATGTTTTTATTAGTGAAAACATGCCTTCTAAGAGTCAAAATCCTACGTGTTCTTACACTGGTATAGTAAGAGTACAATTCCTCAGGTTGTTAATCATTAACTACTTTTCTTCTAAAAAGAGACATAAGTGATGGTCATGTAAGAGCAAACTAGTTACTAACAAACCTTTCTCATGGTAAAAATACTCTTTTTATTCAGCATCCACAGAAGTAGAAAAATAAATTACATTTTATTTGACCACGACCCTATGTTAAATGATTTGCTTAATCTGAAGGCTTCACAAATGCCTTTAACAAAGTAAACTTTTAGCTAATAAAACTTTGATGGATCATTTCCTGTGGGCAACTCCTAATACAAAGGAGGTACGATCCTTGGACTATGGAATATATGAATACCACAAAGTATTACAGTGGTGTATTAATAAATTGTTTGTTATTTTTGTAGCATTAATGGAGCTATACTTTCAGGACACATAGAAGATTGTATCATAAACACACATAACCAGACATATGGCTGAAATGACTGTACTATATAGTAGGAAGTCAATAATTTTCAAATATTCACTGTTTTTCTCTGTGCATGTCAATTCCTGTACTGGAAGGCTTCTGAAAGTAGAGTGTCAACTGAAAAATTAACAGAAAATGTGCTCAAGAGTTGCAAGACATCAACTTTGAGTAGTGGATTTTTCTATTCTAAAAAGTATTCCAGGGAACTGATGCTGTGGATTTGCCGCTAGATGAAAAGCGGTTTCCTGATAAAACTCAGAAGTTTATTACAATACACTGGATTGACTTGATGACAAATGGGTCTCCAAGTGGCCTGAAGTTGTATACATGGAGAGGAAAAGGATATACTCTCCTTTTTCCATCTGATCTTTCTGTTGAAGTGGGAAAGGTATCAATCTTACGCCTGTTAGAATGGTTACAAGCAGTTTGCTGGCGTTGGGTTTCAGTTAATGGCTTTCTTTGCTCTTGGTTCTCAAAGCTCCCTTTCTCCATTTCTGCCTGCCTGTGCTGCAGTGGAAAAAGCCTACCAACTGTTACCCTGATCCTGGAAGGAAAGTGCCCCATTTATGGGCAGGGTGCCACCTACACTTACTAATTTGAAAGCACAAAGACAAAATAAAACCTATGAAGGAGCAGGACATATCTTTCAATTAGTAGCATGTTACATTGCCACAGAAATAAGTCCCTGTATGAAAGGAAAGATACTTGAATATCAGAACAAAATTATAGGAAAACCCTTAGCATCAGTATAAGGCAACAAAAGTGTTATCAGCACAAACCCCAGATTTCTCGATGTTTCCTTGCTTTTAACAAGGACAATTTATTTTGTTTCCTTTAAGTATTGCCACAAGGCCAATATGTCTAAAGTCAGCACAGAAAAGTCAGCAGGAAGAAAAAAGAAGTGCTATCCTCTAAAAAGAATCATAGTGACTCTTGTGTTTTAATCCCACCTCCATCTGTGGCCTGCAGCAAATCACTTAACCCTCTGACTGTGTTCAGCCAACTGTAAAATGGGGATAACAATACCTACTTACCTACCTCAGAGGAGACTTGTAGGGATTAATTGGTTGATGTTTGCAAGGCACTTTGAAGACAGAAAGTGCTTAATTTAGAGCCTGTTGAAATTATTGGTGACACTGATCAGCTAGAATTCAAAGGGGACCAAACTCATTAAGGTTCTGATCTTCCTCCATTTGGCTGTGTTTATGGGTTAGCAAATCTCACTGCATTCGGACAGTTTATTGTTTGTTTGGAAGCAGAGTAGACTAAAAAGATGCTTTGAACAACTTTGTTAATCCTTTTAAAAAACATGTCTTCATTTGCATATCACTGGAGCTGAAGGGTTTATCTTTGATGATTCTATAGTAGAACGCTTCTGGAGACATGTTGAAGTGGCTTTTTTTTTCCAGAACCCTGGTCACATCAAAATTATGAAAACAAAGTAAAGCCTCCCTAATTATATATAAGTAGTTTGTTCCCTATAACCGGACAGGATTTTGGCTTTCAGAGCATTTAGATAGATTTCTGTTTAGCTATGAGGTGTGTTTCTTATTATGTTCTTTTATGCTGTAAAGTTCCATTAGAATCTTGCTCCAGTTCGGTTTGGATTACTAAGGATAGCATTTGTTTCTGGGGATCCATGCTAAGAGCATACTGTATCTTAAGAGCATATGGATAAATTAGAAAACATGTCCAGCTATTCATGCGTGCATGAATATTTGCCAAATGTCATGATTTCTTGTAGATAGCTTCAGAAACACAGTTGTATCTGGGACTGGCCATTGCTGCTCCTGCCTGTGAAAACAGGACTCAGCTACTTGGAAGCTAATAAATTGAACAGGGCCCTGAGCATCCTGGTCTGGCTTGGAATCCACAGGTTCCTTCCAACCTGAATTAATCTCTGGCTGAAAATGCCTCCATCAGACCATGTCCTTATGCCTCTGCTACTAGCAGTGCCCAGAGTTACCTGGATCAAACCAAATCCCTTTATATTTAATTACATTAAACCCATTTACTCTACACAATGGAAATGGCATTTTGATGTTGAGTTTCCGCCCTGACAGTTTTTGATCAATCTTTTGTTGAAATAGTGTCTGTGGAATTGTGTGCTTGGGATGTAGTAAAGTATGCTAGCATGTGCCATGTTTTCTTTATCATTTTCACACATTTCTTCTACTTCTTTTCTTTGGATGCATTTATTTTCCATATGTTTTGAGCTTCTGAGCTTGTTGAAATAATTTACTTACCTCATTTGCCCACTTGTCTACAAAGTGGCACTGAAAGCAGAGCAGGAGCAACCACTCTTCCTGTTTAGCTCAGTTTGGCATCTGAAGATCACAAATGTTTTAGTTTTATTGCATCAGCTTTGAAGTAAGGTCTGTACATGTGGGTGCTGAATGTCAGCTCAGATGCTTGTTTTAGAATCCAGGATTTCTCCTGATTCAGCAAGTCGGAAGGTTGCCCAAATTTAGTGGTGAGCATTCCCATAGTTTCTTTCTTTTGGATCTCTCCTCCCACTGTTTCCCTGAAAATTCACTTTAGAATTCCAAAATTCCAAATGTTTTTTTTTCCTTAGTATTAGAAACCAGGTTTGCCATATACAATTGAGATATGTGCAAGAGTGAGACTGAGCTTATGCTTTTGAGTCAGTCCTTCCTACTTAGGTAATATTAGCATTAGCTCAGTAACCGAGATGGCTGTTGAAACATGACCAAACATTTCTAAAACAATCAAAAAATCTCCATTAGATGATGGCAAAGTTTTGGTCCTGCTGCCAAGCCCTCTATATACAGTACTTGGCGAAATACCGTGAGTAAATACCCATATACATCCTGTTCTATCCATTTATTTATAGCCAAATACAAGGATGTAGATGGAGAGCTGTAGGAATATTTATGGCACATTTATGGTACATTCCTTTCTCTGTTCATTAATTGCCAGTGAAATGAGCATGATATTACACACTCCTTATTTTGAGCTGATTTGTCATGAATAGTGATATTTGCTCTTGCTGGTTTGAAAATTTAGTAGGTGGAATTGGAGGCCTAAACTTTGTAAATAATCACTAAAATCTCATGGTAGGATTTCTTCTCAGTCATTAGGTGACAAACCTTTTGAAAGGAAGAGAACTGCTTAAATAAATTATTGGCATGTTGAACCTCTTTTTCTGGTTTAATGGGGAGATAAATCCAATTTTCAGGGTATCTCTTACCATTTCAAGAGTCACATGAGACAAAGAGCTGATCTCTTACAACTGAACTTGCTAAACTTTTATCTTGCTGGTTTAGATTAATTTTTAGGAATTGGAACAGACAATTTTAGACAAACTCTATTCTGAACCAGGCATCATCCACATGATTTCTATAATGGTTGGAACAAAGACTGTACAAACATCATGGTGTGTGCTCTGGCTGATTCTACAGAAAAGTGACAGCATGCTAGTGCCTGATCCAGGTCACATCCATAGGGAGTTGGGAATTCAGCAACAAAATGAGGAACTGTGGAACCCTCACCTCTACAAAAGAAGTTGAGGCAGAATCCTTAAGGAGCATTCAGAACAGAAGATGAGCACCCTAGAAAACAAAGGGCATTAAGAATCTCTTCCTGCCTTTTCCTTTTGCACAAGGAGAACTGCGTTTGGCTTGTACATGGACCTTAAGGTGAAATAGCTCTGTTCCTCCCTGCCAGGGAGAGAAGTCTCCACCTGAACCCAGATCAGTTCTTTTTCCACTGTCTCACCAGACTATTGCACAAATCACAGAAGCATCTAGAAGCTGTCATGAATATATTTGGTCATGTGTGCACAGTTGTTCACGCTTCAGTATGCCTAGTTATGCATCAGGCTACATAGAAAAAACCATCTTCCCCAAACCTGCACATAAACAGATAACAGGTGAGTGTCAGTGGAGAAGAAAGGGAAAGCACCCTCCAAACAAACTGTCTCTGTGTTTAGGTTTTTCTTTACCCCCAAGGTACACCTGAACACAAGAATGGGGAGTGTGGGAACTCCAATGCTTAAAAGTAATGGTTCTAATTTAGCTTAATTTACACTTCACACCTTTTCCATTTAAAACTGTAGTGTACAGTCCTATTCCTTCATTCATGAGTGCAGAATGCAGTGTTCAGTGTACAACTGAACATGGGAAGAAAAATTTTAGCCCTATATACTCAATTTATAGATGAATTTGCTATTCTAGGAATTTGCCATTATTTTAAGCGATGGTTCTGTATTTCTGAGGTTATTTTTCAGTAGTGAGTGAATATTGTGAAAAACATACAAGAGGGGAATTCTAAAAATACTCCTAGGTTACAGTTCAGGACAGTCTGTACCAAATTATATTCGATCTTTTTCTTTTTTTTTTTAACGTATAAAAACAGGAAGAAGCCTTGCTTCTTCTGAGGACCCTGACAAATGTCTCTACCTGGCTCTTTCTAGAAAGATCTATTCAAGTGCCAAGCAGGGGTCACTGTAACCATGGATACTTATACTCCATTTTCCCCTGGTTTTCTGTGAAAAACTTGGTAGGTTGCCCAGTTTAAACCACATTTTGAGTTAGGTAATCATAGGCTCAGTCTGTTCTTAGGCATTGTGGTTTAAGTTTTCAACGGTTTCTCTGTGCTTTGAAAGCTCTGTTTTTTATTCCCGCTTCTTTTCTAAGCAAAGATGTTAAAGCAAAGTTGCTTGATAACACTTATTCCACCAAAATAATATCTTTTGGGAAGGTTTGATTGCTGTGTGGTTTAAAAAAACCACTCAGAAACCACTTAAGTATCATATTCAATGTGAAATATCTAACATTTTACTGCATCTGGAAAGAGTCTGTTCAATTTCTGGAATATGTCAACATGCACCTAGGAATTAAGAAAGACTTGATCTGTTTTCAACATGTATCTTACAATATTTCTTAAATGCATTTTAGTGAAAAGTAGAATACTTACCATGATGTAGCCTGTCAATCCTCCTTTGCTGCTTTGATATAGACCTGCAAAGGATCTGAGGGTGGTAGGAGTGGTGTAATCCAGCTGAGGGGAGAAACTAATTATAGATTTTACTCACCTTTCAAAAACATTGGAGGTGTTAAATAGGTGGACAAAGGGAAAGATTCCCAATATGCATGAGAATGAACATGTGGAAATGGAAACCACTCTGTTGGATGTGGAAGTAAAGAAGATCAGATGTTCTCTAGAAGATTAGAAGAACTCTATCAGCTCCATCAAATTCTGAAAGGACTGTGTTAAACTTTGAAATGGTTAGTTTTTAATAAATCTGTCAAAACCAGGACAAGTTATGTGACTACTGACTGCAAATGCACAGCCTACATCTGAAAAGAATAACATGGGTTGCTCTTGCTTTAGTTGTCTTACTGGAGTGCAAAGCTTTAGAACAACCTCTGGTGGGAAGAATATTTAAAAATGTGGAAATAAATGTTAAATAGAGCAAAAAGAAAGTAGAGTTTATAAAGGTATATTGTAGTAGGACTACTTAATAGCTCTTATTGATAATCACTTCTCTAGGCAAATGAAACACAGTAGGTTTCGCTTGCCTGGACCTTAGTAAAGCATTTCATAGGCCGCTCTTTAAGTGCTGCCAATTCATGGAGCTAGACTCTGAGAATTAATACAATGTATCTAATATGAAGGAAGACATTTATAAAGGAAAATAACAGTAATGACACTGAAAGGGAACCAGTAGGCTGCTGGAAGGCAACCAGGTGAACTCTTCAAGGTTCATGGGTGGAACAATGATTACTCTATTTTGCATTAGTTTTGGAACAAAAAGCAGTTAACTCCTGAAATTCACTGCTAGTGGAAAATGAGGTGCCACTGCTAATATTGAGATATCCTCAGACCTGACAGAAGTGGGAACACACAAAGAGAAGAGTCAGTTGCAGGATGAGTCTGAATTTCTCCTGTACATCTGGGAAAGCTGCATTGCTCATTGAATGCATCAAGCAGGGTATACTGAAGGGAGAAAGTAAAAAAGGGAGAAAGTGCTGTTGCTGCCAAACAGAGCACTGAAAAGGTGTCTTCTGAAATATTTTTTACAATTCGTAGCAAGAAAAATGAATTCAAATGGAATAGGTGCAGAGAAGGGTGATTGGGGTGAAGTGTAGAATGGAGAGCTGCTCCTGCAAGAACAGGCTGAAAGAGCTTCTTTTCATCAGTTCACAAAAGGGATGTTGAAAGGGACAATGAAGCAAGATAGTAGACATCTGGAAAAGAAAAGAAATACTGGGACCAGTATTGGCACACAAATGACTAGATCTAATACCGTGGTGAATACACACTGTAAAAATATGAACAAGTTGTTAACTGTCAGAGGAATGAGCTTTAGGAACAGTTTCCCCATAAAAGAGGGTTTTAACCAATTGCCTGCTTTGACAGATTTGTTGGGATTGTTGACCCTAGATTAGTTCCATTGTCCTAAGTTCTGATCTGAAATTCTGTTCCTTTGATAGCTACAATGTCTGTGAAATTTAAAATATCACATACCTGATGATCACAGAATATAAGCATTTGTGTAACTTTTATACTATGCATTTTTGTTAAATTCAAAACTTTGTGTCTTTTTCTTTCGGGTCTCAGGAGCTATTCGGGTAACAAGGTCAGTTTTACGTGTGATGCAAAGTGCTGCTGAGAAAGTGCCCTTCTGGCCCCTAAAGACAAAGTGGTATTGAATAGTTCATAAAATCCTGATCTTGTTCTAAGGGAGAAGCAATTTTCAGCCACAAATGTCAGATTTTAGTGTCTAGGCTATGCCAGAGTTGGTGAGCAAATCTCTGTTGACCAATACAATAACAACTGCTTGTGTCAAGTGTATTTGTACCTTGAAAATATGTATCTTAGAGTAAAATCAGTCATGTTCTGTACTGCTGCTTATCACAAGAACTTAATCAGAATCATTGATTCAGTAGTTTCTGACTGATTGTGTGAGAACTGCTATTGTACAGAAGATTCCAGAAAGACAAGTGTTAGTCTTTGAAGACTAACAAACACAAACAGTTCAAATCTTATGAACAAAGAGACAGAAGAGCCTTTCCATCATCTGTCTTACTGCCAGTGGAAGGTGGTTTCTTCTAAGAAAGGTAGAAATCAAAGACAAGAAAGGGCAAGTAAAAGCAAAATGTAAACACGCAGAGCCGGAATCTCAGGGTTGGGAGGAGGTCAGTGCCTGACATGGCAAAAGCAAGGTTTAATTGTGTACTTCAATTTTGATTTTTAAATTAGTACCCCACTACAGGAAAGGCTGCACTCCAAACAGCAAATACTTTGGGTGCATTATGTTAGATATTAGGAAATACAACCACAATCACAAATCCATTGTAAAGCTGGTTTTGTTAATTATCATAGCTTGGATGCTACCAGAATGTATCTTTAAATTTTAAATACTCTGTAGAATTTGAATGCTCATTTGTGTCTGTTCTTATATATTGGATGTACACAATGAAATGGAAGTAATGTATTAAAGAACAGCAGCTTGTCTCTACTTCTAGATAATATCCAGTTGAATGCAAAGCAAAACTTGTGCAGTTTGTTACACCCCAGTCAGGGACAGATGGACAAGAAATGGCAGTGAGTGTTTAACTGGCCTCGTGCCCAGTCTTTAATGTAAAGTCCCTGAAAAGGCTCTTAGTTCTGGGTAACAAAACACTGACAAGTCTGGCTGTGATTCTTTGTAATATTCATGACACGGAAACCACTTCCCATACAGGTAAATTCCATCTCAGGGAGATAACTTGTGAGCAGGGACAACAGAATAAAAACTAAAAGACTAAAGTAAACTTCATGGTAAGAGATGAAAGGAAAACATGTGAAAATAATACTGTATATACAATGTAATACATGTACACTCGTCCTAGAACAGCTTGTCCAACACAAAATATCATCCATGAAATAAGAGTAGGAGGAATATCAGCTCAATAGTTTACTTGCAAGTGCTGGTACCAGAGGTGTTATCTCCCTAGGAGCTGGACTGACTTCTGCATCAGCTTTTCACAACACTAATGTGGTCAGCTGGGAAAGGGGTGTGGAGCCAGGCACAGCCTGGATCCTGCTGTTGTTCCCAAGGTGGAGAAATCACCTCGATGGCAACAGCTTTTTATTGTGGAATGAGGGCTGCTTCAGGTTAAACAGTGAAGAGAGTGAGGACAGCAAAGAGGAAGGATGAACAGTAAGTTCAGAAGAAGCAAATAAATAGGTACAGAGACAGCGGGGTCACTGAGGGACAAGAACATGAAAAGATGGTGACAGATGAGGTGGATAGTCCCTCTTTTTTATTTTTGGTTGTCACAAAACTGTGGAAAGGCAACCTTATCCTGGTGCATGAGAAGAGGTGAAGATTTCTCAGTCAAGGAGCAGGTCTGTTTGAATTGCTGCAGGCTGAGCAGAATGACAAATGAAAATGGAGACAAAAATAGGGGCCTTAGGGGAAATTTGTCCTAGCTCAGTACAGGCAGGGATAGTACCAGAGTCACACAGACTTATTCATCATCCAAGGAAAAAGGACACGAGAAACTAGAGAAAATAATGGACTTACTTACACTTTATTTCTGAGAAAATACTTTAAATACAAGTGGGCAGACACAACGTTCTTTAATAATACATGTTGGTGCCTTTGTGCTTGTGTCTACTCTGAAAAGAAAGGAATGCAATGTGTGTGAAAGTGTAAGATTGGCAGTTTTCAAGACAAGTAAACCTGTTCTATTCCTAGTGCCAGG
This sequence comes from Promerops cafer, assembly GCA_013398275.1. NCBI lineage: Eukaryota > Metazoa > Chordata > Aves > Passeriformes > Nectariniidae > Promerops > Promerops cafer. The sequence continues at coordinate 3,735,239 of VZSE01009345.1, read as the reverse complement.
AGAGCACAAGCAGTAGAAATCAAATATGGATGATGTTATCATTTCCGTCTCTTGCTGTAAATAGCAAATCTCTTTATCTGTTTGTCAACCATGTTATTATTAAAATATTTTAAATGTATTTTTATATCTAACAAATAGCAATTTTCTTTCTAGTACTATTAAACAGGAAACTTTTGCAAGTTATTCCTGTGATTTCTTGCTTGATATGGAAGAACATATACACACATTCTCTGCCCTTTGCACTGTGCAGTGGTGTGGAGGAGACAAGTCTCCTTTTAACCGTAACAGGGGACAACTTGTATCCTATTCCCCTCTGAACCACACGACAAAGGACCAAAATAATCACCACAACAACTCACAAAACAGCATTTTATCTGCTCTGATGGCAGGATTTCCATAGATGGAGGTCTTTACTTTTTGTAGATTAGTGCTATAATAGCCCTGGGAGTCCCACCAGTTTCATTGCTAACCGTGAGGACCTACCTACAGAATAAAAAGAGTTTATTTAGTTCTTTCCTTGCAGTAGTCAATGGGGTGTCACTCAGGTCGAAGTGTAAGATGGGGCCACTTGTCCATTAGGAACTGGAATGAAACCACTAATTCATTTTATGTAGACTACAAACCAGCTGCCAGACAGTAATAATTTTCAGTCAGAGCTGACCTGGGGTAGATTTAACAAGTGACCTAGAAATGAAAAGCTGGATAGGCAACTGCAAATCCCCTGAGTTGTTTGAAAAGGCATGCCTCTAAAAGATTTAGAAATGTATAATTTAGTAAGGGACAGACAGTGTGTTTTAATTAATATGCTTGTATTTTTCTAGGTTGGATTTTCTTTTCCAGTTTACTTGATACTGTAATTTATGTCAGTAAAGAATGAGTGTAAAATATTATTTCCTAAGAATAGTTACATTTTGTATCACTTTTACATGTAATTAAATTAACCCATGAACAGGAAAGTAATACAGAATCAAATTCCTGCAGGGCAGATTTGCATTTATGAAAATGAATGACAATGCTGTGAGTAAATGCAGTGCATTCTGAAATCACTAAAATATTTCTTTGGTTGTCCCTGTCAGGGGAGGTACCCAGGAATGAGTAATGAGACTCTGCAGGGCAGGGGCCTTGGCAAAAAAAGCTGACACTGTTAGTTCTGAACAAACATGAATAACAGGGGGGCAAATTATAAAATAATGAATGGCCTAGAGAAAACAGAGGAGGAGCTTATTGTCTTCTAATTTTACAAGACTAAAATAAGGGGACAGTCAATGAACTTAATATAGATGTGACCTATTGCTCTTTGGCTGAGGAAGTCACACAGCTGGGGTGCCTGAGAGCCAGTGGCAGAGGGAGGTCACTGCCCTGGTGTGTTGGGAGCACTGCTGTGATTTTCAGATTGCTGAACCTGAAAGTAGACGGGGATTCCAGAAAGGATATACTTATTAGAATATTGTTATATCCAGAGCTATTCCAGTCTGTAATACCTGCTCCCACAGTAATAAGTTTAAGGCAGAAAAAGGATAAATGGCTATTCACTTTTTTTTCTTTCCTGTTGGGGTTAATCTTGTGCATTTTAGTTCCCTAGGTTGGTTCATTGTAGAATTAGAGCCCATACAAGGGAAATGGTGGGATTATATTGCTAGGATCAAGGCTGACGTTAGTGGGGCAAGCTATTAGATCTTCTTACCACTAATGTGAAATGCATTTTGAGAGATCCATGGAAAATATAATGGCTGGCATGAGGGCAAAAAGCAAAACATTTATCAGCTGGCTGGGGTGGGGCAGGGGGGTGGTTGCATTTTCTCCTGCTGGCCACTGACAAATGAAGGTAATATGTGCTAGGGCCTAATGCGGTGTAGAAATTCCCATATTTCTATTGACATTACCCACAACATTTTAATTTACCTAGAGACAAGCTACATTCCACTCCTTGCAACATAGAACTTGTCAGTTGAGGCTCCAGGGTTTTGATAATGGCTCTCCTTTTCATGTGCTGGATGACTCCGGGCAAACCATTTCCCTGCCACTGCAGCAGCTTAATGCTTTTTGAAAAGAAGATAACACATTGTGTACTGGACTCCAAGAAAACCTTGAATACCAGATGATCTCATAGCATGTTGGCTGAGTTAGGAAACCTGCATGATAAGTTAATGTTTCTTTAGTTAGTTAGGCTGTTGGGGTTTTTTAGGAGGAAGAAAACCCAAAAGCAACCAAAAACTAACCAAATTTGGGTTTGATCTGTTGGTAAAGGTGACCTCAAATTACCTTACATTGACTGTGGCAATACTGTGCCTAAGAAGAAGGGACACTACAGGTGTGGCCTGCCTGTGACAGTCACAAAGTCACCTTATAGCACCTCTGTTTACTCCAAAGCATTACTCCCCAAAGGCTGACCATGCACACCTTTCACCTCTGCTAAATCAAGGTGATCTGTTGTCTTATTCTATGTCTGTCACAGAACTACTCTACTCATTTTCTGAAACTGCAAGATCTACAAAATATTTTTCTTCTACTTCCAGCCAGCAATAAACTTCTAGCCATATTTTGGGTTGTTTGATGGAAATATTGAGCTTTGCAGTTTTCCTCATAGATGGTGAGGTTGCTGAAAGTGTTTGTGGGATCATCTATGAGCCATTTTTGTCTTCTGCACACCTGAATTTTGCTCTTGATGTTGACAGTTTCATAGTTCCAGTGGGATGGAGCTGTCATCACGGGAAGTTGAGATCACACAGCATGAAATGGTCCCTCATTTAAACGACACTGAAGGAGAGCTTGGATGTGGAGAACAAATAATTTAACCTAACTGAATGTCCCGATGAGAGGAATGGGGAGGACTGAACATGCAGATTATGATGGACTCCCAGTGGTTTGCACTGGTTTGAAGGTTTAGTGAAATATCCTTCTAAACATTGATTATACCTGTAGACACAGAAAATTGGACTCCTCAGCCATTAGCCTAAGAGGATCTATAGTAAACTTCCAAAGAATTGATGAAGAACAGTTCTTTTTCTGATCAAGGTAGAAAACATTTTACCAACTAGGACAAACCTCACATATCACTTCTTTTATGGTTTTATCTCTGCAATCCAAATAGAAATGTCTGTATCTGAGGTTTGAAGAAATGCTTGCCTGGGATAAGTTAGCAAGCCAGGAGGCAAATAAATTTGTGGCTTAGGCAGAAATTCCCTGTTTTGTAGTATACATCCAAACTGAATGACTTCAGAGTTAGTAGTGCACATCTATGGTTGTCTGCAAAGGGAGTTGCCTATCAGCTGATTAGGGAAACATTCTGAGGTTTCTCATGAAAAAGAAATGTGGGTATTTCCTCAAAACTATAAATGAATTAAAAAATAATGAGGACCAACAAACAGAGCAGAGCTAACATGAAAAGCAATGAATTCAGAATACAGTTCAATGAACTGGACCCTGGGTTAGCATCTCTTCTCTTAAACCTTGAAAATTAAGCAACATCAAAACAACGACTTCTGATAACCCCCTCAAATAAGGCTTAAATTCCCGCGGTGATTCCTTTTCTGAAGGAGCTGCTTTGTGTAACAATGAGCTCTATACAAAGGCTCCCTGTGGCAGGAAGATAGGCAGGATGCAGGCTTGAAACTTTGCTGGCCCAGTCAAGACTTTTTATAGCCTTGGGCTACACAGCACAGTTAATCTGAGGAACTGTTTAACTGACTTTTAGTTATACAATGTTCCTCTCTGTGTTTAACTGAAAGCTCTTGGTTAAACCAGTTGACACCATTGTAGTGCTTCTAAAATAACTAGAAAGCTGAAATCAGTGAATTCACGTTGCAGGTACAAGTGTAGGTGAAGAGAATGAAAACAAAGAAGTGAAATTGAGTTTTTGAGTAATTTTCCTTTTCCTTTTGCTACAGTTGGCATGATTTCTTTGTAAAGCAATGGCCACTGCCACTGACTACTCAACTGCAGCTCCACAATAAAACCCGCTGTTCCTCCCCTTGTTCCTCTCCCTCAGCCCTCCACCCTCAAAAATCCCCTCCTGAACTTCATTCTGAAAGCAGAAGGAGCTACACACATTCTGAACATCCAGTAATTACTAAATACATCTCTGTTGTCAAATTAATTTTTGTATAGATCTGAGACCCACTGAAGTTTTCTTTTGTTTGTGATGTTCCCATGTTTGTATCTCTCAGAGGTCTGTAAGAACACAATAAATTATAATTTATAAGCATCTTTTCATTACTTCATTGGAAAGCTCACACCAGTGACCATTTTCTGAACACTGTGCAACCAAGGATGTAGTACATGACCACTCAGGAGGGATGGCTCAGATCTTAGGTTTCTAAATTAAGAGGTTGTAACTCAAACTGAAAATGAGAGCAAAGTTAAAGTGGAAAAAAATTGACAACATCTTACAAGAACATAGATGATACATTGAATTTTTTAAACATATTATCTAATATTTCTGATCCTTAGCAAAATTTTATTGTGTTGCCAAAAGGAGGTCTGTTGTATTTTTGAGAGTAGAAATTTGAAAGGGAAAGAAAGCTGCAGCAATCAGGTTCTACTTCCCTTCACTTAATTGCAGACCCACCTAAAAATAAAGCCTTAGCGTGGTGTCACATGAGAGGAGAAAATGCCATCAACCTGCCACAGATGGCATCCTGGTTTCTGTGGTTCATGGTGAGCATCTTCTGTTCATTGACATAATCAAAAGGCAGTTGGTGACATCAATTGATCTGAAACCTCCTGCACACTGTCACTTTTTCTGCTTCTTACCTCAAGGCTTTTCTGTGTTACAGCTTTTTCAGCTGTAAGTGAAAACTGATTTGGACTTATTCCTTGTGCTGAGTATTTCTTGGTGTAATTTATATTAAAGACCTTTTTTCCCCTCTTGAACAGTAGTAGAAACAAATATTGTACAATCAATTCTGTGTCAGAGAAATCTTTGTTAAAATAATATTTTCTCCTCAGAAATCTCCTCTTTTTGGTTTTACCTCTGTTTTACAAAGGCAGAAGAGGTATCTAGTAAAAACCAAACTGCTTCCTTATGGGAACATATGCAACTCAGTTTTATCATCATCTATGAGATATTTCCCCAGAAATCTTAACATCATCGTAAGTGGAGGCAGTGTGAACAAAACCACATCAGCTCAAGTGATTTTTATGGAGTAGTGCCCTCCTCTAAGTGACTACATTGATTTAGAAGGGAGTAACTCAGTTTTAGAGAGTTTGAATTACATGTCCATGCACACTTAAAAAACAGATTTGGTGAGACTACTTGCACAGTAAAGTGTACAACCAATACAAATCTTTTCTTTTCCTCTCAAATAATGATGCATCAATAAAGAATGAAATGTATTTCTTTTGTATCAAGAAAATGTTAAATACTTAAGTGTAGAGCTGTTTGAGCTGCAGGCAGCACAAGGAAAGGTGTACAATAATAATGGAAGCAGGTAAGAGATTTCAGATCTTGCAGGCCTAACATGTCAGAAGTCTGAATAAGAACCTACATTCCAACAACATTTCCTATTGCAAGATTTCCAAGATTTTGATGAGAGCTCAGAACAAAAGCTGCTCTGTTCCTCCTGGGGTTTGTGTCAACCAGTTGTCTTATTATTCCTGATACTTTGCCAATTATATTGTACGCTTGGAGAAAGAGATGAAAAAGCAGCTTTTCTTCTTTAAAGAGATTTAAACTTCAAAATCTTGTTACTGTGACTCTGAGCTGCAGAAGGCTGGCTGAAATGCCAGCTATGGAGTTCAGCAAAGGCACTGCTGGCAACATTTTTACAAGGTTCCACATAATGGCATTTCTGTGTGATGACCTTAAGGTTATAGATGTTTCCATAAATTATAGATTTAAATTTTTTTATGGGTAGGAATTGTAGTACAATAGACTGGATTAGAAACAAATCCAGCATGACAAGCAATCTTTATTTTCTAGATTTCTTCCATTTTCTATCATTTTGAATGCTTGGATTTACAAATTTATAATTATTTTAAACATATTTTTAATGCAAATATATTTAATTTGGTTGTTTCAACTGCCTTAAAAATTAAAGCAACATAAAGAGGCACAGTCTTCTATGCATTAACTGTGCTTTAAGGAAATGTGCATTTATACTTGTATCTTTGGAATAGCTTTGTCTTAGTAGAAATGCATTATTTGTATTTGCATTGTATTGTGTGTACAGATAACCTTTAACACAGGTTTTGCACTGCCACAGAATAATTTAGGTTTTAAACCTGCTTACAGGTCTTAATCTGCATTTAAAAACTTTATTTCTAGTATTTTCTTGTAAGATATTTTTTGCAGTCATTAACTAACTTTCGCTTAATCAAGCCTTCTATTTTAAAAGTCTCAGGGAATAAAACCCCACTGATTTCTTCAATTTTTAAAATCAATGTTTTAAGCCCCTTCTGATAGCTTTACTAAGACAAAATTGTCACCAAACATGATCAATACAAAGTGAGTAATTTTGGATTCAGCTATATTTGCTTAACTAAAACCATCAGAATTGCATTTATTATTAATGCTGCTAGTCTTGATTGATTTATAAGATAACAATCTGCAACAAACAATGATATTTCAAAAGTTTAAATTCATGCGTATCATAGTCTGAACCAGCACCAACTGGAGAAATTTTGAGTAATTTGGATCTGATGTGAGAAAGTCATTCTCAAATTTTCTGCATGTGGGCGTCTAGAATTGTTAATATTAGTAATACACTACCTGAAGTATTTCTCAGTGAGAAAGCTATCAAATACAAGAAAGGAACTTTCAGTCCATTTATGAGAATTTTAAATATTTTGTTGATAATACTGTCCAGAATCAGAAATGAAACTGAAAGCTGGGTCGTGGGAGAAACAGTCATGGGGAGTCAGATGTCTTTTTCCCAGGACTTAAACTAAAACCACACCAAAGTATGGAGCTATGAAGAAAAGTCCTTTGCACCAAGAAAAATCCTGTGGATAGCAGGAGGTTGAAAAGTAGCAGGAGGGAGGAGCAGTAACAGGGCTGCAAATACAGCCTTGGTCAAAGATACCTTTGAATCTGCTTGTTATTTTAGGGCAATTTTTTCAATAGGAATTGGTTATTTGACACATATTCTCTCTTGATTTCTAGATTTATATTTATATTTATACCTACCTGCATCTTCTTTTTCCAGTAGAAACTGTGTTCTTTTATAGTCCAGATTTTCTATGCAACACAGAGCAAGATCACTCTTAATTAAGGAGACAGATTCTGACAACTATACAAATGATTATTTTACTATCTGGTATACCAAATACCCATAAGGATCAACAAAAACAAAACAAATCCTAGTGGGGTGCCCCACCAGTAGTCACAAGGCTGGTAGCAAAATCACATATGTGAGATATAGAAATATCGGAAGAATTTTAAGGACAGCTGAAGTTTTGATATGCTTTTCAAATTTTTACACTGTTATATAAAATAGTAGAAGGAAGCAAAGAAATTGGTTTACTGCTGCAATAAATTAATCTAAAAGAAAGGCTTGGAGGCCATGGGTCTGAATCATAATGTTGGCATTAATGACCCAGGAAGGCAGCCTTCCTTGTGTAGCACTGCAAGTTTATAAAATTGAAATGTCATGCTTGTGCTATATTTCATGGATGGGAGATAAATGGGACTACATGTCATGAAATATGAGGGACTAACAAAATCTAGTACGAGCACTTTGTGAAATTATAAAGGTTAAAAAATGTTATCGCAGTAGAGAATCTCCATCATCAAATCTAGGGAAAATGAGGTCTTTGTGGAGTTAATTTCATTACGTTGGCCTTTTTTCCATACACTACTTAAAATGTGTTGTTGAGGACTGGCAGAGGGCACGCTGCAGAAAAAAAGATCAAAGGGAAAGGTTTGTCTTTGAGACTTTATTCAGTGGAGAAAGACTGTGTTAATGGTATTGAACTCTTATGCAGCATTTTATTTGTAGATATCCAAATGCTCTGACGCAGAAAACCATTATCTCTGTTTCACAGATGATGAGATGGGGACACAGAGAGTTATCTACCAGGGCCATATTGAAGATTATGAAGTCAGGAACAGAACTGACTACAGCTCTTTAACTCTGTCTTAGGACAGCACAACAGGTATGGATTTGTATATTCTTAAGTAGCTACACTCACTATCATACCTGACTCTCTCAAAAACATGTTCAGCTATCTCTTAATTGCACAGCAATGCTCCCTTTCTGCTGTAAATTTTGATAGCATTAATTATATTGGTGCAATTTACTACAGACAATTTTGCTGAAGCAATAAGCCAGGTTACCATTCCATCAAGTCTAATAGGAGTCTTTAGGGGAATGCTGGTATGGGGTCAAGTAAGCCTCCTCCTTCTCCTCCTCTTTTTGTTATTATTGTAGTTACTCCTTGTTTGGGTAGCGTCTGCAATGTTCTGGGCAATTTCCCAACATAAAAGAAGGCAATATTTCCTTCCCTAAGAGGTTACATGATAAAAAAACAGACAAAAAGGTAAAGAGTAGAAAAGGTCAGAATAGAAACCATTAGTGGTTTAGCATCCTGTCACGTTTAGTGAGTTTACTGAGTCACTGAATAATCTCCAAGAATCCCTGTCTGGCCATGATCAACCTAAAAGAAGGCTCTTCCCATTTTTACTAATTTGACCTGTTTGTGTATAGATGACTGCTGCCCATTCTCAAAAAGTAATCTCTTTTACCCCAGCTGTTGATTTGGGGGAGCACCATGAAAAAAACAATGTTTAAATAGAATTTAGGCATAGAGCTCCTACTGATAGTGAACCACTCTGCACAGAACTTCTATAATCTGTACATGCTGGCTGATTTTTTAGTGTGTGAATGGGGGCTATTGTATTAAAAATACAAATCAGTGCACAGGGGCAAAGCTGCACACACAAGCAGTTGGTAATAATCCAGTTCATAATAACATTGCAAAAGAAGAACACATTAAGAAGCCAAATGTTACAGAGCACAGTAATAGGACAGATTGGCTAAGGCTTTTAAGTCCTCAATTCAAATCAAGTTTAGGTCTGTATCTACCAAATGTTACTGTTTGATTGTTTTTCAAGGGTCTATAATAAAGACATTTACGTGTCTTAATTTGTGTGCTTACAGCATGAAAATTATGACTGCAATAAAAATCTTGTTTTAGCAGACTTCATAGATGTCCTTAATTTACTTTTGACAGTGTGGGGACGCTTGGAAACTCTTAAAAAGTCCTTTCTGGGAATTCCACCTGCATAGAGACCTCATTAGATGGGTTACCATCCTTACAATGACTATGCTAAAGTTTAAAAAATGTGTGTTTATAAAATGCAAGCTCCAGAACAGGGCTGAAAACAGTGACTACACTTCTGAGCTTGATGGTTTTCAAAATTCAGTACTTGGCCAATTATTTTGATATTATTAATGAATAGAGTTTTATCTAGGATGATGTTATTTATCCATATTGCCTGTCTAATGTACACATTAGACCACTTGACAATTGTATAAGTAACTTAATAAGAGCAACCTACTCTTCCCACATTATTCTATTGTTGTGTCTTTAGCTGCCATAAAGATGCTCCTTCTCATCTTGCAACACACATTAGAAGATAAAAACAGAAACAGCACAAAGTAAACGTCAGAAAGGAACAGGGTGCTTATCATCACAATAACGGCCTGATAAAATCTTACAAACACGAAAGATGAGAACAGGGGAAAAAAGATCTTCCTAATTGCTTTATAAGCAGAGTTAGCAAAAGATACCTGGAAAAATATACAAATAAAAATCTCCAATGCCAGGTTAAAAATACATAACATTTTAAAACAATCAGGTAAGAAAAATGCCAAAGAAAAATTAAGAGGAGAGTGACAACATTTTCATGATGAGTTTTTTCCTTGGATCATATTTCTCATGTGACCTAAGTATTTGTAGATTTGAAATACATTTTGCATAATTAGTGTTTTGCTGAAATTTGTTTCATTTTAACTGTTGTTTCTTATACATTAGCATCTGTGAAGACTGGGGATTTCTAAACTGAAAAAAAAATTGTTCTTTTAAAATATTGCAATTGCCTGCAACAGACTGCCAAGTTTTTGTAGTATCTCACTTGTTACTCAGTTATTGATCAATTCCTCTTTTTTGGGCTTATGTCTAATGGTGAGATTTCACAAAAAATTTATGCAAGGGTTAACTGTAGATTGTCATACAAAGGGGTGTTTTGAACTCTTTGGAAGCTGGCTGAAAACTAAGTCTTTTCAGTGTTAGTTTTCAGTAGGATCAGTGAGCTGATCTTGTTTATCCTTGGGCTGTATGATCTCTAGAGCCCACACAAGGGAAGTGGAGGGAACACGCAGCTGGAGATAAAAGAAAGTTGGATTGCCCTGTTCAGGAGCAGTGCAGTCTTAGATCAGCTTAAATTGACTGTGAAATCTCACTTTTTGTAGAGAGGGAAATTTGCTGATTTTCAGAGCAAGGACCTTGGCATCGATGTCTGATTTCTGTCTTACGTAGGTTTAAATTAGCAGTAACTTTATTCAAGTGAGTAGGCTTAAAATAGTAGGGAAGTGCTAGGAATGTTTTTTAAATTAGGAAAATTGTTATACCCATCAAAAGAAACAAGTTCATTTCTTCAGTGATATATAAAAAAGCTTTTTATATATTCCATTTGAGCCTTTACAGGCTTCCCATTTATGCACAGGTTCTAATGGGACTGTGGGATCTGCCCAGGCTGACTTGTCCCTTAATAAATTTACTTAAAAAGTCAAAAAACCAAACATGGAAATGTGTGTAGCAGTTTTTCCAGTGCCACTCTGTGGCTCTATCAAAATAGATCTCTTATGCTGGGGGCCTCTTTGCCTTGGAAATTGATTGTTGGAGGTGAACATTTCTGTATTTTTGTTTCAATGGATAGGATTTATTGACTTGCTGGGATTTATTGACTTGCTGTCAGGGCACTGAGAGCCCTTAGCAGCCCCCATGGCACCTCTGCCACCCCACCCCTGGCACAGGACCCCATTTCAGCCCCCAGTGCCCTCAGTCCTTGCACAAGTGAGATGCCCAGCCCTGCCCAGCCGTGGGCACCGCGGAGCCAGGTCTGCTCATGTCCCTGCGAGACCCTGGTCCTTGCCTCTGTCACACACTTTGGTGGTGCCCTGGGGTGTCCCCAGCTGCCCCAGCCTGCCCCACTGCCTCACGGGGGTGCTGAGACTGGCCCTGGCTGGTGCTGTTATGCAGTTTTACTGTGGTAAAGCCAGCAGTGGTTTCAGCTCTTCCACTGCATCGTAAATCAATATCCATCACAGAAAAAAAATTGATACTCTGCTGGTTGTCCATTGTTTTTTAATTCTGCCATCTCATGCTTCTTCTGGGGAGATTTGTTTTATAGTAATTTTGCACAGAGCTAAATGTATATTTATTACATTCATTACATGAATTATTACTCACCAATCAATTACTATCTGATACAATTATTTTCTAGCAGAAAAGAAATTAAACTGATAAGTGGGCAATCTCTGTGGTCAGTAAAGTTTAATATTTAATGACATTATTGAAATGTTATTACCATGGTATTGATTTTCTTATTAAAAGTTACAATTGGAAACATAATTTGTGCTATTTTGATTGGGTGTCTCTTTAAACCAGAAATGTATTTTTCTGCTTTATCTTAAAGAAGATTTTGCACAACCTTGATATTTCTGGCTGTCTGGTTTGAGTAGTCTGAGATTTCTTTTTGTTGTTAAGTGGGGGAAAGTTCTTTGTCTGTCACTCATCTTTGAAACAGAAGCAACACTTGAGTGAGAGCTTCCCTGTCACCTTCTCGTGTCTCCTTTTGTTTATCTGACACTGTTGTGAGACATTTGGAACCCTCCAGCTCAATATAAAACATTTGTTTGGCAGGTTGGGCCTCCTCATCCTTTGATGGGTACAGCACATGTGAAGAAGAGTTGTTGGACACATCTGATCTTGTTCTATGTGCCTGAATCTATAAATTCTTCTGATTTAATAACTTAGAAGAACTCTCCTCCCTGTCCTTGAAAAAGATCAGCTCCAAACTCTGTCTACTGAAAATATTTCAGTTTCAGATCGGAGCAAAACAACATATTGCTGCTGTTGAAGCATTGTTGTTAAATACCTACTACTTCACAGTTCTGCTCATTTTCTGTTTTGTGAGTGGTCTTTGCTGGGATTTGAAGCCAGCTGAGAAATGTGCTTTGTGCTGTGCCCAGGCAGTCCATTCCATTTTAAAGCCACAGCAGAAGCAAGACTTTTGCTGTTTTCTGTAGTTAATAGAGATTAGTTTTGAATTTATACCAAATTTATACCAAACTTCCTTATCTGGAAGGATACAGAGATAAATAAAGCAAGAAAGAGCATTTGAGATAAAAAAAATCCACAGTGCATATGTGAACATGGATATTTATTCATTTTATGTAAGGGAAATGTCACATAAAGCTGCTCAACTAATTAAAAATGCCATCAGATATTATTTTCAATAAAACTTATTTAGATGCACACCTACAAGTTGAACTATTGTTCAGTGCACGGGAAAGTACCTATGCCCATTGTTTTGAGTAGGGAAGTCTCAGCTGGCCTCTTGCAAACCATTTTTTTCTGCTCTAAGGATTTAGACTTTGCCTGTGCCTGTTTTTCAGGCTGCTTCAGCAGAGCTTCTGTGTCCTAGGCCATGCAGAGCAGCATTTTGAGAGACTGGGGGACACACCAGTAAATGCTCTGAGAGCTTGTTTGCACATCTGCAAGTTATTGAATTGCTCCATTTGGTCAAGTGATGGACAGGCATGCTTTTATAGTTTGAAGATGCTGGGTTCAAATCAAGCTGGCTTGGGGGGGAAAAAAAGATACATGATTTTCCTTAAGAATGGCAAAGGGGGGTGTATTCCCTGTTAGCACAGTCCTGCTGTGCCACAGGAGTGCCCCTACACCAGGACTCAGACGTGAGCTTTCTTACATGAGTTTGTGAAAAAGGATAGTAGGGTGTGGGTGCTGAGGTAGAAAACCTCAGGTGATGGTGAAGTTTTCTTGCCACTGAGTGGCCCCAGGCCTACAGTGAGAAGCCCCTGCGAGTGACCTGAGAAAGTTGTCTGCTGCCCACACTGAATTTGCTGTGAAATGGGATTTGTTTTGACAGTTTGCACATTAGAGAGGGCAAAATAATAATCCTTGTGTTTTTGAGATAGCACGGAAGCTGACAGCCACCAGTGGTCTAAAGTCAGTGTGTGTTTGTGTACACATGCAGCATAAGGATAAATAATAAACCACACTGTTTTTATCCTGCTTGAGGACAGATGATAAATCATAGTGCAAGTGGTATCTTAGTGTGTTTGTGTATGTGCAAAGGGCTGCCCTCCACTATGCAATAATATTGAATTGCAGTTAAGCCACTCTGCTTCTTTGTGAGAGGAAATCAAACATTTATATTCAAATAGAATACTTGTGCAATGACCTAAAATACCTCTAATTACAAATAGATCTGGAATCCACTTTCTGTGTACCTGTCAGTATTGCACTAAGACTCTCTGCAGTATAATGTTGGTACAACATTCACCTTTGAGTTACACATTCTGTGCACTTCATGCATACAGATCTTTAGTATTAGAAAATCTCGGTTAGAAAACGCTGTAAGTATCTGGGAAAAATCTTTTATTCCCCTCCCTGAAGTAATTGTTAGTAACCTATCATCACAATTAAACACAGAGAATAATAATTATTTTCCCTTCCTAAACACTTCTAATCTCTTTATGCCAAACCAGGTGAGGCACAGAACACTCTATTAATTCTCACTGATCCAATCTGGGACACAGATAAGACATATTTGACTGATTCTGTTAACCTTTGCTATGAAGAGGAAAGATGAGTCTCAGGAGAAGAATGAGCAAATTGAAATTGCAAATTCAGGAAACAGTATTGCAACTTCAATTACTTGAGTGAGGAAACAAATTGAAGTTCTGTCACAACTTCAGTTGCAAAATGTAAAAATACTGGGCATAAGTAAAACAAAACCTGTCATTAAATCCATTTATCCATTTTGATAATGCTTTTTAAGTTTTTTCCTCCAAGATTGTGGACTTCTTTATCTTATGGGGAATTGTGTGCAAGAATGGTTTAAAGCACTGTAAATATATCAGAGAAGTTTTACAGAAACTACAGTAACCCTACTAATTGTATTTATTGAAAAATACAGAGCTAGCATTTAATTGGGATAAACTAAGTTTCACTGAATAGTTATTGAGATATTTTCCAACATATTAATTTACCTTAATATGGTCTTCAATTTGTTTCACATTTCAAGCTCAGCCTGAGCCCTTGTAGTTTTAAAATGCTTGCCAGCCCCTGAATATCCAGCTTAAAATGTTGTGTTTGGTTTTCAGAGATTTACACATCTGTATTTTCACTACAGATCAATGTATATGCAGGTGCCAGTTTATCCCACACTCCTGCCTTGTGTTTCTTTCCGTGCTATTGCATCACCAAACCCAGTTCAGTGTTGTCATAGCAAATTTAACAGTAAATATTGGCAGTAAAGTTTCATGTGAAAAATGGGTCCATAATCTCAAAATTAGTATACAAATTTTCAGAATGCAAAATGCTACATTATCTTCGAACTGTAGACCTAAGCCTGTGGGTCTGCACTTTGCACTGGTATTTTATTTTTCATTTACAAAATATAGATGACAAAGGAAATTTCATTCATTGTTGTAGGTTTTGCCTTTCCTTGAAGAGATTTGACATCTCTTGTGAATAAAATAGTTACTAATAATGGTGGCATGTGCTAATGACCTCTGTGTAAGCAGTAACTATTAACAGAAATAAAGCTTTTAGAAAGCTTCTGAATTCATGTGGTTTGCACTCTTGCCAGGTGACTTAACAGTATTTTACTAGAGTTTCCAATGTTAAAACCTTTTTTTAATACAGAAATTGCCCAGCCTATTATGAAAATATGTATTCAATAAAAAGGAAGCTTTTTAAAATTCCTGTCTTTTATTTCAGTCTTTTCTGTTTCAGTTTTCCTTTTGCCATGTGTTGCAATTAAAAAAAATTTATCCATATGCTCAAACAGAAGTTGGTTCCACAGGACATGCATGTGCTGAAGCCCCTTGGCTAGGGGATGGCTAAGCCCAGCAGTGATTTGATTGCCACTCTTTTAACAGGGGATAATATTTTTTGAGATTCATTGCAATAAAGAAGTCAAGGGAATAAACTCGAGAAGTTGGAAAGCAAAAAACCGAACCAGATTAAAAAGGAACTTCAGAGAAAAAGTCATCTGAGCAAGGTTTGTGGAAAATACCAATGTTGTTTGTGTGGCAAAGTGTTAGATCAGCTGTGAGCTCTTGCAGATGTTTGGCACTGCAGAGTTTACCTTCTGTGTCTGCGGGCTCCAGCACCTGAGTTCTGCAGAGAAGTATCTTCTGTAGGACATATAGGGTGCAGTTGTATCAGTCCTTCCTTCTCTATAGACATAGTGGGGATGAGGGTTTATCTCAGAGAGGCAGAAATTACCTTTGGAGTATTTGAGCTCAAGGCTGTGGGACAGATTGGAGCAAAGGGAGGTTGGTTACAGAGCACAAGGATGCAGAGGAGCCCTGAAGCTGGAACACATAGCAGGTGATTAGACAGATTACCTAGTCAGGAGTCTAGGGATGAATTATAGTTCCAGATAAATTAAATGTACATGAAACTAAATTTAAAACTTCCATTGTCTCCTGCAGAGTGGAATTAGAAAGATTTGAGGGTAACTGCTGCAGCCCTGGTATAGAATAAAACTCCTGTTTTCAGGGATCTGTGTGGATCTCGATTAGGGCTCCAGCAATCACCAATTGCTCGGATGTAAATCTCAATTTGCTTCCGTGACTTGCAGAGCTGCAGCTCTGTTAGGTGTTAGACTTTCTTCTGTACTGGTTCATTCTGTCCCCAAAATGAGCTGCTGCAGCCACATACCCTCGTCTCTGTAGTGTTTGTGTAGAAATGTGGTCTCAGGATGTAACAGCCACAGACCAAGTGTAGCTGCTGGGGAAATCGTTGGGGAGCTCTGATGCAAACAGGATGTGATATGTTTCTGGATGTGGGCTGTAAAGGCTTTCTGTGAACCTGTGGAACACTCTAGAGCTCAAAAGTGCCGAGAGGCTGGTCCCTAGAGAAGTAAAACTTGCTTTACAATAGAGTGTCAGAGGAGCAGAAGAAAAGTGCCTAACAGAGCAGGGACTCCAGCAGTATTCTGGGAACTGAGAGGGAATTAAATCAAGGCTTAGGAAACCAAAGAATAAAGATATCAAAACCCAGAGCTTTTGAATGGCCTAGTTAAGAGAACCTGAGGGAGTTAGGCATCCTGTCAGTGTTCAGTTTATAGTGAACATATAGTATTTATGAAAATGTATGCAGATAGATTAGCTCTTTGGAACACTGTTGGAAAATTGTCAACAATTCTTTGCTCTGTTTTTCTATAAACATTTATATTATACATTCTTTTATATTTTATGCTTCACAATGACATTTGGCTTTGCCAAATGTATCTCAGAGGAACTTCATTATTTTTGTATTGTTTGTGGTATGAGCATGAACTTTGACTTCCTGCCTTCCAATTTAGTTTGGTGTCTAGCTTTTTGCTGTCTGGGTCACTCATGTTACAGCTGGAGTTTCCTGTTTTCAAACTCATATCAGCCAACCATGTAAACCTGAGGGTCAGCTCGTTTAGAAATGATGCATGATTCCAGTCACTTGTTTACTGAAATAAATTAGATTTACGTAATGAAAGCTGTCAGGTGCTGTATCAATCTTCTGCACTAGTCAAAGTACTTCCTTATTTAAAATTCTTGTTTCTTGATGTGCAACTCAGCCACTCAAAAACACCTTATTTCACTTGGAGGACAAGTGAAAACTTCTTTCAGACAAATCTGTTGTTGAATTTTGTGACCCTGATATAAAAAGTCATTATTAATGAAAGTTAATGGTGTTCTGTGTGTAAAATCTTGGGTGAAATAGTAATCATTTTGGGTCTAATATCATACTTTGTATCTGCAAGTAAAAATGGCCATCTGTGTATGTGTATTATCCCCTCTATCTGGAGAAGGAAGGGAGAGTGGAGGGACAGCCTTTTGTACACATGATCCTGAAATCTAGCACTTCCTAGAGAGAGTTTTTTTAGGAAATAGGAAATGCTGTTTCCTGTCTCTGAAAAGAAACCCCACGGTTTCTGTAAGGATGACTGTGGTGGGTCAGTGTGAGCTTCCCAGATCCATCTCTCCAAGAGCAGAAATTCCAGGTGATTTTAGAGAAAGGGTCCCCACAGGGGGTCATCTGGAAATTTGTTCTCTTTGGGCAGTTCTGAGGGTTCTGGAAGGCATGGCACTTTGCCTCTCTCTCAGCTGTGAGTGCTAGATTTTCTCAAAGCGTCTTTCTGATGCCATCATTTCTAAAATATCAGCAGCATTGCCAGCCACAAGTATAAGCCTCTCCTCCCTTGCCCATCAGCAAGCCTCCAAAGCATCATGAGATTTGCTTAAGTCATGAGAATTTGACTGCCATGCTTATGAAGTTCTTTTTATTTGACTTCTTGTTTTTGTGTCTTCAGGATACACCCAAATCACACTG
This sequence comes from Promerops cafer, assembly GCA_013398275.1. Classification (NCBI taxonomy): domain Eukaryota; kingdom Metazoa; phylum Chordata; class Aves; order Passeriformes; family Nectariniidae; genus Promerops; species Promerops cafer. The sequence goes on along the minus strand of VZSE01009345.1, from coordinate 3,717,668 downwards.
GCCAGTGTTCCTCTTAGAGGTCATATGGTGGACCACAATTACATCAGCTGAGGCCTGAACCAAAACACAAAGGTGTTACGTGCAATAAAATCCTGACAGTTCTGAACACTGTAGCAGATGGGGTGCAGTGAAAACTGGCTTGCTCTTCCTTTTCTGATTCAGCATGAATTTAGAATAACTTCTATTAAATCTGAAGAGTGTTTATTCTGAAACAAAAGAAAGTACATATTCATCTGGTTTGTGTTGCTTGTTTAACTGTGTCCCCAGAAGTGATGACTAATTTAAAAATAAAAAGCATTTAGAACATTTAGGTGTTGTTTTTATTTACAATTAAGGAATCTTCGCAGAGCTCTAACAATGTAAAATGGCCCTTAAGTGCATTGAAATTGCATTTAAGCTGCAGCAAGGTAACAAGAATAATTTCCACTGATTTTCCTGTCCATTTAGGGTTTCTGATGACAGCTAAGGAGCTGTCTGTGTTTGATCAACAGGCCAACAAGTTTGCCTGAGCAAAAGTATATGCTATGGGTATAGCTTCTTCATATCTGAGATATTCATTGCCAGTAGAAAGTATATTCTAATCAGTGTACTTGTCTCTCTTGTATTTTTAAAAATCAGTTTGTCAGATAGCTGATAATATGATGTGAGTTTCACCTCAGACAAATACAGATTGCCAAAGCAAATGTTGCATTAAGGTTGTGAGTAGTACTAATGGAAATAACTGGGTCACAGACAACCGTGAGAGGAATCAGAATATTAACATTTTCTTTTACTTGACATTCATAATATATGATTGAGAGCTTTGTGCATATTTGACCAGGCCATTGTCAGCCTCAAATTTGAGTTTTTTATTTTTATATTCACAGCTTTTACGTACCAGCAATTTTCCTATGAGTCAATTCTGTTTGTGTGAACTTACAAGGAATTATTAAGTTGAACTTTATCTTGTGACTTCTAAAAGAAAGTGTGCTGGCAGCGGCTGGGGGCTATGGCCCTGTTAACATCCTCCATGAGTGGAAGTGGTGGTGGTTTATTCTAGGCAGACTCAGGTATTGTGCTCATCCCTGGGGGCCCTTCCCACTGTACATTAAGCCAGATGCTTGGCGTGTTCCTTGGGAGCAAGCGTGCACACAGTGAATTAATCTGTCAAGCTTTTAATATGCAAATTTATACATATATACACACACACATACAAAGAGAAACACAAAGAGAGGTGCAGACACACATTGGTATGCACAGTGATCTTTCTTTGTTTTAGAGAAAATAAGGTCAGACAAGTGCAACATGGAGAAGAAAGCACATTCTCCTTCTCGGGGGAATTCCTTCTGTAGGCCTGTGTCAGCAATGCAGAATATTCCTGCTCTAGGATGGATGAGTGAATGTCACCATTAGGATCCAGTTCTGAATGTTCTAAGCAAGAAGCTGTCAAAACCAGCCTTTACCCTAAAGGTGTATAAAATAATTTGTACATCTTGCCAGCAAATTGGTGAGCACCATATGATTAAAATAAATGGTCGCAAACTTTATTCATCATTCTGGTGGATGTCAAGGTAGGACATGTTTGTTACATTCATGACAGACTGTGTTTCAGGGGACATGCATTGCCATAATTTGAATTGTTGTCATTTCCTGACAGTTAGCACCTTTATACTCATGTTCTGCATTGTTGTGATCTAGGGGGTAGGTGAGAAAGAGCAGCCTCTCGGGTGTGAGCATCCTAGAGCTGGATCACGTGGGGTATATCTATTTTTAGGGCATTCTTTTAAGCTGTGGTGTTTCTGTGTCTCTGCCTCAGTGGTGCAGTTTAGTCTCTGCACTACCAGGGTGCAGGAAGCAGTTTTGTGACTGATGGAAACCAAGCACTATGCAGAGAGCCATACTTAGGATGTGGATACAAGGTGCCTCCTCCAGAGGAATGTGCATCTTCTTTGAGGATGATGTCCCACCACTTTGCTTTCTGCATGTGGGATTTTGCTGGTAACAGGAACATCACAGTGGTGATAGGACTGAGGCATTCAAGGAAAGTTACAGTCCAACTTATAGGTAGATGCTGAAGTGTTCCTAGGCCATTGCCTTTGGATCGCCTTTTACAGAAAATTTGGTAAATGCTTGTTGGGATCAAAGGGGAGGTAAGAGCTGGACTGGCCAAAATGTCAATTTTTAGTGGATAGGACTTGGTGAGACTGTAAGTAACAGATCTAATGTATGCCATAAGAGTAAATAGTGATAGGGCTGGGACCAGTGTAGCATTTAAATGGTTATTAAGGCTGACATCACTGATGAACACATCAGGAGCCCCTCATCTGTTTGTTTGTGACATATATAGTTTTCTTCAAAGGTATTCTGCAGCATTACTACTAGGAATAGTGTTTAAGTTAGCCATGTAACTGATTAATTACATAAAGTAAGGTACCTTGGTTTTCTAGACTGCTGCAGAACTTGCACTGATGGTAGAATAGCATCAGATTCCCTACCTTCCCTTTAAGTTTGGTATTATAGTGGTCTCCCATGCAAGATAAGTTTCAGCTCTTACCTTATTAAAGCTCAAATTTATTAACTCAGACAGATGTTAAAAAAATTGAGAGCTTCAAGCTGCAGTGATAATTCCTAATGCTTCTACCTTACTCCAGTAGAAATTATATGTACTCTTAAATTCCCCTTCAGGAATCCTCAGTAACCTGTAAGAGCTCTCTAATTCTGCCATGAAGATTAATTTGTATCTGTGGTGAATATTTGAAACACTGACTCCTGCTTGTAATTCATCTAGATTAGGCTTCTCCTCTGCTGTGATTTTACCTAATAGTGATACAGCTTCTCCGTCTACCAAATGATTAAAAGCATGAACTCCAGCAGCTGCAGGAAATGTTCTGTGGTGAAATATTCTTTTTTTGTTTATTTCTGTCTTCAGAGATTACATGTGATAACAAAAATTTTAAAAAACCCTCTCCCTATTTCTTGGATAAGACAGATATTTGAAGGGGATAAGAAATGGAAAGTACAGTACCAGGTAGCACACAGTTCTGGGTATTGATTTATTCCCACTTTAAATCCAGCATTTCACTACAGACAGCCTGCTGCTGGATGATTTTCTGCTTCAGACAGATTCTCTACAAACTTCCTCATATTCTGTTCATGTGAGGAGGGAAAACAGCTGGAACTGGTGTGGTTTACTGAGTAGGCAAGTCCCGTGCACTGGAGCCAGAGACTGTCCTGGGTTTAATCTGGGCTCAAGATTCTGACTCATTATGTGATCCCAAGCAAGTCATTTGACCTTCTTGATCTTCTGCCAGCTCAGATGGAAAATTAGGTAAAAAGCAAAGACTGCAGTGGAAACTTGGTTCTGTGACTGAACTGAATAGATGAAATGAGTAAATATACAGGTGTTTCCCTGCATTTACACGACTGATACCAATATACCAGGATACCACAGCAGGATTTAAACAAAAGACAGAAAATAGCACGTTTGACATTTTTTCTGGCTGAGCAGTCTTTCATAATATGTAGCATTTCACTGGAAACAACCCATTACAAATGTGTTAAAACAAAGCAGTTCAGTGTGCTGTTATTACCAAGGTGCCATCCACAAGGAATGTGAATTTGATAGCCACAGTAATTTTTTCTGCTCTTATGTTTCCCATTGGCTTTGGCATGGCATTCAATAGCCCTCACTTCCATTTGTCCTGCCTTGAACAGAAGAGCCCCAGAAGTTCAGAAACCACTATGAAAGATTCTACTCAGTGGATGGAAAGGGTTCCCACTCAGAGTCACAGGGTCTTGTTCCTACTTCTCCCAGTCTCTCTCACTGAACCTCTGTGTTCATCTTACCTATCTCTAAAGTATTTGCATTGAAATGTTCTCCAATATACTGAAATCAGCAGTACTTGAAAATTCGAGGATCAAGTACTCAATTAAAAAAAAATGATTTGCTTTGAAAAAAAATTAATTACTTATGAAAGTGTGATGAAAGCAATGGCTGTGCTAATGTTGAGGTTTTAGTGCCTCTAGGAGGGAAGATACAATTAGCAAGGGAAAGGAATGAAGTTCATGGTATAGTCTGAGCAGGAATTGAAAACAGATAAAAAGAAAAGTTTTACATTATATTCCTTCTCCACCCACCTTACTAAAGCTCCTTTAAAAACTAAAATTCTGGAAGAAGTTGTTACAGTTGTTGTTGTATCATAGGCCACTTGATCAAACTTGTTATGATGTCACCAGAGCTGCAAAATTATTTCAAGTCTTACTGACCACATTGCTTGTGTAATTTTTCTTTGCATATCACTGTTACATTAGAAACTTTAACACCAGCTGTGAGTTTGTTTGACATTGCACTAAGAATTCAAGAGCAACTGACTTAGTCCTAGATGTAGTTTTATTGCATTGTTTTATTTTTATTACCATGTCATGGAAAACATGTTCATATTACTGCAATCCATCTGAGAGAGATCTTATTACCTGAAAAAAAATGGGGGTTTTGATCTTCATACATCAAAGGTAATCCTTTTCCACTCCACTGGTTTAGGACCAGCCACGTGACTGCCACTTGTATAAGTGTTTTTTGAGAATGTCAGAAACCTCCCTATTCCTCAATGCCTTTAGTTTACATGATTTTTATTTTTCTATCTAAAAATGTATAACTATATATTAGGTTTTTTTTCCTGTGGTGCAAAGCAGACTCCAGCCATAGATGCCTTAAAGCATTGACTTGGAGTAAGGAAATTTTATTTCCATTGTTATTAAATCTGGGACATTTTCCCTATTTAAGAATTATTTTCTCATGTATTATTTTCAGTTACTGTGTGAGCCTAAAATTATTTTGGGTTTTTTGGCTCTGAACATTTATTGCCTCTGCTGGACTTCAGCCTGGTGCAAGCTACCAATGGTAAAGGCGAGAGAAAATCTGAACCTTGAACTAATCCCATCCTGCAGAAACTCCTGTCTTTGAAACAGAAGTAAAACTTTCATCTGAGCTTCTGGGAGGAGTGTCTGAAAACACAACTGAGGTCTGAATTTCACAGCCTAATCCTGTCTTGCTGATTGGAATTGTCCTATAGTTACACTGAAGTTATTTTCATTAAGGTAGTAAAGGAAACTGTTTCTGATTCAGTCTGATTCACCATGCCCGGACTTCTTTCTCATGACTGATTAAACAAAACACCATTTATTGTGTGTGTAGGTTACCATGGTGACAGGAAACACTGGACATCAATGAAACTGATTAGAAATTGTGATTCTTTATCTTCAGAAACTTATCTTTTGTGTGGAGACTTTCTTATAAGTTTGGATTCACGAGTTAGCTTTGGGAAAGAAATCTCTAAATTTGCTCTCACAAACATGTATGGTCATAGGTGCACGCTAGTAACTTGTATCTGCAAATTAGCATTTTCAGAAGCAAACAAAGGCAAATCATTTGTTTAAGATATGGATCTGGAAAGCCTGAGTCCTTTCCCAGATTCAAACACAAATGTCTTGTTTGGCCTTGGACCTTGTCACATAAAGACTTTTTTTAAAGGCCTGTTCTTTCGGGCTCTTTTATTTTCAGGCACAAAAGGTACTTTAGGCCTGTTTTATTTCAGATATTCTCTATATCTGTGATTTTGGTTGCCATCTGTGAGAAATTTTACTTTTTTCCCACTCAAAAATATGCATCTTAAAGCAAGGCAGTACAACATAAATACTTTGTTTTCATATAGTAGCCCACTGTGCGGAACATCTTTTCACTTCCCTTTTCTGGACTATTGATGAGATCTTAAAATAAGAATGATATTGTTGTTTTCTTCTACCAATAGGTTCCAGTTGCTGGGTTTGTTTGGTGCTGTCTTTCTCAAACAAGTAGCATGAACTAATCAGGCCATTCTCATGAATGAATGAAGATTATACATAACAAAGATTATAGCAGGATGAATCTAACTTCAAAAATTAATCTAGCTTGGCTTGAATCAATTGTGTGGAAAAGAAGCAGCTTTGATCTTGCCCCGTGTAACAGAATTCAGTGGATTTTACAGTTCCTGTAAGTGCACCTGCTTAGGCCTTGGAAGAGGATGCTAAACATATGCAGAAATTGTCTTTGCACTTACTCTTGTATCTGTAAAAGACTATCTCCCAGCTTGTTATTCATGTCTGGAGTGAGATTCCCTTATTTTTCCCTTTTTACAGGAATGCTTCGAGGACAGGCATCCACTGCTAATGCCTTAGCCCTTGTAAAGTCCTGGTAGACAATTTCAGAGATCTTCAATATGAAAGCAGTCTGGCTGGACTGGGGGGCACAGAAGCCTGGCATTGCCAAGGTCTGAAACATTAATGTGGTGGATTCAGTGTGAGGGATCTGAGGTTTTCTTTTTCCCCACAAAAAGACCCAGAACAAGCTAGCATGAAGAATGAATTTATGAATTCCCTACAGAATATGACTTGTCCTGGCCATGGAAAGGTCACTGGTAGGGCAGTGTAGGTAGGATTAGACATACAGACTTGACTTGATGATTTATTTTTGGTTTGAAATTAATATCACTTTTCTGTTATACTGCTCAGTTGCAGTCCATGACAGATGGGAAGAATCCACAGCCATTTGAACTGCTTATAATATTTCAGCATTTACCACTGAAACCCTCTAGTTCATTGTGTGTTATTTTAGAAAGAAGTGATTAAACCAAAAAATAACATAAATCAAATTTTCTTTCTCTCTTTATTTCTTCTCTCTCTCCCCCCTCTTCTGTCTCTCCTTCTTTTCTTCTCTGGAAGGGCTCCAAGAGATACATTAGGAAATCTAATGCAAAATGCCAACAAAGACTCAACCAGTATCAGGATAAGACTTTAAAATATATTTGTTGTTAGTACATAGAAAGGCTGGCAAACTAAAGACTTCTTTATTTTACTGAATTACAGATAAAATACTGAATAGCTGTCATCTCAATCAGACATGAAGCTTTTTGAAAAAATTCCATTTGACTTTAATAATTGTGCAACAGCTTTTTCTCCAAAGCTTTGTTTAAAATAAAGCTTGGGAGTTTGACACCAAGACATGTTTGTTCCAATCAGCTTATAGTAGAAGTGTTTAGTACTTCTTGGCTGCAGGTGCCCATGAACTTTAAAGGTCCTGAAGGATTGTTCAACACATAGGGAGACTCAAGAAAAAGATTTTATTTGATTTTATTTGAGAATATTACCAAAAATATGTCAGAGCAATTGATGGCAGAATTCAGGACTCTTGACTTTGTTCAGCACCATAACTTTGCCAGATACTGCTTCATTATTCCTGTGCTAACTTCATTATTCCTGTTGCTAACTTCAGCAACAACTTCTGCAAGAGTAAACTTGTATTTGCCAGCATTCCTTTGCTAGTGATATGGATGGATAAGAGCATCAGCAAGTTACAGACTATTCTTAATCGTTCTTCCTGTGGTTAAATATCTGCTAGAAGATGATGAAAGATGAAATGATTGACAGATGACAGCCTGGCACTTGTTTGATTGTCTAGGAAGTGGTATCCTATGTAGGACAAATTCCTATATTCCTCTAATAAACACAAACTGTAGTGTGGTGAATGAGATATTACAGTGTTAAAATGCATCAAAATGTCCAGGGAGGTGGGTTCAAATCTGTCAAGGAATGGGCACTTCTATTGCCTTCTTGAGTGGAAGCAACATTATATCCCACACAACAGAAAGATTAGGTGGGGAAAGGTTAGGAAGGCAAATTTCTTGATTTTGATGAACCAGAAGTAATAATCACACAAGTGTGAAAGTAGAATGATATCTTCAGACCCTGCCTGAAGTTGCTGACTCTTGTGAAATTACATAGCAGACCAGCTAATGATTATAAGACTTCATTAATGTGTGGTAGGTATGGATGAAAACCTGAGACACTTCCTTAGGAACAAGGGATGAGCAAATACGTGTCACAGTAGGAATCCTGAAATCCACTGAACACAGAGGGAATGAATGGTGCCACTAATGTGGCTAATTTCTGCTAATGCCACTAATAGTTTCTTTGTGGGCTAACTGTTCTCCCCATGCCTTTCTCCGCTATAGTGCACTGGGTTTAAGCTCCCACGTTCCTTTGGGGATGGTGGTGGCAATAGACTCAGCTGATAGCACTGACAATATGGGATATTGCTGCCAAAGATACAGAGGAGGGATTTATCCTGTAAAACAAATTCCGCCTATTTCATATAGAAATCTTCCTCTGACAAACGGTTCTATACCAAAGCTAAACAGTGCTGCAAAACAAGTGGTCTTTAGTAGAGAGCAATTAAGGAATTAGGGGGATTCTCTAAAAGGGAAAGTCCTTTGCAGTAAAATAGGTGCCATGAAAGTGACAAAGCGATTATGTGTCTTTGGTGTGGAAGGGAAATGTCCCGTCACACTGGCTCCAAGACCCAGCAGGTGGGTTCCCCACGTGAATGGTCCCGGGAACATGTGGCTGCACCTCGGAACAAAAGGAACATCAGCAGTTTGGGATGGGCTCACAGAGAGAGCCTGAGCCAGGAGATAAAATCTTGAAAGAAAGGAACAGGATTCAAATTCACTTTCCATTCCAAGGAGGAAGATGTTTTGGACTAGGATGAAAAAAAAGAAAACTGTGAGCTGTTGAAAAGGACTGTAAATAAAAGCAGATTAGGACAATTTAAAGATTCGATGTCCACTGTCTGATCACTTATTTCTTGAAAGAGACCAGTTCTTAAGTTGCTATGGACTAACTGATCAGTACAATGAGAATTCATCAGCAGAAACACAAACCTTTCCTGTTATTATTGCTAACCCATTTTTGTTAGCCTGTTGTTCCCTATGCTCTAGGGACAGCTACAGGATCTAAGTCAATCAGTGGCAGAAGGGAGAGAACTTTATAAGAATGGGACAGAAGGCAGGTGTGTGATGCACAACTACATCCCCATTGTTATAAATAATCTCATTTATTTTGTCTTTTTCTGGTCACTTTAATTCTGTTCACTTTTGTTCATAATAATTTAGTTTTCCTCTTTTCATTTTCTGTGTTGTAGCTAAGACAAAGAATTATAATTTGCCTGACTATCTGGACTGCTTTATGCTCTGGTTTTGCCTGCCTCATTTGATTCCCTTTATATCTGCTTTTCTAGTTCCCACCTCTGTATTTTCTTCCAATTAGTTGTTGTTTCTCCCCTTTGTTACCCCTCTCCTTACAGTGGTGATTTCTGTACAGTGGGCACACGTTCACCAGGAATTAGTTTCACCCCCCCAATTTACTTCTCAGCTGCGCAGTTATGGTGAATTTCAGTCACTGGAGGCCTGGATCCTGTTGGTACCTCTGATGTGAGCTCAAGGTGCTGTAGTGATTAGCTGCTAACAGGGGCTGGGAGGAGAAACAAGAGAAATCCCTCTATTGTGAAACAGTCTGACCTTCCATTTGCTGAAGTCAGTGATACCCAGGGAATCAGGATTGGGTCCAAAGTCTTGGAAGAAGCTTATGCTATTTAAATTTTCATGTGTAGCAACAGAAATGGCATTCTTGGCTCTCTAAAGTACAACTCTCACAAGGCCAACGCTGCTGTTTATTCTCTCTTGCCATACTATCTCAGTTATGAATTCATCATGTTTGAGACCCTAAAGTAGAGTCAAACAAAGGCACTTGCAATGATCCAGAGTCCCCTTTACTGCCCCTCCTGAGCTATGGGTAGCCAGCCTTGCACACATCACCCCAGCAATATTTACCCAGAGCCATGAAAACTGCTGGAACTGTGCTTTGCCCCTGCTAGGCAAAGTGCACTTTTTAATAGGCATGGGTTGAAAGCAAATTGACTTTTTAAAGGGAAACAGGCTGCTCCTCAAAAACTATTAGAGATTCTGTCATCTGGAATATCCCTATCGTGTTGAACTTATTTACAGATTTCGTGAAAAATACAGCATCATAACATTGATGTATAGACCCTCTAGCATCCAATTTCTTTAAAGGATGCCTCCATATGAAATAAGGATGCTGGTCGTGAATCCATGCATGCTGAGGCAATACTAATGAGAGTAAGCACTGTGGAATATATTGCACACAAAGGCTTTTTTTAAATGTAGTCATACACTTCAGAAATAAAGCAATTTGGCATCTTACCATGGCTACAAATGAGGTGGTGTTATAGGAGGGGGAGTCAGGCAATAAAAGTGACAGTGGTGGGGTGTTATTGACAGCTCTTTCCGTAATTACAAACTGTGTATGCATCTATCCACATTATCCAAGCTCTGGTCTTCTTTAGGAGTAAAACACAACCATAGGATGGTAACATTTCATTCAGTCTGTTGGAATAGCACTTTATCATAAGCAATTAAAATACCTCTTTTATTATTTTTACGCTTTTTATTGTTACAATCATGCTCACGAACATAATTTAAATGCTCCAAGGACCATGCCAGACAAGTAGGTAAAACAGACACAAATCAGGTGTTTTACAGTCCAAATTTACAGTGAAGAGGTCGGGATTCCTTAGGGATTCAGAGTGAATCTAAGGAAGATTCAGGAGAGCTGAAAATAACGCAAGTGATAATGTGTTCCTTTGTCCAGAACTGCAAATGGCAGCTGCCCTGGGGAGCGTTTTGGAGAGAATAGACTTGAAACAAACAGGCTTGGGATTCCTGGGCCTCTTGCTGATAAGGGCTGGTAAATTGAGAAGCTGTAGTCCAAAAGATCGACCAGACAACAGTTTACTGATGCTTGGGCTAATGTGAAGGACATTGGGGAAGGGAGTGTCCAGTGAAGGGCGTTCTGTCAGACTCGTGACTTCTTCAGTTGTTTTTAGTGTCTCCATCTTCTCTCTTATTTAAACAAACTTAGCAAGAAAGCCTGGAAGTGTTTATTCTACTAATCTTTCCTGTAATTCCAGGGAATTCTTTACTTGTCTGGAATGCTTTAATACTATCCGTGATTTTTGGGTCAGGATACAGTGGCAGTCATTGTAAAATGGTTGTATTTATGAAAGTGAATGTATGGTCATTTTTACCATTTATATATGTGATTACCAAAATGACAGCAAAATACTAAAGATATTATCTAATTATCTTTCAGAATATTTTCAATCTTTTTTCTCTTTTAAGTTGAAAGCTAAGTGCTTTTTTAAATTTGAATTGGTATCAGCCTGTGAAAGCTATGCTATATCTTGCAAAGAAAACAATTTATCAGTGTGCCATAAGTCCTCATAATTCAGCATTCAGGTGTACAAGCATCCCACATACAAATACATTATGAAGTACTTTCTAATAAAATAAAATAAAATAGTGTTTCTGTGATATGAAATTTTCTTTGCCTGGAGGCTAAAGTTATCAAGAGCAAAGATCTTTAGGCTGAAACAAGGATGTCTGTTTGGCTTTCATACCTTGGCCAGCAGTGCATTTTGAGTCTGGTTTATAGAAATTTATAGCAAGTGTTGCACACACTTTCAGCCTGCATATTTTGTATGATCAATAGATCAGAATTGAATGATATCTGTACCTTAGAGTCAGCAATTCAATTTAATAGACAACTTATTAAATTATGCAGAACCTCATAGGTTTTTAAAACAATATTAAAACTCAATTTCATGTTTGGCAAACAGTCAGTGTCGCTCTGTCGATGCAGAGTGAATACTGAGGTCATACAACAGCAAATTCTGCTCTCGGGTGCTCATGTAATGAACTAATAACACCATTAAAATCAGTGGGGTGACTGACTTTACAATGGTGCATACTGGGGCACGAAGTGACTTATGGGAAGAGTCTCTTCCCGCTGCATCTGAACAGTGAGGAGCAGATGTAGACTACTGGCATAAATGGACTTTAGATTTTTCACTGACAGGTGGGAGCCTTTGCTGGCAAACCTCAGCATATCCATAGGTCAACACACTTTGATTATACATACTGACATATTGAGTTAGTTCAGAAGTAATCATTCTTCCAATAAATGGTAAAATAATGTTCTATACAACATTGCTTACTGGAAATTTGACCCTTGACTCTCATATGTCTCCTCAAATTGTGTACAACAATGCAAATACTCAGGGTGCTCTGTGCAGCACAAATATGCTTTTCTGAGCAAAAGAAAAAACAAGTCCATCTTGTTTTCTGTATACCATTTTCTGTAAGCCTTATGCTGACATGTAGTGGTTGGTATACTTTCAGCAGGGAAAATTAGCTCCTTTTCCAATCATGAAAATTTGTTTCTGTCCTTAATAATGTGCATTCTTTTCTATACACATCAATAGAGTCAGCTTCTTAGGCGCTCATGTGCCCACCCGAGTTAAAACGAGTGTTGTTTTTCTGAGATAAGTAACCTTTGGCTATGACTGCCTGCCATTCTCAACTTGTGCCACCAGAGAAGTTCCTACATTTTGAAGGCTTGAAGATTTCCAGCTCTGTTTTCACCTGGAAGAATTTTAACAATTAGTGGATGGAAACTTCAAGGCTGTAACTGACAAGTGTCCTTTCTTTGAAAATAAATTAGTTTAACTTATGGCTTATGGCAATTACAGCACATCATATGAAATGATATTTATGGGACCTCGTCCATCTTAATCAGTTGTGACGAAGGCACTTTGTGGGGAGGATTGAGCAGGACTTCTGAACAACTGATTTCACCTTCAGTTGCTTAAAGGGGAAAACTAAGGAAGTTCCACATTTCTGGTTTAGTTTTTGCCAAGGCTGAAAACTAAGTTGTTATTATTAGTGCTGCTATTAGAGCACTTTTATAGATTTTTCTTTTGTCATCAAGGGCCTGCTACCATTTTGGGGAAGGTGATACTGGTGCTGAGGGTGATCCCTGTGGTAGCAGTGCCCTCACTTGTGGGGACACAGTTTGTACTAGTTGGGAGTGGGGCCGTGGCTCATCCCTAATGAGCTACAACTGTGTGAGCAGGATGAACAATATCAGAAGGCAATGAGACATGGAATAGTGACCAATCACAGCAGGGCACACAGGTGTAGGGGATGTGAGAGCAAGGGTATAAAAGGTTGTGCTAGAGAAAAAGAAGCAGTAGATGCTCCAGAGGCCTTTGCAAGAGTGAAGGGCCCAGCCATAGCTCTAGAGATTATGGAGGAAACCCGTGGTCCTGCAGCAACTATGGAAGTAGTCATTGACCCAGAAGCAGGCGCTCGAAGCTTCTGATGTGGTATGGTGTTACTCTGTGTATTGTGGCCATCTCAGCTGCGACACTCGCTGGTCCTGGCACGGTCCTTCAGGGTCTGGCAATGGTGCTGGACAGGAGCTGATGACAGGGTCCATCAACAGCCCCAGACAAGGCAAGGGATGAACCAGGTCCAGGGTCCTTCCAGGGAGCCCGGTCAGGGGTAAAAGGAGACAGGGCCAGGGGTGAAACTGGAGACAAAGCACAGGTGGGTTCAAAATCCAGCCGGGGGATGAGGCCACAGCCAGGATTTGGGGCCGGTTGTAAGACACGTCTGCAGTGTGGAGGCAGCTAGCGCGCTGCCTGCCGCGTGGGTCCAAGGTCCGTCCGGGAGACGAGCCTGGAGACAAACGTGCCTGCAGAACAGCTCAGGCAGGGACTGAAAGCCTGGAATTAAATGGAGCCCAGGGGCAAGGGAGTGGGTCCCAGGTGAGGCAGAACAGGGCCATTAAGACCTATTAGCACCCGCAAATCCCAGCATTTTAGACAAGAGAATCCTTTCACTGAAGATCTTTGTCTACCAGTGGAAAATACCAAATACAGAGTTAAAGAAATTGTGCAACTCAGTTTCTCAATGTGTCGTAGTACCAGGTTATTTCTGTCTTTGCAGAGGTAAAATAATAATCTAACTAATATTTTAAATCTTTTTCATAGAAGGAACCATAATGTAACAGGAGTTGAGAGAATAACTGGGAAACCTGTTTTAAATCCTTGTACCTTTAATATGTGGTCTACCAAAGCTCTGAAAATTGATGACAGAATTTGAAGCTGTTTTACAGTGATTTTGACTATTGGCTTTTAACTTCTGTGTTATTGGGCCATTAGATGCAATTACCCAGTGTGTTTGTCTAAAAGGCACTGGAGAGGAAGAAACAGGAAAAAAGAAATTATTTCTGAGAGGTGCCTTATCTCGATCCCACTCTTGAGAGCTGTCGAAGGACAATGGTTGAGCCATTGGTTTTGAGAACTTTGTGTTAATCTCCTGCTGAGTTTACAGTACTGGTTTTATCTAGGAAGGGCAAACCCTGAGAATACAAAGGAATAACCCCCTTGTGACTGGGTGGTTAAATGAGGTTCTCCCTCCGTAGAGAGGTCACTGAGTTGTTGGGGGAGACAAGCTGGAGTGTGCAATGTTTGAAAGAGCAAGGTCTGCCCATCCCAATGGCTGATAGAGTGAGCCTTTGACAAAGATAAACCAGAAATGTCTCCAGCTCTTCACAGTCTCATTTTTAAATGATTGATTAGATCCTACAGTTAAATAATGAATGTTTTTTACTTTCGGGAGCTGTTTTTGTTGATACCTGATGCCTGTCAATATGCCTGAAGTGGAACTGAACAGGCTGTTAACACCTGACTCAGTGCATATGTCCTGATTCCTGTTAAACTGAATGTGTCTGACTAATGAATTCAAAATATTAGTTTTGTATTTATTTTTGTTTAGAAAAGCAGGGGTGAGTAAAGACACATGGTGGCTATGAACAATGAACTTAAGCAGTTATGGAGAAATTTCTAGTGTCTTGTACCTCACAGATTGACTTCCAAGTATATCCTTCCATAGAAACTTACTTCTTTTTTTGGTTGTTATACTCCAAATTGAATGGTATAATGCATCCTCCAACACATGTTTTCTGGTTTTTATGTTGAGACATCTGAAGTGAGAAGAAACTCAAGGAAGTTTTTAGTACTAAACACTTTTTACCACTTGTGGCACCCCTTTAATTTATGAACTATCATGACAAATTTTGTAACGCTACGGAGTTGAATGAAACAAAAGCAGCTGTTTACTTGGTAATTATTTACCATATAATTTCCATACCCCAATGGTGGTACTACATTGCAATTAACTGATCACCAGTGATTGTGTGCCAGGACCACTCACATTATATCAGTGGCCTGCAAATAAGCTGTTACCAAATGCAATGAGCTAAACTGCACTGGAAATGTTGAAGGTACCGACCCATGTCTGGCTACATGCTCAATTCTCTCTATAAATGCATTGCTATGTCACTTAGCAGAAGTGCAGTGTGAGCCTGGATGCTGAGCCCGTATGATGTATGTCATAGATCAGTTCAAAAGAGAATCAGACTGTTTATATTCCCTGGAAATTCAGGGAATTTGTAACTTACTAGGAAAAGAAGTCCTTGTTTCAAAAGTTATTCACTGAGAAACAAAAAAACAGTGAGGTTATTTGACATAAAGGAGTGGAATACAGGAGTCAAGGACCTCTTGTCTCTTTTGGTAGAGAATCCTCCTCTGCCTGGCTCTAGAACATGGGAAGCACTGATACTCCTGCCCTCCTATCAAGGAGAGATGGATGAGGGTGGCAGAAGGTATTACAGCTTTGTGTTTGTGCAGCTAGTGAGCAGTAGAGGGTAAAAGTGGATTTTTTCATTGAGTGTCCTGCTGGTTGTTGGAATCAGTCTTCACCCATTTATTACTGTTTCCATCAGTTCTTCTTTCCACTTCCTGGAAATGTGGCAGGTATGGTGATGAAACCTCAGTGGACTTTTCCTAAAACTTCCCATGAATTAAAACTCGGGAAAAGATGGTAGTGTGCCAGCCAAGTGAATTGTAGCATGAGATGTTATACTCAGTTTTCCTATTAAACTTTCATTGGAGCTTTTTAAGAAATCAGTTGCTTTGTAGAATGGGGAGGCCAATGAAATATTTCTCCTGGCTAAAAACTGACTGGATTTTTGGAATGAAGAGAATGGTAGCTTAGAAGGGGAAATTCTGTGGCTTTCAAACTATACATCAATGAGTTACTTGCAGTTTCTTTTAGTTTGCTCAACTAGTATTTTCAAATGTCTCTCTTTGTTAATTTTTGGCATAGAAATATGAGTAGGAGCATGATAATAGAAAGTGGAAAGGCACATTCCCGAGTTTTTGGGTCCATTATTCCATCAGTCTATTTTATCATTGCACGTGACCAATTGACCTTTGAAACTGTGTCAGAAATAACTCTGCATCTTGATGGATGACACTGACCTTAATAACAATAACAAAAAGCAAGTAAAAAATGCGGTCCCTTTTCTTTGTAATCACCATGGACTGCTGGCTGTCAGACTCAGACTTTCCTTATTGTTCTTCTCATTTACAAGCCAGACAGCATTACAATGGTTTTTACTTACTGGCTACTGCAAAAGCTAACGTGGGGCTGGGTAGTGCAAGTGCAGCAGCCAGAACTCCATGGTATGGACAGAAAGGGAAAGGAGTGGGAACTGACTTCAAATATATGGCAGAGGCTTTGAGGCCAGTGTCACAGTCTGTTGGGCACACTGAGATTCGCTGGTGTTTTTCCAGCTTATTTCTCCTGTAAAGAAAAGGCTTTCAAACATTGCAGTGATAAACACAGTGTTTGCACCTAGCAGCATGCACAGATGAAGACATTTCTGGCTCCTGATAACACACAATATATGCGTTATTGTGTGTGTATTGCATTAAGAAACAGACGTGGATTAGATTCTTGTGGATAGATTATGGAATGTTTCCTTTGTATTCATGGCTGAAACGGACAAATAGGATTTACCTGATTCAGAGATGAGATCAGGCCTTGTTTAAAGAAACAGGCAAACCAAGATTGGGAACAGCAACTTTCCGTATCAATACAAGCAGGGAAAAATAAAGAAATAGAATGGCTGCAACTTCTATAATACTCTTATCCTGGTCTGGCATGATACAACCTACTTATTATCATTAAAAAAAAAATCTTTTATGCAGCCATTTTGTTGAAAATGTAATAATTTTAAAATGTTGATAAAAAAGAGGTAGAAAATAATACAGTGTCTGGAGTTAGCAGGAAAAGTGCTATATTGATCTGATACACCTTTTGTGTCTCTAAGTTTAGGAAGCAGAGAGTACTCACAGTACACAGTTTACTAAACTTGTCTAAAGAAGTGAGTCCAGTATGATGAGCCTTTACCCTCATGCTTTAAAAAAGGCCTTTGAGAATCTCTTCTGATTGGGTACTTTTCCAGATTTCATGCCCACTAAAGCATCAATTACCTCTGACATTTCTATCTGTCTCCTATTAAGTTTGCACTTAGTAAATTTCCAGAAATCCTGAGCAAATTAATCCAGGCACTAATCAGACTGCAGAGGGAATAACTTAAAAAAGGTGGAAAAAGAGAGTGGTATAATTTAGGGTAATAGATTTTGAAATAAATTGCTTCCTTGAGTTAATAATGTGTTCTCTTGTGACTAAGTACTTGATATTACACTGGAAGCAGTTCGTTCTTGACTAGATCAATTAGTTATTGTTTGCACAGCACTTTGAAAGTGTAAAGTACCATGTAAATGCAGGCTTGTTGTTATTATTGCTGCCTCAGTCAATGATCTACAAGGATCATATTCCTCTTTGCAAAACATATTTAACAGCTGTCTAGTTGCCTTTACCCACCCCATCAAAATGGTTGTCTTTTCTTTCTCTTCCATATTTTTAGAGAATCCTCAGTTGTGCTGGTGGGTTTTCAATTGGAAGTTTTTTTTCTTATAACACTCAACAGCCACCTCATTGTGCTGAAAAGACCCAGGAGGGAGACAGGCCAAAGTTATTATTACCTATTATTACTTATTATTGCCTCAATTAAGGGGCTTAAAAGCCCCCCAGACCTGGAATCAATAAGATCAGAAACTGAATAAATTAGTTATATTTAGTCTGTTTATTTTCCTCCCCTTACATAGGGATTGGGTTACATCTCTGAATTTCAAAGCCATTAGAGTTTAGAAATGATAAGGATTAACTGAATTGAAATAAATACTATTTTCCAAGGGGCTTGTTTTGGGGCTGGACAGCAGGGGACATTCTGCATTGTATGCTGAAGTCAAGTTAGATATGGAAACACACAATGGGTAAGTCGTTAAGCTTCAGTTGAATTTAGGGGCTTGAAATACTCAAAGCTGGTGGGATTCTGGCTGTTTGCACGGAAGCTCTCGGGTACTAATCCAGTCATTCCTAACAAAGAGATGGAGTTGCTGAAATGCAATGCTTGTTTTTCTCTCCTACTTTTTTAATCTAACCTTATAAATATTTGAGCCTATTATATGGCACAGGACTCTCTACACCACATCCTAATTGTTCTTTCAGAACAAAATGAGAGCTAAGCAAAAAAATAGGAAAGCGAGAATAGGGACATTGCAGACATAGACATCTAAGAAATTGTGATTAATACCACTCACCGGTTTTATAATGCTTTTGTCTAGAGGCACTGGCCTGGAACAAACAATAACAAACCAACCATAATGTAACATCCCCTGAGAGCCATTTGGATCATGCAGGAGCTGGAGAGCCGACAGCATGAGCTAGTGAAAATTGTTCTAATTACTGGTTAAGATAGACTCTGAAATCTGGCAGAGGAAGCTGTGCTGAGCACCACAAATGGTGCAGCAGTGCCACCACCTGAAAGAAAGGGAGACTAAGGGGGGAGGAGAAAGCAGTGAGGACAATTAAATGAAAGCACGGTAGAGGAGTTTCTCATTCTGAAATCTAACTGAAATCCTACTGCAGCCATTCCCGGTGAGGCCAGCCTTTGACCTCGCACCCAGAGATCAGTTTGTTTTCTTCTCTAGCACTAAACCCGGGATGCACTGGGTATGGGACGTATGAAACCTGAGCAGTAGAGAAAGGAAACCTGGACAAGAAAGGGTTCTCTCCTTGCATGTGGTGTAGGAAGGTGCCACGAAGGATCTCTTGTTCCCTGAGCTCCTCCTGGAGACTGATGTTCCTTCTGCATTCATCCCGCTTTCCTTTCCTGCTTTTTATTTTACTCTTTGCACAGTATTCCAGAGGTATTGGAAGGTGAAAGCAGAAGTAAGAAAGAACACTTTACACTCTTTACATCCATCTCATATTTGATGACTGGGTGACAAGATAGTAAGAAGTGTGATCACCACAGAAATATATTTACTAAGGGAAAGAGCTGAGCAACCTTGCCTTCAGGCTGTTATCTAGTCAGGCACACCTGATGGAGCACCTTCACAGCCTGACATGCACCAGGGCTGAATCATTGGAAAAAGAGTTGAACTCTTTCTGGTGGCAATTTGTCTCTCTGATATATGCCAGGGACTGCTAAGATTTTATGTTAAATAAATGTCCAAAGTTTGAATGTTTCTATAAGAAACCCCAATACTTATTGAGGAATCTCATATGTTACTATTAGGACAAGATAGAAAGAGGTGAAAGCTCTCTATATAAATTTGTTAATTTAAAGCTTTAAAGGATTTATGATTGTCATCCTTGGCTGATTTTGTAAAATGTCACCTGTGGATTACTTTGTAGGATTATCATCCTTGGCTGATTTGAAAGGCCCACATATTGTGGCTTTTGAAGAAAAAAAGACTGAAATGTGCTGTTTAATAATTAAAATTTTTAACCAGGAGTCATTGTGAATATTTTCTTTGTGTGAAATAGTTTTGCATTCAGAATTTCAGGCTCAGTTGCCACTTCTAGTCCTCTTCAACACTGGTGTCTGTGAGTTGGAATCATTAACTCTTGGCAATCAAATCTCTGTTGTCATTAGGAACATTGCATTCAATTTAATATTGGTTATGTGGATTTGAGTTTTTGGTAATGTTTCATTTGTTATTCAGCATTCAGGCAAGCCTCCCCAAGCACTAACAGGTTATCAAAAGCAGCTTTCTGATGATTAACCAGTCACAGTCTTTGCTGTCAAAGTTATGTCAATAAACACTATTCCTAAAAAGTAAAGAAAAAAAGAAGTTTCCCAGTTGGGAAATGAGTTGCTGAAGTGTTTCTTTCCATTTATTGGCAGTGTGAATGATGAAAAACCTAACAGGTGCACAACAGAGCTAAAATCTTCTGTGAGCCTGTAAAAACAAACCCTCCCTCTTTTCTGCTGAGGTGAGTGTAAGAGGGAGCCTTCCTGTTTGTTTTTTCCCAAACAAGGAGGAAGCACTGAGCTTTATTTTCCTATATCTTGTTTAGCCACCTTGATTGGAGTCTACATTCAGGTTCCTTAATGGACAGCATGTTATATAGGTTGTTTGAGGTTAAGTAACAATGGGGAGCATAGCTAGCACAGTTTCCCATGTCTCTAAATATAAACACAATAAGAATCCTGTTAAGACAATGAAGCAAGATAGAAACAGGCTTGCTGCTCGAGCGTGTATGTTCTTTTTCTTCTTTTCTGGCCATTATGTAAACTGACGTTCTGTTTTTCCCATTTGAGAGCAGACCTCTGCCTTATCATCATCACTGCAGATGTGCCCAGAGAGTGTTTACCAATAAGGAAAAGAGACATTGCCGTTGTCTGGGTTGTTATTTCCTACAACAAAGAATAGGGGAGTTGGGATGAAGGAGGAGGACGGAAGGCAGCCGGTGTTGAAACGCTGCAGGCGACAATGTAAGCAGAGCCCCCGATGCGTGGTTAGAGCAGAGCTGTCGCAGAGCCACCACCTTCCCTCAGCAGCGTGGGGGTGCGGGAGAAGTGCTCACTGCTGCCACACTGCTGCCACACTGCTGCCAGACCCACAGGCACAACTCGCAGAATCTTCCGATGGAAACTCTGCGAGCTTTTCTCCCCCACCCAGTGAGAGTTACACCAGATCAAACCCTTCCGTACACGCTTGTGATGCTCAGCTCAGTCTCAGGTCACACAAGCCATCTCTGTGTCAGCTTGGTTTTATTCTAATGCAGGCCATTTACACCAAAATTAGCTGAATTATTAATTAATGTAACCTCAATGCAAAAGGTTCTGCCATCAGTAAGGTCAACAAATATTTTCCGCAGATGGAGGAGAGGTTAGTTCACTAGAAAACTGAATTCTCTGCAAAAATAGACAATACTTGCTTTGGAGCAAAATCAAATTAAAGTATAAACAGAGGCAGAATATAACAATTTGTAGGCTGGAAGAACTTTTGTGCAGTAATAACAATATTTTAACTGTTAAATATTCATGAATATAACAGAATTTAATAAAGACAAGAAAGTTACAAAATTCAGCTGAGCTCTGGATCAGAGCTTTTCTCCTTGCTCAGATACAAGATCACCTTCTGCCTAAAGTGGCTGTGACTGCTAAAAAGCAATTTCTGAGAGTCATGGAGTATTCAGGCTTGGGATTTTAGTTTGCTTCTTTGTCTAAAAGAAAAGCAAGCTAAAGGTCTTTAGAAAGTGTACATGAACTCCACCAGCTACTAAAACCTTCCTTCTAACCACACATCTGTCACTGCACTTGTGGCTTGGTAACTTCTGCAAAATACAAATTCTAGGGTTCCCTAATGAATCGTTAGGACAAGGTTTTAACAGATACTTGATTAGGATCTTGGGGCATAAACAGTTAAAGAGTGTAAAGATCTGAGATGTGGTTTTGCCTGTGGTACAGCGTTATGCTGTTTGTTTCTCAGTGACACAAAAGGGTCTTTAAATTTTTGCAGTGGGAATAATAAGCACAGGTTCAGGTCTCACTTATGTGGCTAAGAGAAATAAAAAACAGAGGTAAAAGTGAAATCCTGACCCTGTTAACAAGTAAATGTAGAGTGTCAGGACTTGGAGTCATTCTGACTTCTCCAAGCTATAAATGTTAAAAACCCAATGTGTCTATATTAGAGTGGAAATGCCTCAGATTCTGTGTTCAGTAAAACCAGCTTAATTGTCTCTGCCATAGCTGATGAAGACACACTCTGCTGCAGAGTAGCACAGGTATAACCAAGAGCACAATTTGTGGTCTTTGGGTTATTTGTCCACGTTCAGCTTCCAAGACAAAGTGTCACCGTCTGTGGTCTGTGAGCGAAGGTTTTGGCAGCTGTGTTCCAGGTGGCCACTTAACTTGTATTAATATAGCTTCACCCTCTGCATTGATCCCTTTGTGACAGTTTGGAGATGCCACAGAAATGGAAAGCAAGGGCACAAGGTTACTTCTCCTGCTCTGGAGTCACACACATAATATGTTTTGACCTCCTGGGATTTTGTGGAGTGGTTCATTAGTGCAGTGGAACTTATTCAAGACTAAGCTTTTTCTGCCAGGTATTTGTCTCTGTAATTACACGCCTTTTTTTCTTTTTTTTTTTTTCTTCTTTTTTTTCCCCTCCTCCCCAGAAGTACTTGCCTCTAGAAAGCTACAGGGCTAATGAGCCTGGAAATTTAAAAGAAGCCTTTATGTAATTGTTATGGCACATTTTATGTGCATTGCAACATCATATTCCTATAGAGAAGAAAATCTATATTTCTCCATCATACTTTAAAGACTAATTCCCTGGGGTAATCGCCATTCTTTACTAGTTTATTCTAAATAAAATTGATTTTTTCCTGGGAGATTAAAACCTGCCTTGAAGATTCTGAATGGTTTTGTTGTGTAGGACTTTATTAATAGACTCCCTGCAGCCTAATTCTGTTTATACAACTTGAAAACAATAAAAAGAGTCGACAGTTTTGTCAGTTGTGTTTGCTTTAAAAAAAAAAAAAAAAAGTGAAAAAGGAAACACAGAGCTCTCCTTGCCCTGATGTAGCAAGCGCCAGCGCTGTAAACAAACTTCAACGGAGCGTTTAGGAAGATGTGAGTCATTTCTCAGGGCAGAGCGGGCTGTTGGGTTTATCTGTGAAATGAAGAGTTCCATCAGGCTGGGGGCAGGACTCGCGGGTTTATCGCGATCAGCAGCGGGGGTTGCAGGAGCCCGCTGGCAGCGAGAGACCCCCGGGCTGCGGCCCGGCCAGCGCGGCACAGGCGCGGGGCCAGTGCCAGGGAGCGCTGGAAGGGCTTGTGGCAGCGGCTTCCTGCAGAGACACCGAAACTGTGCCC
This sequence comes from Promerops cafer, assembly GCA_013398275.1. NCBI lineage: Eukaryota > Metazoa > Chordata > Aves > Passeriformes > Nectariniidae > Promerops > Promerops cafer. The sequence continues at coordinate 3,694,808 of VZSE01009345.1, read as the reverse complement.
TCACCTTGGGCGTGGGGAAGAAACAAAGCGAGAAGGGAGCGTGCATCGCTTTAATAATCGCATTTTGCACTGGCAGGACTTGCCCCGCGGAGGCGTCTGCCAGGCAGGGTAAACTCTGCCCCGCCGCTTAACAAATGCGGTGTTTAACTGCTAGATAGGAGTGCAAATGTACAAGTCCGAGACAATTGTATTCGAAGTAAGAGAAAGGAGCTGGGATCGGGGGTGTTAATGCGGAGACATTTAATTCTAAACGTGGTTATCTTCACGGAACTGAGGATCGCTTTGCAGGTGATCGCAGGAACTTCTCAAGGTTCTACGGTCAGGCGCCTTTCTAATCTGCCTTACTTTAGGAGCTGAATGAACCGTGGCTCTCCACCCTGCCAGGGCACCGGCGTTTCTACTGCTATAAAAGCAGGGCAAAAGCTTTTTGTTCAAGATAATTTGACAAAAGTGACTTTTGAGCTTTCCTAAATTTCCAGCAACTTAGTTTTGGTATGGGTCAGGCTACCACAGCTGAGTTCCGCCCCTTGAATTCTGTCACCAAACCATTGATTTTAAAATTTCAACACTATGTTATTTAGCAGCTTGCATTCATTTAAGATACGCAGTTTTACTCAAGACACATTTTTTATTTCTGCTTCATGGCGAATTGCTTCAAATTTTGGAATTTGTACTCAAATCTCTCACCAAACTGTTACCTTAGAACGGATAAGGATCATGCAAACGTTTTTCTACATGAAACACGATCAAAACATCTTTCTTAGGTCCTTTCTAAGAACTTTCACTGAGTTCTTCAGCTGACGGATGTGCTCAGTAGTAAGCACGTGTGTATTCCTACTGATTTGAGTATATACTGGTCTTTCATCAAATAATGCCCTGAAACTAATGGTGGTCTTTTCATTGTGGTAAACCAGAAGTGACTTCAGAGATATCAAAGCGTGATATGCATTTAAGTGGCCCAAATCACGACAAATAATCATCCTGTGACACAAGCACCTTGGAGAGTTCAACCCGAAATTTACATCAAGTGCTGGAAAGTTTGTATCTAAATTCTGCTGCTCATCGCCCTTAAGCATTTTTTAAAATGGAGAGTTTTTGCTATTTTGAATAAAATTGTAGGAATACAACTTATAAGGTGCCATCCATTCATTTGTAAAAGCGTTAAATTTCACTCTCTTTATAAAAACTCGGGAGATCAGTCCCTAGAAAGGTGGTAAAAGTGCATTTAGAACACATAGGAACATGTTACAAATGGGTGTATCGGGAGTGGGTAACTTTGTCACAGAAATGAGCAAAAGAAATAAAATCACAATCTCTGTTAGGCTGACCAGCAGACTGGGAGTGTGAACAAAGTCAAGGAATCCCAAGCAAAGGTAGAGGCTGAGAAGTGTGAAACTCGAGAAAGGAAATCAGCTAAATATCAGTGTTTCTGAACAACCTGGAGGTCCCTGTGTTGGAAAAAGTGATCTCTTCCATCTTCCCTAAGTCAGAACTTTAAAAGTTTTGAACTTCAGTCATCTTTTGTGCTTTCTGCTTGATATGGGAATTATCTTCAAAGCAGTCATCTAAAGTTTTCTGTCCACATAAAGGACCCCCCAACAACTTAAAAGGAATACTAAATACAACTGAAAGCAGTATAAATCCACTCAATGCAGAGTAAAAAAATTGTCCTTTTATCTATAAGTAGATCATTGATTCTGACACAACCACATCATAGAGTGGGGGGAAGAGGAGCTCCAGAAGAATAGACAGGAGAGAGGTTAAAAAAAAGAAAACTATTTTTGCCTCCAGGAATTATATTTAATTTTGCACGGTCTTTTAAAGTATATTTATGTAAGACAGTGTTATAGGTAAATAATGTGACAGTTGGCTCTCACAACTAAGGGGTGAATATGTTAAAGAGGTTCTGTAGATGATAGTTATGTTTCCCTCCCCCATACATCGTTATCGCGGGATAGTCCGAGTAGGTGGGGTATTTGGGAGGGTCGGCTTGTTCCTTTGGCAGCTCCCGACTTCAATCAAGGTGTGAGAAAGTGATCTCCAGCACTGAGCATCAAAGAAGGACCCGATTGACAAGACTTTAAGAGGGGCTGGGGGTATAAAAAGTAAAACATCCATTTTGTAGAGGAGCACATGGTGGTTGAGCCCTTGCTCCCAGTGCTGTTTGTTTCTCCTTATTCAATCTCCTGTTGTATTTTACTAAGGTTTTTTAATAAACCTTTTGAAATTAAAAGGTGAGCATCGTTTTTTCTCACATTCTCATGATAGCTTCATTCTCATCTAGTCTGATTGTTGTAATTTAGGATTTACTAGAATAAAAACATATTCCGGTTTCTAGTTATCGCCTACAGTTGGTATCGTCTGATGAAATACTGAATTGTTTTTTGAGTGATACTCTTGCTGCTATGATACTCTCACTTCTATTAGGCTATTAAAAAAAAGGGTACCCATTTGCTGGTCTTCTAAGAAAGATAATGTTTTGTACAACTAGAAATATCAGGAATGAATCCGATAGTGGTGAATGTTTTCTGTAGAGGTGAAGATACCACAGAAGAGCAAGGTCACACTGAAAAAAAAAACCACAAAAAAGAACAAGAACCACAAAAATTTATGTTTGGTGTTTTTTAAGAAAACAGATTATCCTTGTGTATTGGATTAAATTAAATGTATCATCAATGGAGTTAGACTAAGGTAAAAAAGGTTGTAAAAAGAGAAAACGAATCAGATATTTTAAAGCAAGAATAACATTTACATGCAAAAAACTGTAAGACCCTTAGTGATATTATGCAACTTATTTGTGATGTGTTTTTCTGAAATAGAATCAATGTTGTTTGAACCTGGCCTTTTTCTTGGAAAATTATTTTCAGTAAAAAAGAACAGAGGTGGAAAGCAGTGTTGACATTGGTCAGCTGTGAATCTCATTAATTTAAATAATGCTGCTCTCAAAACTCATCCAACAGCAACAGCTCAGTTCAACAATTTCCTTTTCAGCCCAGTTCATTGCTATCAGCCTTTTACTCAGTTTCCTTATCACCTCATAGTGTCGTGCTGCTCATTATCCTTGTAGCACTGTTTGAAGGCTGTTGCTGGAGTCCATACTCTGTTCACAGAATCTAAGAGAAATTGGACTGAATGTGGTAAAAGAGGTTAATTATACCAAACCCCTTGAGCACATTTGAGCCTAATGATATGGGATAGTGGAGGTCTTTGGGAAATCCCAAACTCCTCCAATTTGTGTCCAGCATCAGTCTGCAGGAAAAAATCACACCCACACCCACACCTATATATATATATTTTCTTTTAAATATGTATATATATAATTAAATGTTAAATTTTTACACATGCCTTGATCCTTAAGATTATTATGAAGGAACTTTTTCAGCTTCTTATAAAGTGCTTTAAATGAAAGTTTATATTTGATATATATGTGCTTCTTAATTTTTTTATCTTATGAAATATGCTTTGAGAATATGCATCTATGAGACAACGAAATGAAAACACATACTTGCTATGTCCTATTCATAGTAAAAGGTGGGTAAAGAATAATTCAAGTTACTGCTAAATGAATTTCATCTTTACTTGACCTTTGTAAAGCAATAGAATAATAATCACAGGTCTCGCTCCATGGTTATTCCATTGTTTTCACTCTCCTAGTGCTGTTCATGCACACAGGTAGGGTGCTTACAGATGCATTATCATTTCTAAATAACTGCTTCAGGCAAACCCTTGATGGAGTGCTGCCATCTCTTGGTTATGCAAATTATATGTTGCAAGATATTAGGCACTTTTCTGAGATGGAAATGCCCTCCCTGAATAGCTTTGGTATGTGAAGTGTGATGCTCAGCTCTAATATTCAACACATTTACAGACATTTTCCATTTAATGTGTCCAGCAAGGTTGCTCGAGATTTTTGAGAGGCTTTGAGTTTGTCCTTCCTATTAAAGATGGGGAGGTTCGCTGCTGTTTTGAAGGTCTATCTTTAAGCTGGCAAAAGCATTAAAATGCTGTTCAGACACCTAAGCATGTGGACCCCTGTTATGTAGCTGGTGATGTTGAGGAGACACCATGCACATGTAGCACCAATGCTTATGGTTTTATGTGCTTCTGTAATTAATAGGTAGTAATGACAAGTTGTCCTTAGCGAGAGTTAATTATCCATGACCCTACAATTGAAAAAAGTAGAAAAGAACACACAGGTGATGGGACCAGACCCTTGGAAGTGTGGGCACAGGATGGTACCAGAGGCCACAGGGTCATCAGATGAAAGAAATTTAACAGCCACCCAAAATATTAAAGTACCTTTTCTATTATGCTGAAAATAATGTGGATTTAATCAGAACCTCAGGCACATTTGTCCCTATGGAGCTAAGGGTACTCGAGTCAACCCACTCATGGTATTCCACATGCAGTTGCTCACCCAGGGGCACCCATTGCCTACTCCAAGTCCTTATAAAGCCACCACACTTTTCCTCAGAGTCCATTTGCCATGGCAGTTTTCTTGGGAGAGCAGGATGACAGGCAAACATAAGACGCTGTGCTGATTAAATGGCACACACTGAGCTTTAGCAGCCCGAATCCAAAGGAGGGAATCTGTGCATCCCCTTTGTATGCCAGCTTCTACATCATATTATGCATTCTCCTCCTGGTTATTATCTTCTATAATGCAACTTTAAATTGGTTATTTATCCATGCATAAACATGTCGAAAATTCCACTTACTGGCAGCACTATTTATTCAGTTGGTGATAGGCATCTTTAAAAACTCAAGTTACGTACTTCCTAGTCTGTACAGGCTCACAGCATGCCACAGACATGTTGGGTAGATTTTGGTTAGTCCTTTGATAATTTACAGATATTCTGCTTGGTCGTTAATTTTCTGCCTGCTAAGCAGTCACTGCACTGTTTCAGTTGGATTTAGGCATAATAATTAGTGCTGGTGTCTTTCAGGCCTCCACAGGCTTTCAGTGATAGCCTAAAAAATGTTCCTGTCTCAGCTCCACCTACAACTTTCCTGGTGTCAAATCCAAGGCTTTCAGTGTTGACCTCTTTTGGAACAGTTTTAGTTTTGAAAAGGTGTGAAACGTCAATTTGATTTAAGTGGTGTTGAGTAAATAGGCTGCATTTACACCAATACTTACAAGTTAGAGACATGAGTGTCACTCTGTTTTAAAATAAATGGTGGAAAACATACCTCCAACACTCTGTTCAGGGAATATGGTGTCTCTAATTAGCAGAGTAAGGAAATGACACATCTGCTGTATCCTAGGGACATGATACATGCATGGGCCTGAGTAGGAAAGAAAGGAAAATACCTTCTTAATTAAGCTTTAGTTTACTTTTCCTAGTTCATCTTTTTTTGCTCAGTTGTTTATAGTAGGTGACAGCAACAGTGGGAGATGAAATAATTAAATGAGATTTTTTTAAATCCTCCTTCTCTGTGTGAAAAGTGTCTGCATCCTATGAAACACCCTGATGGTTTGCATACTCTACTGCTCTTTCAATATTCTCAAGTCTCCCATGCTCCTTCTTCAGCTGAAGCATGAGATAAATAGTCTTGCTAATTGGTTGATTCAGTTTCTCCTAACATCATCCTTACTGAATTCCTTGTTAAGTGAGTGGGAAAGAAATAAAGACTGCAAAACTCTTTCAATTTTCTTGCTTTGTCTGGATGAGGATCAAATATTCATGGAGAAAATGAAACACTTTCATGAGACTTAAAATTCAGAGTAAGTGGTTTTGAAACTACTGCCTAAGGACACCTTTTATAAAGCTTGGAAAAATGGTCTGTCTGTTCTTACCAGCTGTAATCTGTATGTGAGAGGTGTAGTGGGGCTACATTGAAAATCCTTTTCCCTCCCTTTCCACTTCACCAACAGTGCAGCAGTTTAAAGAATGTGAAGGAATAAAGAATTTGAAGACCTTCCGAATTCACACTTTTTATTAGAAAGGTCAGGAAACCATTTCTCCATTGCTGGTCTTGTGTATATTTGTATGGCCAGGATGGACACCACATTTCAGCAGTGGTGTGAGCAAGGTGTTACCTCCATCCCCTACCAGGACAGCCTGAAACTGCTGTTTAACTTTGGAATGCCTACATTTCAGGTTTCCTTCCAAAGTGAAAAATCTCCTGCTGTGTAGCCAGCCGCTACGGACAATGTCACCCTTCACTGTATATATCAGAATCTTGGATTTTTATTTTTTTTTTAGAACACTGTTTAGGTCAGAGAATCATTTTGAAGGTGGAATAGCTATGTCTGCATTATGTGAGAATTCTGAGGCACCTACAATACTAGGACAGAAATGAGATTCCCTTCTGCGAGTAAAAATAGATAAGCTGGTGTGGCTGAACTAGAAGGGCTGCTGGAAGTCAGGGGAAAAAAAATATTTCATGGCCTTATTTAATATCCACTGAATTCATGTGTTGCAATTCTGATGGATATTTTCCATGGCCTGTAAGACAACAATACAACCACCTGCCATGCTGATTACATGACCTCTCAGGGGATTGTTTCTGCTCACTTACACCCTGCCAAATGATCTGTAGTTTTCATTCCCGCTCTACTCTCTTAATTGCAATTAATGCATTTGTGAATAACACAGTTATTTCTTCTTATGCTTTCCACTTTTGTATGAGGAGAGTTTTTGTGCTTCCTAGACCCACACAGGGACACCCCATGCAGTTTGGGAGATGCTTTACTTTAAAAATATATTGACTAGCTTAATCAGGGGTGGTATAAGTTGTTATTGTCTCCACTTCTTCAAAAAAGAAAAGAAAAGCTTTGCTTTTGATTTTTTCTCTTGCGTTTGTCAATCACAGGTGATCAGAGGGTGCCCCATGGGAGCAGTTAACTGCTCTAAGGTTTGGAGGACAGAAGTAGCTCCCTGGATGTGACAGCAGCAATGTGCACGTTCAGGGAGTTGTGATGACGAAGGAAATGCTTCCTCCTCCAGGACCCGAAGCTTGGAGGCTGACAGTGAGAGGGTGAACGAGCCAGCTCACCTTGCAGTAGGCAGCAGAGATGGCAGTTTACTGGGAAATGGCCATTTCATTTTCTGTGTTTGTGCTAGTACAGGACCCTGTCAGCACACATCCACACACACAACTCTAAGTGCAACTGTCTTTGATCGATTACACTGCAAGGAGGCTGCTTGTAATTCTTTGTTTGTTCCAGTTTATATACTAGACTGTCTCTTGGTCACCTTATTATTCTGATCCTTGGGTGAATATTTAATACATAATGACATATCTTTAGAAATTATTTTATTTCCAGCCTCCTATGTTAAAGCTAATTAATATTTATACTTTATTCAAATAAGGGATGATTTTTTTCTTCTACATATTTGACCTTGTATAAGATAACAATCCTTTCTCTGCTATAAAACTGGGATGTTTTCAATCACCCCTTTCTTCACTGATCTAGATGCTGGCAGCAAGTTTTACAAGCTTTTGTTTTATTTCCCACTCCTCTTAGATGCTCCTACACAAATGTATCTCAAACAATTGGCTATGAACTATCTATATTATTCTGATCCACATGTCGGTGAAATTATATCAACAATATTTACTGCACTGAAAAGCTCTGAGAGCATCCAGCAGAACATCAGCTTGCCTGGTAATAACTTTGAAACAGAAATAGGTTACATTTTTTATAGCTTAAGAAAAAAAGGTTAATATTGATTTGAAAAATTCATACACAGCCTTTTTTGGTTTTAGCATACTCAATAAAAGAAAGGAAGCATGTGTATGGGTCAGTTTTAAGAAAATGTGCAAATAATGGGAATAATATAGCCTAGTCACACTGTTCTTGTACGTAGAAATATCTAAACCTCAACATCATTTGATTATGTGTTTTTGTGTTGCAGAGAGATTGTTATAAGTTTTAAGAATTTCATGACACAATCAACTTACCAAGCTGTCCTAGGGAAACAAACTCTAGCATAAAATTCAAGTACTGTAGAGACAGGTACATTTCTGCCATAGGTGAGCAACACTGTCAGGTTCGAAAGTGAATTGGCAGTCACTCTGGTTTTACACTGCTTTTAAGAAAAGAATAGTTTTATTTGCCAGGATGTGTGTGTGCTGTATTTCTACTGTCACTGTTCTTCGCAAGCTTGCTCTTGTGCTTCATCAGGAAATTGAGGCAAAAAAGTGCTTCCAGCTACATTATTCTGTGGCAGTGAAACTGCTTAAATGGTTCAATTTTTATGCAGGTGAATAAAGATTTCATATCATTGCGCATCTGTCCTCTTGATTCTTTGGTTATGGCTCACATGGCCTAAAACTTGAGATGACAGCATTGTGGGTGGGCATTTGGAAAGGAAGGCTGCTACCTCCTACCCTTTTCAGCAAGTTAGAGAAAGTTGTCTTTCTAACTTCTGTGGAATATCAGTACAATTTGCACAAGACAGAAGAAAACAAAACCCTGAGCTGAATAGCAAAATAGAACACAAAGTCAAGGAAGTTTATTAGAGTAGCACTATTTAAAAAAATCATAGAAATCTAAGTGCATACATGTTGTCTGTGTTCCTGGACTAGTGAAGGCATCATTCATAGCAAAATTTACTTCCAGGCATAGCACAGAACTTTGGCTAGAAGAAAACAATGAGGAAAAAGGAAAAAATGTATTTAGAGTACTCAAAGCAGACAAACAATTTCTGACAGACGGACTGAAATGTAGGGCAATCGTTTGATGAACAGAGAAACCTGCCTTGGCATGATACTGATGTGTTTTTCTTATGAAACTTGCACCGTGGGGTGTGGAATGCACACCAAAATACACACCAAACACACACCATTATAACAATTTTATTTTTTATAAAATACACATGAAAATACACCATGAAGTTCTACATGAGGGCTGCAGCATCCTCCTTTTTCAAAAAAGGACACTCTTACAAATAATGGTTCAGGCAGAATGAGTACACAAGTCCTAATGCAGCTTGTCACCCACTTGAAATTTTAAAGCTCCTTCTCCATGATGCAAAAACTAATGAGGATTTAATCAGAAACCTCTGAGAATATGGGGCACAACTGTAAAGGTACAAATGAGAGGTATTCACTAACCTTACTGAGAAGAAAATCTGCTGGATACTTTACAGGTATCAGGGGTTTTTTTTCTTTATTTGTGAACAGTTAATCGGGTAAATCTGTGCCCCTGAAGGCGGAAGTGTTCTGAAGAGCAATGAAAATGTCCTCACATGAGCACACAGTTAACAAGAAATTGTGTTTTACATTTAAATATAATTTAACTAAAAACGAAGTCCCCTTGTTTAGTCAAACAGAGACAATAGCAGAATGACTCTTCAGTGAAGAGTGACTAGCACCCAGTCAGGAGGAATTTCTGTCTTTGCTGACACTAATGATATTACTTTGACTATTTCAAATTATTAGGAAGTTAAATAATGGTTTTAAAAGCTGAAACATTGTTAAGAAAAATCATTAATTTGGCTGCAGGTAATTTGACTGCCTGTGGGTCTTGAAGGATGTAGATTGAGGGCACTGTGTCACCAGAGGGGATGTGTTCTCTGTGTGGCAGGACTCAAAGATTTCAGTTCTGCAGCGCTAACAACGTAACTCACCTTTCCTGCGGTGAACAGACTGAACAGGGCTTTTAGATATAATTACCACACAAAGTGGGAACTGCAAATAAAGATATAATCCCTGTTGATAAAGTGATTCATAACACTGTGAGTAGATGGCAAACCTAATTAGGCTGTTTCATAATGATCACTTTCTATATTTGCAGTTGCTTTATGGGTCACTGTTTGGGAGACAAAAGGAGCTGTGACCACCATGTGATCCAGAACCTCCTAAGCCATGCTCAGCTCTGCTCTGTGACCCACTGCTGGCCCATGAAGTGTGTCATTGTCACGCACCAGGAGCACCAAATGAACACTTGATACTGTTAAAGCTGATTCCCCAAAAAAGGCACTGCATAGGGTCATCCAGCTGATGACTGCTTGGCACAACATCAATCCACAACTTCCATCTTGGTCCAAACGTGATCCCAGCTGATCACCCAGAAACGCTGCTTGCTTGTACTCCTTGTTCAGGATGTGACAGCAGAGGCTGACAAAATGAGTGTATACAGTTTAAAAAGGAAAATATGGGATTGCAGTGCTCATTTGGAAACAGTGGGAATGGGAAGTCAGGAAAAATAGTCTCAGGACCCTGACCTGGGAAAACCAAGGCTGTGCCCATGCTCTTCCATGTTCCAGGATGGAAATATGTCCCTGTATGTGTCACACCACATACCCCACTCACAATAAGCACAATATAATGCAGACATGGATTAAATATGCTGTTTGACAACTATTTTATTTTTTATAAACTGCTTCATTAACTTCATCCATTTTAGCAGAAAAGTTAAATAAGAGGGTAAGTTGAAGGGAAGAAACATCCAAACAGTCCCTATTCTTACTATGATTTTCAAAGAGGATTTTCTTTTACACATTTTTAATCTGCTGCAATATATTATGATGTATTACTCTTTCTATGGATCACTGGTGGATAATCTTGTACTACTGCTGATTTACATCACTGCAAGCCATGCCAGTGTTTGTATGACAGTGTAAGGCAGAAATAATTCAACTCACTTTCAGCTGGTGGAATTAAGAAAATTCATGCATATCCCTACTGTTCAGACCTTGAGAAGTATTAATTGCCTTAAGATTAAGCTTAGGAACAGAGCAGAACACTTAATCTTCTAACAGGTCTAAATCTTATTTACCATTCAGCTACAAGCTCTTTATTAAAAAAAAGTCTTCAGCAAAAGAAGGTTTTAATTGTAGAGATTTAACCCTTAACCAGATTCCTGGTTAGATTAAATCTGATCTAATAAGCTAATTGTTAAACAGCTGATGATGTGTGTCGAATCTCTGTGGGCAGTTGCTTATGGTAGTGCTTGTACCATGTGCACCCAGGTTTGTGGTGCTGTGTAAGGGTGACCTGTACATGAATTTCCTTTATGTGAGTGCCATATTCCCATTCACATTGTTCTTGTAAGATGCTTTTTAACCCTAGCAGCAGGGCACCCTTTCCCTCCTACTTAGCATAGACATGGTATAAGTGAATAAAGTGCTTCCTCATACTGTTATTGTCCATTGCAAACTGACTGATCCTTCCAGCTTTGGATATCAAAGGTATTTTCCCTTTTTCACGCTGATACTACGAAGACCTGGCCTGGCATTTGATAGTTTTCTGTGACAAAATATAAGATAGCCAAGGTGGAGCTATCAGTGATGTTTTGGGATCACAGGAGTTGAAACAACCTCCAGCGTATTCTTATAACACATCTCTGCACCAAGGTCTGTAGAGTACACGTGGCATTAGGTCCTCTCTTGCAGAACACCAGCCTTTTGCAGAGTTTGCTAAATAGTAATGTAACACATTTCATCACCTCTGGCCACTGTCCTGTTAAAGTTAGAAGTGTTCTTCCATGTAATTGTGTGGGAAAATAATCCTAAGATTCTCAGTTTGAAGGAAAATAAGAGCTTTACCAAACACAGAAAACAATAGAAGCTGGCCTCATGCCTATTGACAGATCACTGACTTTCAGTGCTGGTTTGGGCTGCCTCTGTACCCTGTCAGCAGCCAGAGCTGTGACACTGCTGCTTTCCCTACTATGCCAGTGTTTGAATTCACTCAGAAATTCAGATCATTGCTGCAAGGGACCGATCCTTGGTTCCAGGTGACTCACCTCCCATGCCTGTGATCCAAGGCGGAGTGAGAACAGGAACAAACCTGCTGCATCCCACTGGCCCCAGGTGCAGCCTTTCTGCACTGGAGCTAATTCAGCTCGTAGAATACACAGTGACAAATTACTAAATGTCCCCTGTTTCTGAGAGGCATTCAAAATCAAATGGGAGCAGGTGAGACCACTGCACTCTGAAAGCGGCACTTCCTTTTCTTCTCTGAACACTGATAATAGCAATTGACTTGAGGGTGATAGTAACCATCTCCTCTGAAAATAAACGAGAAGCATTTTCCATTCATCTTGCTGTAATAACTAAAGGAAGCAGTTTTTCAGAGTGTGTAGAAACCAAATGCAATTATTGCTTCCTTCCTAACACTGACCCAGCAGCCTAGAATTGGTCCCTGAAGAATCACAGGCAGGTTGAAAGCATCAGCTGAACACACCATCCCCACAGGCGTCTCACAGAGACAGGGAGCACCAGGAAGATGCTACCCCCATGGACACGGGTCACAGGGACATGGAGCACCAACCACCGGCAGGAACGACACGTATTTGGGGCAGCTCGCTACCGTTTAGATTTGTATTTCAAAACTGCTGATAAGAGATGACGAAGAATGCTTTCTCCTGTCTCTTGTTCTCCCCTCCAGAGCGGGAGGTTACAGCCCGAGCGCGGGGAGGGAGCTCAGGCACGAGGCTTTGGAGCCTGCCCAGCTCACAGGCAGCTCTCCTGAGGCTTTCGGGATCCCGGAGCTGCCTGCGCCCCCGAGCAGCCCCGCCCGGCCGGCTCGGTCTGGGGCAGCGAGGCCGGGAAGCGGCTCTGGCTGAGCAGGGAGCGGGCGCGGCGCGCCGGCCGCCGCCGGAGGGCAGCCTGGTGTATCCAAACCCCAAGAACTGCTTGGTTTAAAAATCAGCCCAGTCTCCAGAGAAATGCTTCCATGAAAATACTTGTTCCAAACCTTGAAGTCCGCCCGTGGTTTTGCAGACAAACGCGAGGCCAGCACGGGGCCATTAACAGGTGCCCATACAGCCAGCGAGCTGCTCGCAGGTATCAGTCCAGGGAAAATGCAAATCTTTATTCCGTCCATTTTCCTCAGAGGAGCAGGGAATTACAGCTGAGAGGAAAGCTAATGTCTTTAAAAAACGTTTAATGGGTGAAGGTATGGGTGTTAACGTCTTTGAAATGGGTCTTAGTCTCTACTGACTTTGGGCAGCAGTTTCCTTGCGGAGCCCTGATAGCTTGGCTCCTGAAACACACAACGGCCTGCACAAGCCTGAACTTCTGAACTTTGGGGCAGAGCAGTAGGTTTAATGGAGGAATATGTGGAAAGCGGTTCAGGAGGGCTGTACCTTCCTAGTACCTCAGCCAAGTGGGAAAGGAAGGGGGCCACAGGCGGCCGGGAGTTTGGGATAAAAGTGACGCTGCACCCTCCGAAAGCCTGAGAGAGAAAAGCCCGCGGGCGTGTGCGTCAGTGGACTCTCCCTTTATTCGAATAAAGTTGCAGGACTCCTCTGTCTCCTTCTTGGACATAAACCTCTGGTGTTTGTGGATTTTCCTGACACGGGCAGGGCTCTGTTACTGTGCTGTCTGCAGGAGCAGGATCTGCAGACAGACGGCTGCGTCCTGCAGGTGCACACAAGTGAGAACAAGAGTGCTGCCACTCAAAGGCTGTGGCAGAAAATCAGGTGTAATGCTAAAGCTGAAAGGAAAAAGTGAAAGAAAAACTCACCACTCCCTAGTGTTTGGCATTACACGTTTGGCTGTAATGGCAGATATATTAACCCTAAATTACATGGAAATGTCAAAGCAAATACCCCATGAAAGCATCTAAGAGCATGTTTATTCCCTGATACTCTATTGCCTTTGAACTGTTATCCTGTGTCTATGTAGCTATAATTTATAGATGTAAGAGAGAATTTCACAAAATAGGCAGAGGAAGGTAAAAAATCACTTCAGAGGAGCAAACATCTATTTTAAGAAAAAATTACTACCTTGTAGTAGGGAAAGCTCTTATTTAGATTTTGGTGTTTGAAGCATTTCTTTGTCTGACCACCGGAGGAAAAAAAAAACAGTATTTTTGAGTCTCAGGCTTTGCAATCAGCCAGTGGTGCCACCTCCATGTGTGGGTTTCAGAATTCCTATGGTCTGGAGGATGCTGGTGCAGGTCAGAGATGGCACAGGTGCCACTTCTGCAGCTCATGCTGTACCACAGAGCTGAGAGAGGATGGAAATATTTTTGTACTGCATGAAAACAGCAGCTGATCAAATCATCCACCTGTGAATTGCTTTAGGAGAAAACTAATCATGTGATGACTCCATTGAAAACAGCAAAGGAAGTTGGCTTCGTTACCACTCAGAAAGGTGTCAAAGGATGACCTTCTATGAAAATCCTTTATGACACTCCTTATGTATGTTTTTGTCTGATCCTTACTGTATTGAGTAAGACTTTGTAGAGAATTCAGCTTTAAAAAGTAACTACCAAATGTGCATGATTTCCTGGTGTCTGTAATTGGAAGACTAAAATAAAAACCTATAAGGTATTCAAGGATACAATATTCAATAGGGATAGAACAGCCTATCCCTTAATATATTCTGTGCAAATTTAGATCTGGATTAGGCTTAGGAGCAGAGCAGTAAGATTTGAAGATGAACATAAAGGCTGTGGGTTAACATGGATGAAGTGTAGTTCTAACATGGTCTTCTTACAAGACTTTGGTCATAAATGTTACAAGCCATGTGAGGCCTAGGGTGTGCAGAAGAAGGATATACTTCTATTTATACTGGAAAATATCCTTTCCTATTTGGGATCCAATTTAGAACTTATATCCCAGGTATCAATTTGCATGCAAAATCTCTCAACTTTTGTTGTTATGGTTTCCTAAGTTCTTCTATAATTTATCAGTAGCCATCTAGACTAGAACACCTCATACATTTTCCATGACGTCTAAAAAGCTGAATTTCCCAGTAGTTTAAATTATTTTCTGTTCCAAGCACAGGTAAAAGATTTTTTCCTGTTGTCTGTCATTAGATTCCATACAAAGCCTTGTTAACTAGATGGAGTAAGTGAAGTTTGTGATTGCTTCTTATGCTGCAAGTCTTTTTGTGGTTGCAGGTGTTCTGTGGAGTTTAAATAATAAGACTTAGTCATAAGATGTTGAGTAAACAAGATGAATTAAAAAATTTCAGCATCAAAATAGTTCAGTGTCACCAGCAGACGAACAGTAACTTCCTATACTCACAGCTGCAGGGACTTGGCAAAGGAACTACACTTCTGATATTCTACAAGCCAACCCAAAAGCCAGATGGAAAGGCAGGAGGAGGTCTGGAAACTCCTGGATGACAAACTGTCGTGTCACAAACACCCTTGCAATGCATTTTAAAACTGAAAGGCTGGACATGACTAAGCAGCATCAAAAGCTACAGTCTCAAGCTGGGATTCTCCCAAGTGATCCCTCGTAGCCACAGTAATTCCTAGCTGCAGCCAGAGAAGCCAAGGTGATGCTTGGAGCTGAACACGTGGAAGCAAAGTCCAAGTAGCATTGGAAAATATTCACTCTAATCATAGAATCTGGATGTAACACAAAATTGCATTATTAATCTTGGATAAAGGCAAAGTTATATAAATTGCAGCACTAGCAGGCCTTTTGATTAACAGAATAGGAGATTCTCTGTGACAGACTGCAGGGCAAGGATCTCTCCTTGTTGTCCGTTCCTTCTCTGATGGTGGTTTTGGCTAATTCTCATTGGGTCTATCCAGTTTGAAGACTTTTTCCAGTTCTTATTTTCTGTAGAAGGGGTAGAGATTTACCAGATATTTGATTGCTGAATTTAGCTGGAAGATACAGACAGCTCTAGCTTACGAGTCTTCCTGAGAGACCTTTGGAAAAAGCCATACTTTTGACAGGGAGTTCCTACTTGTACAATATGGGAATATGGCACACCACAAAGCCTGGGAGCTGCTGGGGTGTCTCACCCTTAGTGCTGCCCCTGTGTGACACTTCTCCCTCCTGTCTCCCATATTTCCATTCTGTTACTGGTGCTGTCTCCAAGTGGCCATGGAAGCAAATCCACAGGGACCCCCATTAGGCTCCCTCTTGCTGGCCTGGAGAGGGTCAGGGTCTGCACGTGTGTTGGGATTTGGAAAGCTGGGAGGAAGACACAGGCCGAGCTCCTTCCCAGCCTCTTTGGGTCAGTATCTGGCATCTGTACTCAGAAAAGTGAATTTACAGCTGGGTGAATAAATATAATGTGAAGATCTGCCATACAGTCAGCATTTGTGGGATTCTGGCTCCTAAGCATCTCTCTGATCCTTTGGACTGGGACATTTCCTTTGCAGCCATCAAACAGGCTTGGGCTGGGATGAAGAGAGAAGTCAAGCTGCCTCTGCTTTTGCTTGTGTGCAGTGCATTGGCTCAACATACTCCTTTGCTTGGGAAGAGGGAGACTTACTGCTAAGTTTAAATTCAGAAAACATACCTACCTGTAAATCCCTTCTCCTCCCAGTGGAGCTGAAAAAACAGCAAAAGACCAACTGAGGTAAAGTTTAATTTGACAAAAATAGGGAAAATAGCTATTATTTATTCATTAGCTTAAGCGGTGAATAACAGCACAGCACTAAAAGTGTGAATGACAGGAATAACACAGTGATTCCCATATAGAGCCACAAAATCTCAGTGTAGGCAGAAAGACTAGTTTGATGTGACACTGATGTAGACAGGTAATTCCAAACAGTTGGTGTGTATTATCTTAAATGCCATTAAAGTAATCAGTTGTGAAGGTACTACAGACTTAAATTTTCAAATATCCCTGGATGACTTGAATATAATGCTATGGATCTGAAGTGAAATCTTCCTTTAATGGATTTAAATCCATCGCATGATATTTGAAGACTTGAAAAAGAATAATTTTCAGGATTTTGACAGACATAATGTGAGTTCTTTTAGACTTAGAGGTAAGTATTAATAATACAGCTGAATGAATGACTTCCTTTTACTTTTCTGTGATTTATATATAAAAGAGAAATTTCACAATAAGTTTGTATCTTCAGCCTGTATCTTCGATTTCCTAAGTAGAAAACATAAGAGTTATTCCAAAATCCTTTTCTGTTTCTTTTAAAATGTCACATACATAATTATTTGACAGTAAATACAGGTTCTTAATGTCTAAAGAGAAAACCTAAAAATTCCTTTTTAAAAAGTGTGAGTTAGTTTAGAATGTGAGTTGTTTCAAATGTATCAGTTGAACGGATTCAATAAAGGAGTGATTTTTGGATGCCTTGGGTTTGCACAGCACTACCATGTGTTTTGTTCTCCCCATGCTTTGTTGTGCACTGCAGACTCAGTGAGACATATCCTTACTGCAAGTCCTCTGTACAGATGTGTTTTTAGACCTGCATGTAATCTCCTTCATTAAAAATATTGGTTTTGATATTAAAAAAATGCTCTTTTCCTGATCCTCATAGCCCTAAGGAGTCAAGCCTTAATTTATTAAATCCAGACTCTTCCTATTTTTAGACTGGCACAACTGAAGAGATACATTCTTGTGTGCATTATTTTGAGATTCACTAATTCCTTCAGTCTGGAAATACTCGTATAATGGACAGTGAACATCCATGCATATTGCACGGTGGTTTTACAATGGGGAGAGATACACACATGAAGTAGAAAACAAACACACTAGGAATTACCTCCTGGGATTTCTTGAGAGAAAAGGCATTGATAACCAACAGAGGGTGTTTCAGCCTGTTAATGAGCAGATGTAGCTGGCAATCTTTCCTACCTTGCTCTTTAAATAAATCATGATATGAGCAAAGCCTAATTTCTGATGTGCCTTTGGTGAGTTGGTTGCGAAACATGCACAAAAGGAAGCAGTCCATGCTGCACCATTCATTAGGCTTCTTTAATAGTTATTTATGTGTATGTCAGAAATGTGTGGTGCTGGTGAGAATGGAATACATGAACAGCTGTAAAGGCAAAACAGTATTTTGGAAGTTGTGCTGTTCGTTCCAGCTCATTACCCTCAGGTATAGCTATTGTCTGGGTGCCCATTTTGAGGACTTGACATAAAAAATTGCAAGTGACAATATTTTTCTGGCAATGCCTTGATATTATTTTCTTCATTTGAATTTAAAGAAGGTTCTTGATTTTGTCACGTGTACTTGCCTGAAGTATTGGTATTTCCTCACATGATGAGTCAAAGATTTGATATAATTATTTAAGTTCAAATGGTGCTGTGTTTTGTTTAATCTCCTTTTATATCTGGGGAGCTCAGAAGATCCAGGCATTGTGAAAACATTTGTCTAAGTCTTAATCTTTTTATTTGATCCACAATGCTTCATTTGAAAGCAGCTCAAGGACTTTCAAGATGAACAAAAAATCACAATGGACCATTTCAACAGTCAAATTGAAAAAGATCTGATTTTGATGTGATTCTTTGGAAATCAAAATACTTAGATGTATGAATTTACTGTTTTGTATTCCTGTTTCATTATCCAGCCACATTGATATAATTTTAAAAATATGGTGCAGAAAGGTTTTGAGATTTCACTAGTGAAGCAGTTAACCTGACAGGCACTGAGCAAGCCTGGAGCTTAGCAGGAATGCCAGTCCAGAAATATGGAAAACAGATACAGAATGTTTTAAGTGGGGAGCCACAGATCTTCAATCACTTAAGGAATTATGTGCAACAATATGTTGCTCAACTATCCTTGTGCCTGGTGACAGACATATTTAACTTCTCAGTGATTCTTTCATTCAAAAGATGAAACTTTTGGAGTTCCAGTTTTGGAGTAAAGATTTTCCTTTTACGTTTTTTTTTCCTCAAGAAAGGTTGCTTGTAAGATTGTGTTGCAGAGGGCTATCAGTATCCATTTAAAATGGCATTAATTCATTTGTGACCAAAACAAATTAATAAATGTAGCATATGTGGATGGTCATTAGAAAGAAATACTCCCTGACACCAAAAAGGAAGTAATGAGATGAATTGCTTATACTTTAGCAAGATCCAAGACAGTGTTAGGGAAATTGAGAAGGTCTCAGATGATATTAATCAGAAAAATATCAATAATGCTTAAGCACCAGAAAAAGCAGCATATTCTCAAAAATACACAATATTTTATATACACTAGCAATACTCAACTTTTATTCCTAAATTCCAGTCAGGCTGAGCTTCAAAAAATGGGATAGGTCAGAAATATTAAATACTATGAAAACAAATTTAGCATCCTACTAGTTTTGGCTTCTTATTCCTAAAGTGTGTGTGGGAGAAAACCAAGAGATCTGTGGCTTAGAAAAGCTGTTTCCAAAAATACCTTAAGCTTGTAAGAGTTAAGGAGAGACTCAGTGTCACATACTGAGAAACCCAGACTCAGTAGAGCCTGTGAAAGTCAGCTCATGAACTGTGCCATGAAATGTCCTTAGTGCCATCAATAAAGAGACTTTGGGTTATCTGCACGTGGACAGGAGAGAGAAGGACAAAATGGTGAAGTTGTATTTCATATCCTCTCTAGGCTACTGTGATAAAGTCACATTTGTAGCTTCAAGCAAGAGGAACAGGACTTTAATAATTCTGAATCATAGATTATTCAGAGCTTTGGACTTGTATTTATACAAGTGTTAAGGTGTAAAATTCATGTGGTTTTGTACTGATGGAGAGGATGTACCACACACATGCAAACACACAAGCTTAAATAGGTAAATTACTGCATTCCACCTCTGCAGTTGCAATTACAGGATCTTACACCTACATGTTGCTTTCCAGCAGTGAAGAAATGTCCAAATATGAATAAACCTCCTTCTATGCAAGGGCGTTACTCTCACACTGTGCTCCTTCCCAAACTGATATAGATTGGTATATGAAATGCACAGGCATGTTCAGTGAGAGAGTGACAGAAAATTTCCTGATAATTTTGCATCTGAAATGGATGAATTTTATGTTGCTCTGTTTTTCTCCACAAAATATTCTGACATCAAGGCTGCATAGCATAGCAGCACAAATGCCATTATCATGTTGATTGAGGTAAAGGGCAGAAGTGTTGGTCGTGGCAATGCAGCAGAGAAATTTCTTACAGGAAAACTAAAGCTTAAATCAATTTAAATAAAAAGCCCTGTACTATCCAGGGGGGAGGTACTCTCACGAAATCTGGGAACTGATAGTAAAGATCAGCATAGGGGGAAAAAAATGTGATGGGAGAGAGAATAAATCAGCAGAAAAGAGAAAAATGCCCTGGAAAAAAATCCAAGTAGAGCAGAGGAGAAACATGAAAAGCAGATATACTCCTTTGTTTCAGACTTAGCAAGGCTGCAGTGTGGATTGCAGCTTGAAGTTAAAAAACCCTTCAACCCCAAGTTGCTCAGGTCAGAAACCACCTGAGCACAGCTTCAACCCTCTCTTGCCAACACGTATCATTGGTTTTATCTGGACTGCTACAGCCTTTTCTTTTCTGGCCTTTCAGGACTCTTTACAGTCCATACCAAAGAGCTCCATTCTATATTTTTCTTTCTCACACCCTAGCTGTCTCTGCTTTGCACTGGCTCTGATAATTCCTTTAGCATCTGCTCATATCTACTGCACTGCTCTGGATCTCCCTGTCAAGATTCTTCTTTTGTATGATCCTGCTCTCTAGATTAGCCTTTCTCTTTTCTTTCCTTTTTCTTGTGTTCTGTTAGCACCTCTTTTCCATAAAATGCATTTGTAGTGTCCTGCCCTGCTCTTAACACAGTCCTTGTGCTGGACTTCTTGTGACTTTCCTTCAGTCGATGTTTTTTTTTGAGACCCTTGACAAAGCACTTTACCTCCCTTTACTTCAAATTTCACAGCTGTAATATGGTGATAATATTATTGACTTCCTTTGTAAAATGTTTTCAAATCTACCAGTGAAGCTCTGCATAACAGGTGAATATTATTTCTATTGAAATCAATAAGCACTAAGGTGAGCAGTGGGTGTCTCTTTAATGTAAGATCCTGTTTGATCTTCCTCTGTCCAGCTGAGACAAAGAATGTGCATGCTGCCTATCAAGTGCAGGCTGCAGCCTGAGCTCCAGCTCAAATTTATTTATAATACAGTGTGTACACAATTTCAAGGTTATATCATTGGCTTGAAAACCCAGGATCTTGTCTTAAGGAGGGGTTGTGAGCTGCATTTGTGGCTCCCTTCCTGCCACGGGTACGGGTACACGAGAGAGAGCGAGGGCAGGCGCGGGAGCTTCCATCCTTGTTCAGATGGACACATGGAAGCACACTGTTAAGTGCATGCTAAGCTTTCTACATGTGCTAACTCAAACATATGGTCTTGGCTTTCCTTAAAATTTTCTCAACAGTCATTTCTCTCTATGTTGAGAATAAGCAAGAGCAATTCTCCCCAGAAGGTGAAGTTCAAAGCTGCTATTTCTGAAAAGAGAAGTTTAGAAAGAAAATGCCACATCAGTTTTGGCTCTGGCATCCTTTGAGCATTTTTAGGTGTCTTTCAACTTACTCTTTTGTGAAACAAACAATACAGGTAAAAAGAGAGCTGGCATACACTTATCATGCATTAAAATGAAGTTTGTATTGAAATTATTTCAGAGAGCTTTTTGGTTTTACATGAATTATGAGTTGTAAGCTTTTCTTAGTGGAAACATCTTAAACATTTACCTTGTGAAACCATTATTGCCAACTTCCCATTAGATTTATGTGTAGGAGAATAATATTATGTTTCATCAGATACTGAAATACAAGATATTCTGAAAAGTAGATGAAATATTTTGTGGAAACCTGTGTTTCCATAAATAGTGGTTAAGTTTTTCTACACCTGGGAATGCTAAGTGTTACATGTTGGTATCGGATAGGAACTGGTGTGGTTACACAACCTCTCAAGGTCATTTTCACACCCAGATTCTAGTGTTTATGAGATGATCATAAATCTATCAATCAGTCATCTGTCAATCAGTCATATATCATTGGATGTAATGGTGTGTATTTTTATCTTTGCTTGTTTGGGTTGTTTTTCTTAAATTCATTTAATACTGACATTTTTACAAGAAACCATTGAGCTCAAATCTTTTAGGGATCTTTGGTAGAACTGATCACCTATGATCCCAATGTCTCCCTTTATCTGTACCTACTTATTCCCATGTTTTGAACAAGCCTGCTGGTAAAAGCACTTTAGAATTTAAGACTATGCTGAATGTGCAAACTCCCACTATCCTGAGATGGACTCATTTCATTAGGTCTTGCTTAATTTCTTCTTCAGTGCTATTTTCTTTTTTCCTTCCACAATAACCTAATGTATAAAACTTAAAAGGTCTGCAGACACCAAGAAATGAAAAGGAGAGTGATTCATCTTGGCTGTGGACTGAACAATAGATTTCATCACTGTCACTGCTGAGCAGAGTTTCTTGTCTGCTCCTGACATGATAACAGTCAGCTGCACTACCAGCCTCCAGTGCCCCAGGAGGGAAGCTGACTGCCAGCTCTGACTGTGGATATATTTTTTTGGTAGCACCATAGAATGGAATCTAAAGCTGTGTCTATACTAGCAAAAAAAAAAAATTTAAAACGATTTGAATATTTGCTGTTTCTATTTCCAGTGTAGACTTTATACAGAGATGAGAATATTTCTGGACATTCTTAATTAATCCATAGACTGCTTAAGAAAAGGAAAGCTTGGATAGCTGCTGGCTTGGTTTGCTCAGTGTTTAGCCCTTCCCAGGCCTGATTTGTGTGGCTCAACCAGAGTGAGCTGGGGCCTCTTGTTAAGGCAGAGGGGATGTTTAGGTTTCCTGCTGCAGTGTTGGTGAGTTTGACAGTGACATAATCAAGAAGCTGTGTGGGCAGTGGGCAAATGGGATTTGGCAAGAGGGCTCAGAGGGCTCAGATCTGCACTTGCCCAGCAAGGCAGGTACTACCACAATGACTGTGCCTGCTCATGATGGTCACCAGGTTGTTGAACCCTATCTCTAATCTGCCATTCTCTGGGGTAGCCTCTTCCTACCATTTCTCTTGAGGAAGGAACATACAGTTTTCTCTGCTTCTCTTCTGGTGTGTACCCTGGTAAATCTGTCATAATCTCAGACCTTGCAGCTCTGCTTTCTCCAAGAGCAATGACTGCATAGTTTCTTTAAAGTGTAGTGTTCACTCCAGTGAAAGCTCTTTGCAGGAGCCATGACACACATAGCTTGCTTTAAGGTTTTCCTTTAGTCATACCATTCCCTGAACCTGGGGAAGGTGCAGCTTCTTTGGGAACTCTCCTGGAATCTCTCCTCTGTCAACAAGCTGACCTCCATCCTCTCTTCTTGTGAGATGTCTCGATTTGCTGCTGTTCAGCCTCACACTCCTGCCTTTGACAAATCCATTTGTGGAAGTGGAAATGGGATCCTTGAGTGTGACTCATTTGTCTGTCATCTTCCACGTGCATCCTGGACATCTGCTCTGTTGCAT
Organism: Promerops cafer; assembly: GCA_013398275.1. Lineage (NCBI taxonomy): Eukaryota > Metazoa > Chordata > Aves > Passeriformes > Nectariniidae > Promerops > Promerops cafer. Next base: position 3,671,700 of record VZSE01009345.1, on the reverse strand, counting down.
TTGTCTTTGCTCTTCCTCCTGCTACAGCACAGTCACACAGGGGATTGTCACCATCTGCCCTAGTGTGTAAATAACATTTTATTTGGTAAAAATAATGAAAGCATCATTTACTTTTGCAAACAAGCAGTTTACTTTGTTGACAGTAGAGAGGCTTGTACCAAGGTGATGGAATTTCCTAACTTTTTATACTGAACTGCTTCTCGGGAAAAGGAGAAAACTTACTCTGAAGTGGAGGTAAGAAAAATAGTCTGAACTGATACCATCTGAAGTCTAAGGATGGTAACTGCATAGCCAGAGGTCTCCAGATTCATTTCTTGTACATCCAGTAGAATTAATCTAAGAGTGGCTTTATTTTGGATCGGTGCAGTGTTGATGTAAGAAAACCCCTGAGAAAGAAAAGAATTATTTTTATTTGTATCAGGACTGAGCAGAGAAGTACCTGAGCAGAAGATATAGAAATGTCTGTTTGCATGTGATAAGCAGTAAATCACTTTATTTGAAACATTTTCCATGCAATATGTCACTATTGTCTTTGCAAGATACTTCTAGTATGTGTGTGCTCCAGTCTCACCATGCTCTACACTGTCCAAACATAAAAAAAGAGTAAAAGCCATCCTCAAACAGTTGAAAATCTAAGTGAAAGGCAAACATAAAGATAAAGCAAATAGATAATGGGAAGAGTGGAAGATGTAGGGAGTACAAATGGTTTGAGAGAGTGAGTCTTAGCCTTCTGACTTGTTCCTGAAAGAAATGTAGAGATCATGCTGGTATGGGGTTTTATGAATCATTTCGATAAAGCTGTTATCAAAGAATGAATCAAAATAGTTCCTGTTAAGGAAAACATTATCTTTGCAGTCTATTAGAATTCTTTCATTACTTGAGGACAGGAGATCTTGTAGCTACAATAGTAAATACAGTTTATGCGGATAAAGTCACTCAAAAAAAAATTATCTCAGTATAAGAAGGAAGTTCTCTTGCGGATTTGGGAGCTCTAAGAAGGTGAAAAATAAGGACTTGAGAAAAAGATTAATAGTTGAGCAACGTAAAGATCCATACTGGAACTTGTGAAAATCATCTGGAAAGGCAATAAGTAGTACTTTTTTGTTGTTGTTGTTGTTGTTGTTGTTGTTGCTGACAAGGTGAAATTACATGGGCCTTGTTAACTCTAAGAGATATGAGGGATGCAGAAGGATCAAATGGTGATCGAGCGCTCAGTAATAAATGACAGGTGAGCTTCAGGGTAGACAGCTGATGGTAACTGATGCTGAAGGGACAATTGGAACTAATCATACTGCCTGATAGATTCTAAATTAGCTGTAACAACTCCAAGAAAAGTACTTGGTCATTGCAGGGAACAGCATTGAGAAGGCTGCAGTTCAGTGCAGTCTAGAAAGAAATTGAGATGTTAGATTGTATTAAGACAAAACAAGTATCATTACAAGAATTTATAGTGCACCTTTGCCTGCATTAAAGTGTTCAATCTCAGCATTCTATCTCAAAGAGCACATGAAAAAATAGAAAAGGTCCTAGAGAGAGCAACTGAAATGACGAAAAAATATCAAAACAATTGCTGGAGAAGTAAATGTCAGGATATTTGAAGGCAGTGCTAAGGGGAAATTAATATGGGAAAACGTAATAGATGAATGATAGTGAGTGAGTCCTCTTTTGTCTGTTTAAAATGAAGTGAAAAGGATGCTTCAATTAACTTTACAAAAGTGTAGTTAACAGGCAGCAGACTCAAAATAATGAGCAGAGCAAACTGAACACTCTGCTAACTGAACCATCCAAATGTTTTCTTTCTTGACACTTCGCTGAGTGAAAGATGAGCTGAGAGTCCAGAGTTGGCTGTTCCTTAGTGGTGTGTGGCCACTCTGGGCTCCAGGGCTCTTGGTGCCCCAAAGTATAGCTGGTCACCAAAGAGCCACAGCTGGCCACTCCAGGAATGGTTTCTGATCCTGTTTTTCAGGACCAGACCTAAAATTGTACCTTGTCCAGCCTCTGGCTGACTGACTGTGCCCCAAGGATTCTTGGGAGTGCAGCGCTCTCTGTACAGGTGAGAGAACAGCCCCTGATGCTGCCCAGCTTTCTGGCATCCCACACCTGAGAATTGAAGCTACTGCTCATTTCTGCCTTTCTGCCTTCAGGCCCTTAGATGATGTATCAAGGATCCTGTCATGAGCATTTGAGCAGGTTAATTACCTTTCACCCTGCAAAGCTTCATTATCACTGCCATCTGTTTAGTGAATACTTTATCTGGACAAGCTGTGGTCTAAGTTTCCTCCATAGTGTACCTTTGATATTTTGTGTAAACTTTTAAAATGGTCAGATAGATGACAGTAAAATGATCAGAATATCTAGAATCTGTCATTCACTCCCTCAAACATGTCATTGCTCCAATTGCATAACTGCAGCAATTGCAATCATTTCCCTTTTTAGGCCTGTGCACCATTGTTTAGCCTAAAAATGACAGCTGATTTTTGGTAACTTAAGGATGACTCATTTTCTGAAGTTCACCTAAAATAACTTTGGGAAGTTTACCCTTTAATATAAATTTTAAAACAAATAATCAGAGTAGTACTTTTGTTATTTTTCGTAGATTTTCATGGGCAGAACAAGCATGCTTTTGCAGGAGGTTTGAAAAAGGGCAAGCAGACAGGATTGGAAGATTCTGAGAGATCCCTCAGCCTTCTGAATTCATTCCTGACTACGTTCATCTAATTTGTCCTTTAACACTCCTGTCTGCAATTTAAACATATTAACAGAGTGGGCAGTAAGGGTAACCTCTTGCAAAACTTCTCTGTTATTTGATGACTGTTGTTGTGTCTCCTTGAGTCTTGGCTGAGTTAAATGAACCCAATTCTCTCAACCTCTCCTCTCAGAAGGTGTTTTCAAACCTTTGATTGTTCCTGCTGCTCTCAGCTGTCCAGCTGACTTGTTTGTTCCTGGAAGTTTGGTGAATTAAACTCCCTACAGTGCTCCAGCCTCAGGCTGTGGCCTGCTGAGGGCTCCTTCAAATGTCCTATGTGTGACATCTTCATCACACGCCCTTGTAATTTTATTAGCAAAAAGACTGACTCATGTTCTGAGGGTAATTGTTTATCCTCCACATCTTTTTTTCCAAATTAATTGTGTTATTAGGTGTTCACATGTTGTATGTGCACAACTGATGATTTCTACAGTAAGGACAGTATATTGCATTTGTTTTCCCTGAATTGTATCTTATTTGTATCTTCAGTTTGTTTAGATAAGTTTTGCATTTTAATCCTGTCCTCAAGAGTCCCTATGCATCCTGCCAGCTTGATATTATCTGCAAATTTAATTACTGTGTGTTTTATTCCATCATTGAAGTCATTCATAAAAATGCTGAACAGCACTGAGCTCAGCTTAGGCTCTTGCAGGAGCTTTGCTCAATGCATCGTTTCCTTTTGGCAGTTAACCAACAATTTTACAGACATTTTTTAGCACTTGTACAATAACTTCATCGAGATTGTGCCAGCTTAGCTCGTTTTTGACAATATCACAAGAGATTGTGTAAAAAGCTTTTCTAAGGTTAATCTAAAACTAATCCTCAGCTCAGAAGCCTATTAACCTGTCCTAGAAACAAGTCAGGCTGACTTTTAGGGAGCTTGCTATTTTATAGGTTGCCTTTTTCTGTTGTTAGACACTTGCCTGCCCCTCTGACTTCAAACGTAAATTACAAATGGATCTAGGTTTGAATAAAACCAGCACAAAACATTTCTGTTACTTGATTTCTTTCCCCAGACTGTCTCTTTCTATTTATTGCTGATGTATTTAGGAAGTATTCTCATGTTGCTGTTTTCTTGTGTATTTATAGTTGTGCCTTAGCTTTTGTGTTTTGCCTCTATGCTCCTGCAACCACATCAAGATATTAAATAGGAGGCAACTGGCTTTTATTTCAAAGCCAAGCCATTTTTCATCTTTAATAAGATGACCTAGTGGTCACTGCTGGCCTGTGCTTTCCAAGCAGACTGTTCACAGTTTCCTGCATTGTGTGCCTTTGCATATTTTCCAGTCTATATACACTGGATATTGACTCCATTAAAAAGACACAGCGTAAGCTCTTCTCCTGGTGTGTCACTCCTGTCCATTCCTTCCTGTTCATGTTCAAAGAAATAAAGTCAGCTGTAAGAGAGCTAATTTCCACTGGTTATATTAATTTTTGGTTTAGATGGATTATTTATTTCTCTTTCTGATGCAGCAAATAGTTGGTGATAATTAGAAACAAAAGAGCTGGTGTATATACTCATTGTAAATGAAGCATATTTTGCTGCAACATGAGCTGTCAGCATATTCCCATGTTCTACAGTTAACTGTGCATTAAAAATAATAATGGGAATAATAACTTCCATTATACAGAGCTGAGCTGCTTTGCAGTCCCTACCTTATGTACTGTGGAAATGTAGCCACCACGTGGGGCAGGTGACAATCGAAGAGCACAGAGTGTGCCAGCTAAGTCTGGAAAAGGGAAAATGTCTGCAAAACTCACAGAGGAATTAAAAAGAAACAGGAAATTTTCCTACAGCCCAAGACAGGATAAATATTTCTGTTAATTGACTGGCCAGGGATGGGAGGACATTCCTTCTTTTCTGTGGGTTAAGTGGGTAAAGATTTAGTGGCTGCATTCTGGCCCACAAAGGTAATTTCACATATGGCAGACCCAGACAGCCAAAGAAGTTATCTGCTCTCTGTTGCATAAGCATAAACTTCTTTTAATATTCCTCTCTATTGACATGTAACTGGGCTGTTTGTGACATAGAAATGGTGTGACTTATAAATCAACTCTGAGTGAGGTAATGTGGACCTTTTCAAAAGGCCTTATTACAGCACATCGTGAGTCTGTTTGAGATGAACCTGTTTGTTTGTGTTCACTTTCTCTTGTACTTTGGTGGCAATAATACTCATAAGCAATAATAGCTGATTCTTCTCTATGATCATTTGCATAAGAATTTAGATGAGAAAAATGGTATTGCCCAGTGATCTGTGCATCATCATCATCATCTGTGCATCTAATCAGCACTAGCTGTGGAGCTTACGCTCCGAGCTGTAATGCCAAGGGAAGGAATGAGAGCTGTGATTAGCAATTCTGAAAGATGGGGTCTGATTGGGGAATCCCTGCCCACAAGAATGATTGAACTCATTCTCCCTCAGGGTGGAAGCTGCTCCTGGTAGTGATATGGATGTCTATGTGCTATAACTTGGACTGAGGCCATCCTTTCTCCTCTGAAAGGTCATGGAAGAGCCATCAAATAGCAGCAGCTTTCAGCTTCAAGTCAGAAGTAGTTTGCCAGTCAGCAGGCAGCACTTCACAAAGTTTTAAATTCACCCTGTTACATCAAGAGCAATGTAGTAAGTTCTGGTAGTCACACAGGACACGAACTATCCTCTTGGATAACACTTAATGTATGCTTTGTCATCCCTGAAACTCCACAGTCTTGTATTGTGCTATTATAGTTAAGGAAGAATATCTACCTGGTGAATCACTCCTACTAAATCTGATTTACTTGTGGCAAAGCCTAAAACAAACAGCCCAACACATTCACAGAAGTGAGATGTACAGCTTTCCCTTTGCTATTCCACACACAGGATAATGACAATGGAAATAACAGCAAAGGGTACCAAGACACCTCCAGGAAAATGACTGCTTGTAATCGTGCCTGACCTCTATCTGTCGCCCGTCCTTTCTTCGTGGTCTGTACAACAGTGGAACCAATGCACATTATTAAAAAACAAAACCAATTCTGTACCTACTGAATGATAGACAGGGCATGTTATTTTTCAGGTCTACTGTCTTGCTTTCTACCACCTTTCTCTTAGTACCAAAAAAAGGGCAAAAGGAAACATGTATTTGTTTAAAAATGTGTGCCTTGCATTTCTCTTCTGATAACAAAAAACCCAGTGTTCCTATACTATTATTTATTACTGTGCATTGTCTGCTAAGGCTGTGTTTTCTATCATGGGATTCAAATTGCTTCTTGTGCCATCAGCATTTTCCTTTTTCACATTTCTTTCAAGGCAAAATAGAAAATCTATTTCTCTGCAGTAGCAACAGTGATCTGGGAAAACTTTATTTAGGGTGAAAGGGAAAAGAATGGAGTCAGAATAAGCATCTACACTAAAAGTCTATTTAGAACATCAAACCCCAATGTATTCATAAGACAGAATTGTATCTGCTTTAAATTAACCTCAAGAAGATATAGAAACATAGTGTGTAATGACCACCAACATGTCTATTTGCATTGCAGATTAAAAAATCTGAAGATGTAGTAATGAGTTCAGATGAAAAGACTGTGTTTATGGCAGACAGTATATTTATTTTGCAGAAAAGCTGTGTGAAGGCAGCGCCACTCTTGTAATGATAAAACCTGGAGCACATTTAAAACTTAACAAATGCATTTCCATCCAGGGTTATTGCACAGGAGACCACATAAATAAAAATTCAAACACTGCTTTCTTAATTCACACATACAGTTACATTTAATGTCACCAGGACTCTCAACATGAGTAAAAGCAGCAGGGTCTAGTCCATAAAAATGATTCTTGTTTGCAGCCTGCCTGTTTTCTACAGCTTAGCACTAAGATATCCTTTACTGTCTTTGCAGCAGCAGCAGCAGCAGTAGCAGCTCTGATTTAAGGAGATGCTGACTTCTACCCTCCAACTCCTCATTCCCCTTCCATGGTACCTCCTCAACTGTGGCAACACAAGTCTTGATGTGGCCATTAGACCAACCAAATGTGGAAAAAAATTACAGCCAGTACCCTGGGCTTATTCCACACACAAATGGCAATGCAGAAGAAGAGAAGATCTAGGAAGTTTAACGAGTGTAGCTCATCCAAAGATAAATAAAAGCAGCCATTAGGCAATGACAGATAGAGAAGCAGGGTCTGGCTTTGTGTGCCAGACCTCTCCTCTAGTGCAGTAAATCTTCTAGTGATACAGCAGTCAAAAAAGAAAGGACTGTGAAGGCTAATTATTTAGTTCAAAAAGCAGTATTAAAATCTACTTATTCCAGCATCTTCTGAATTTCAGAGTGAGCCTGTGCATAACAGTAGCATTTACAAAATTTAGCTATTACAGGAACTGACAGGTTTATGTTGGACAGCTTAAACTTTCAAGTTATCCCCTTTTTACTGGTAATGAGAAATGATAAGAAATTCTGTCTACAATGCAAGAGAAAAGAAGGAACATAAATTGCAGTGCAATTAGCTTCTTTTTCCTTTCTTCTCTGAATACACAGGCTAATGGATACCATTCAAACTGCTGGAGTCACAGATGGGGTACAAGGCTCTGTTCTGAAATCATTTAACTATGTGCTTAACTTAGAGATGTGAGCACTGTAAAAGCTGAAAATGCTGAGATCGCTTACTCTTAATCTTTAGGGGCTCAGCATTTTGCTGATCAGGGCTGGACTACTGAGCCTTTACAGGAATGAATGCAAGCTGATCTGCTTATGAGAGGGTTTAATGGAAATTTCATTTTCCCTTTCATTTAAAATTCTGTCAACAGTATGTCCTTCCTGGCCCCTGCAGGAAGGAGTGTATCTACATAATGCTTCATTGTTGCTGCAGCAAATGGGCTGTAAAGTAAATGTTCTAATTAGTCTTTGAATCATTAGGCTGGGTGTAGTTTGTCCGGCAGAATTGTGAGCTCCTTGGCATTCTAAAGGAAAGAAAAGAAAGTCCTCTGCACATTTTCATAGTTTCTTTTTGCTTTAAGACTGTTGTGACCCAATAGTCACTCTTCTGCTGCCTGCTAGCAAGGGGAGGATCCTTATTTTTGTTTTTATTTCTATACTTGCCATTTTTGACCTGAAAACACATTTACCTTTAATTTTTGCCTTGAGGATTTCAGGTGCAGTATAAGCATTCTGCTTCAGAGGATCATTTATGCAGATGAAAAACATACTTTTTGCCCTCTAGAATCTTTTTTAAACATAAGACATAGGCATGTCTTGGTGTCTAAAGAGACTTTTATGTGGGCCTTGAATAATTTAGTGCTGGTGCTAACAACCATACGTGCTGACATGACTATGTGTCACCTAGAGAATCTCTACAGAGAGAGACTGTCTAGCTCTGAGTACTCCAGTGAGCTCTTCAGAGTGTTGAGGTGGCTTTCAAGTACAAAAGAAAGAAGGAATAAATGTATAAAAAGTGAACCCTTGTGCAAGAGAGAGCTGTAAATGGAGTTTGGATGTACAAGATCCTCAACGTGTGAAATATCTGAGGCTGTTAGGAGGATAAATGCACAGTAATAAGTTAAGGAAGAAAGAAAATAGAGAATCTTGAGATGAAATTCCACATTTGTAATTCCAGGTTGGTTGGGGTGTTTTAAAATTTGTGTTGTGGTATGAAAACTCTTTGAGGCTCAAGTATATTCTGGTAGCTCTTCCAATTAAAGATCTTATTGAAACCAAAGTGAAAAAGTGCTCTCATCTATCATGTTGGCTCTAGACTTAGTTAATTCCCTCCAGAATACATCTAGAGGCACAGGACAGTCCTTAGGAAACAGCCTGGCAAAGGATCCAGCCTGCAGTGGCAGCTTGAAGTGAACAGTGTAGTTGAGGAGCTCAGACTCACATCTCACTAAGACACTGCCAGGAGATTAAACAAACAGTCCTGCTTTGCAGGAGGACTGGCTTTTGGAACAATGACACTGGGAATTCCTGCGCTGCTGTTTCTGCTTATCTTATCTATTACCATGTTTGCCCTGGGTTTTATCTGCACCCTGAGCAAAGCTGCACAAGCAGTGATAGTGCAGATTGACATAAAGAGTGATGTGGTGTGATCTGATGTGATCTGATCTGATCTGATCTGCCTGGGAAGCAGCGTTGGCTCAGGTGCAATGCTAATGCAGAACAGCATTCAGAGTGATCAGATTTACTGGCACAGAGCTGGCATCAAGGTTGGCTTAATGGCAAAAATGGCCCATAATGGCAGAAATGGCCCATCTGCAACTGGTGCTGTCGGCTGGAGTTGCACTAAGTCTCTGGAATGGCTGGTTGCTTTCTCTGTGTGCTGTGTGATGAGTCTATTACTGTTTATCTTGTAAATATACATTTAGGGACCTTATAAACCTGCCTGAATTGTTGCATCTGTAGACTAACTGCTCCTTCATAGCCTTGGTGGCTTAGTTAAAGGACTGTGGAAAGTGCATGTCATTAACCTGATTGACTACGGGAGCTCCCAGGGTTTATCATTCCAGTGCAGGTGTTGAACTGGAGTGTGGGAATAATTCGAGTGGCTAGAGCAGAAGAATAGGAGGCTGGAAATGTCATGGAGTCTCTCACTGGTGTATTTTGAATCTCTCTTAACCTCACTTCTCACCCTTCTTACAGAAGTATTTGAAGAGAGAAAGAAATGTCAACAAAGACTTTCAGAATCTTGGATTTTAGGCACTGTAGAAAAGCAAAGTATTTTACAAGCATTCCAAATCAAATGTCTCCATTTAGGAAATAACAGTTATTAATTCTTTCCATCAAAATACTCAAAGCTTTTATTCTTGTGCAAAGTTGTAGTTTACAGCCTATTTAGGTTAAAAAAAAAAAAACAACAACCAAAAGCAAGCAAACTAACAAAAAAGGGCTTTAATAGGAGTTTATTATAGGAGTACCATAAACCTTGCCACTAAAATTGCCCTTCTGCAGAAGAAAAATGGCAGCTAAGTTCTCTCATTAAAGAGATACTGTCTAACTGCATTAAAAAATCAAAATAAAAAAAGGAGTAGCTTAAATTCGAAATGAAAACTTCAGCCCTTTCCTAATGCAACCTCTTCCCACGGAGTCTGTGAACTTGGAACATAGAAAAACACACTTTGGAAGGGACCTTTGAGGGCCATCTGGTTCAGAGTCCTCCCGCACACAGAACCAACAACATCAGATCAGGGATTGCTCAGGATTTTGTCCTGTCTAGTTCTGAAAATCTCCAATGAGTCAAATTGCTCCCTTAAAAAAAAAAAAAAAAAAAAAAAGAATAAACCATAAAACTATTTTGGAGGGATTGATATGGCTTCTGCCTTTGGAGTCATATGCCTAAAGTTTGGGCTTTCAAGACCAGTGAGCAACTGTTGATTGAAGAACACAAAAATGGCCTCCAGGAGGGAGGTGCAAACTGTCCCTACACAGGTGTAAATTCCTTCTGAAAAGCTGTCCTTTAGTACTAAAGAGTAAAACAAACAAATAGAATGAGCAACTTTCCTCTCTCTTAGGTTTCATTTCCAAGCTAAATTTTAAACCACTGCAGTGTTAGGAATGCTGTACATAAAATTTTTGAAGTCAGGATAAAGAATGGAAACACAGACAGAGCTTTTATTACAGTGCTGCTAAGAATGTTGCTGTAGTAAATAAAGTACTGTTAATATTTTAAGAATGGCATCCCTCAAGTATCTTATAAGATATTTCTCCTCTACTGCCTTTCTTTAGCTGAAAAAAGGAAAAGTGGTTCTTATAAACACATGTGCCTCTATCTCGTCAACTACACATGTATTTTTTTCAAGGGGCAATTAAATTTAATTATATAAATTTTTCATATCCAAATTAAATACTCAGTTTTTGGAATAAACATAAATAAAAAATTTCTGAATTAATTTGTACATTTTTCATTTTTTTCTTTAAGTGGATCTGTACTGCCTTAGAATATTAAATATAATTATAAAATAATGTCCTCAAAAGACAGAAATGTGCTTAGCATTATTTATTCCAAGCAGAAAGATTGTATTTACAAAGCTTGGCTTGTGCACGTGGGTGGATCATGAAATTATTGATCAAAATATTTCAAATAATTAATGAGATGATTGCATACTGTTCACAAATAATTCAAACAAAAAGAGATTACATTAAACAAGTAAATAATTAATTGTGAACCATTTGCCCAGCTCAATTCCAAACAAATTCTTCCAATGTCAGGCAAATGAAAGAAAAAAAATATTTGTAATACTCACAGATTGCTTTCCAGCACAAGCACTCCCTCACTGATATGGAGTCATTGCCAGAATTTTTCTGTAATTTCCCTAAATTGCTACGTCTGCATATTGTCTTAAATGGACTTCAGTCATAGGGAGAGTCATCTGAGGGAAACGAGGTCACTTCAAAACTCGAAGACAAAAAGTGACTTAAAATAACTTAAAAGAGTAGTAAATATGTATAATGTATTTTAAAGTGGTTTTGAAGCAAGGAACATTTTAATGAACTATGGAGCACAATAAATGAGTTTCTAAGTAGAAGGAGAGGACAGAGATGAATGGGGAAAAAAGAAATGGAACTGAGGAAACAAAATGGATCAGGTATGAGCAAAACTGCTCTGCCATACTGTGAGAAGGAAGAGAGCAAACCTCATGAGTGCCACTTCATTCAGTGTTTAGAAAAAGGCACTATTTCTTTGCTAGGAAATGTAGGCCATTATCAGTCACTGATATTTCAAGCATAACATGGGGAAAAAAACCATTAAAGTAAACTCAGGTTCTATTTTTCCTACCCTCTTCACTTGTTAAGTGCAGGGACAAAAACTTCTTTTCTAAAATATGCATTTATCTATTTCTTTATTTACTATGTTACCTATCAAAAATCAATGTACAGTTGTATTTGGTAACTTATTTCACCACGAAACAGGCAGGGGTCTGTTTTCTTTCATAGAATATTTAATGTTACGTGAACCTCTACTTTACATTATCACTTACACTGACAAGCTAACCAAAAGGGATATTAATTATCTTGTATTGGCCATGATGTGCATAATTTCAGATAGCAAATGCAGAGCTGGAATGTCTGCTCTTCTTATTTCCACTCTATCTCCATCTATTCATAGGACGTTGCTAAAACAATAATGGAAAAAACAAGGGACCCAGACATAAATAAGGTATCATAGGTAAATAAGGTCTGTAAGTAAGTTCACAGCAAATGATTTCTTAGTACAGCATCCCACAAAATAGCTCTTTTCTTTCATGAAATATCCAAGTCCAAACCTGACAAATATGTATTGAAATCCCTGGGCTGATTCAGATGTTCTGAAGAGCTCCTGGGTGGGGCAGTCTGATCAATGGGACATTTCAGATAAAAGTATTTTAGTTTTCAAGACAAAATGTTGTGGGAGACTTTTTGTTGTTTGTTTGCATTTTTTCCTTATCCCTTTCAGGCAACACTATCCTTTCCACAGAAAGGGAACACCACTAATAATTTTTGAAAACATAGAGTTGTAATTTTTTATTCATTTGTTTCAGTTGGGACTTTGTTTTCCCCATCCTTTCCTCCACTTTTTGCCTGCGTTGCTGGGCTATGGCTGAGCCACCTGTTTCACAGATCTGTGATAATCCATTCCTTGTGTGGTTTTCTGCTCATTTTTAAATTAGAGGTAGGGAAGGAGATTGAATACTCCATAAATGTTAATTCTGCTGCAGAAATACAGATGAGAACAAGACTTTGTCTTCCCTTGTGAGACCTGTAAAATATACAGACAAAAAATGTTTGTACATGCTCAACAACCAGATCGTTTAGCATATCATTCCTTAAATTTTTTTTTCTATGTAAATAAACACCAATAAATGTTTTGGCTTTAAACACCTTGGTTGTTTAGCATGCAGAATTTTAGACATGTCAGCTCTGGTTGTTTGATTTATACCTTTGACCTATCTCTAATTATTTTAACCTTATAATTTGCATAAATCCAATCTTTGCTGTCAGACTTGGAAGACAACAGAAATCCCCTTATGCATTGTGATTCACTAAAGAAATTAGAGGTGTGATACGTTTTCATTTGACCCTTTACAACTTCTTCTAACTTTGAATTACTCCAGTGAATTTTTCTGCTGCTGAAAGTAAAAGATGTAGAGAACAGATTACTGCTGAGTGCTGCCTTGTGATACAGAAACGCTTTTTGCCTGCTTCTGACAAAGGGAATCGATGACTCCCTGCAACATCAGAGCTGTACCTGAGCTGCCCAGCTCAGCGGGGAGGGTTGGACTGTGGCTCTCAAGAAATTCAGGTCAGAGGCACTGGTTTGCTTCATTATATCAGCTCTCAAACTTGCAAACTTGAATTTGAATTCTGTTTCAAATTCTGCACGCTGACTCATCGTGACACAGGGAATTCAGTTTTTTTAGACCTTTGGTTCAAGCCCACTTTGAGCTGTGAGGATGCTGCCAGACTGCTATTGACACTTAGCACTGTATGAAGTGGGAGATCTCTCTGAGGGGCAAATGGCCCTTTCTTGCTTTTCTCAGCTCCCTGGAGCCAGAGTGAGCATCTTTCCTGCGTGGGTGGTGGAAAAGTACTTGAAATGACAGTTTAAACTTCCAAAACTTCTTTCCGTGGAAGAAACTGTTTTGAGAAGAGAAATGGTGGCCTTATCAGGCATGGTTTCATACACAAAATTGAAAAGTTTATTTAATTGGCATTTGCCTGATGCTTTACCCCAGTGCAAGAGGGTGGTTAGTTCTTCCTTACCTCACAAGATGTGGTGACAGGCCTTCATCCGAAAAAAACGGAGAGCTGTTCTGATGTTGCAATAATGAAGGCCATTACTATCTATTAGCTCAGATGGATTAAAAGGTTAAACCAGTTTCTGGTGAAAATTAATTATGCTAAGAATTCAGTTAGAAGTGTTCTTTGATGTCTGGCATTTGCATGTCTGTGATGAGGAATAGGTCACCTGCTTTGGGCATAAACTCTCAAGGCTTACAAGAAGAGGAGTAGCAAAGTTCCCTGCTAATCTACTTCTCCCGCTTAAGGATGAGTTTCCTACTGATGTGGAGGGAATCACAGCTCGCTGATGTGATTATCTGCAGGTTGGCTAACACTGGGCAGGAATTAGAAGCAGCTTTGTGGCTTCATTTAGGGATAGTCTTACTCTCCTACTTAGCTACAGCAAGGAACTCACCGTCCTCTTACATTCTGCTCTTGTGAAGATGCTGGGGAGAAAACCAATACTAAAGGGTGGAAATGCAATATGTTTAATAGCAATGTGACAAATCAGGCATTCCTTGGTCTGGCCATGGGCTACATGACCCTTCCACACCGTGAAGTTTGATTTCCTGCTGACTTTGACAGCACTGCTCACTGCTAGAGTCCACCTCGACACAGGTGCTTCTGTGTCAGTGCTGGAGAGCTTATCACTTCGTACACCTGGCACTTAGCAGGCTTGGGGAGGTCCTGCCCCCCCTGGCTCTGGGTCTCTGTGCCATGAGGCAGTGGCACATGCTGTTGACAGAGTGTCTAGCACAATCTGGGAGTGACCTAAGTAGCATCTTTATATACAGACGTTCCTTTATGAAGAGAAGAAAAGGAACTAGGTTATGATGACCTGTAAAAATAAAAGCTTTGAGAATGAGGTCAGTGACACATGCTTAGGAAATTGCTTGCAGTGAAGACTCATTGCCTGCAAGGCAGTAATGTTACCAGTCTGTAGTTTCTGCCTTCATGAGAAAGGTGCTGTATACTCAAGAAGTGGCTAAACCCTTCTCTGTCCTGACAGTCACACAGCTCGTGGGGTTGGTTTCAGAGCAGCCTCAAGGATGTTAAAAATCTGCAGTGCAAACTTTTACAGTCTGCTCACTTTCTCTACAGCCTCTGCTGCCTCCAGCATGACAGTGTCACGTTAGTCACACAGCTTCCCAGCCCTCTTACAGACCACCTGAATTCAGAGTTTGAACATAGCAGCTGGTTTGCAAGCCTGAGACATCAACTGACCACTCCCGTTACACTGAACAGAGCCAAAAGCAGTGCCCGAGTAATTCTTATGATGATAGAATAGACTTGCAACTGTGTTTAATCTGAGTCTATTATTGCTGAAGAAATTGTTGATTCCACATAGGGCAATTAAGTGCTCAATATTGCTTCTACCTGGAGAGAGTCTTGCCTTTCAAAGAAAATAGAAACAGAGAGCCCAGCCAGCTCTGTGTTTGCAGCACTTTGCTCACCTCCACTTTTGACCTTTATGTAAATGAAATAGCCATTCCACATCATTGAAACCATATGCATAGAGCAGTTTAAAATATTGGCTACTTCTCGGGTCAGTGATGCCAGAACAATGTGGAAGCAACAAAGAGGAAGATGATTATGCAAAGCAAGAGTTACCTTCTCTAATGAACAAGTCACAAACATTTTCCTTTCATGACACTTAGAAGAAATGTCAAGCTTTGCAAGCAATTTGGATCTGCTAAATCCAAAACTTGCCACCATTAAATATAGTCTGCAATTAAGTAATTATCTCCCTTCTCTCCATTGTCTTCCACTATACAAGAAGCCTTACTGGGAGTGAGGATTTTGTTAGCTGACCTGGTAATTAGGCTTTAAAGGTGTAGGTTTGGAAAAGTTGCAGTGAACTTACTTTCCTAAGTGCTGTAAGTGCCCAGTTACTAAAAAAGTCACTGAAGTGCACAGCATTAGAATAAAGACTATAATTCATTACCCATGACTTGTAACTCAGCTTTTACCTGTATCTCCCTTTGGTTAAGGGCTCTGGCTTCATGCAACTACTTCATTCCTAGATCCACTCTTTTTATATGTAACATAATCTTTGATGAGCTGTGGCTTGTAAATTGAGTATCTTTAGACAAGTGTTGCTTACCACCTCTACTTACTGTAGAACTAATGAAGAGTTTATGCCTAAATTCAACCCTAGCTTAGTTCCAGTAAGGAAAATGGAGCCAGGAATGCATATTCTGCTACGTGGGTTTTTTCCCCTACTTTCCTTCATTGAAGTCTCTGACACCACTGCAGAAGAGGGAAATAGCAGCTGAGGAAGAAATAAGAATAAACAGGCATTTGTAACTCACTTGTGCTGTGGTGGAGCAGCGCAAGTGTTCCGAAAAGCGAGCAGCACATCAGGAGGATTCCGGCTTTTATCTGAAGAATATCTCTTATCCAGAAAGATCATGAAGAGCTTTGCACTCGGGGAAGTGTGAATAACACTGCTAAGTCCTTCTAGTCAGAGAGGTGAAAAGGCAGTCATTGGACTGGGAAAGGGTAATTGAATGATGGCTTCTGTGACCCTGCTACTCAGAGAGAGAAGGACCTTGTCAGTCAGACAAAAAGCTACTGCTTAGGAACCAGCCCAGAAATTCAGTTATATAGCTCCAGTTATTAGTTAGGTCTGTGCATTTTAACCCTTCATGCAATGCTTTAAAACAGGAGGGACACACAGAGCTAGCAGCAATTGGAAGGCATTTATGGCTTTAATGAGAGACATCCTGGCTGCTAGTGTCCTTCCTTTAAAAGCACAATTAGAGAGCAGCGGGAGGGAAGGGAAGATGGTGAAACCCGAGGGAGCTCCGGGATCTCTGCTCCCTGCAGTGCTAATGGTGCTCCTCAGAGGCACCTTCATGTAGGGGGTGTGATGTGTGCCTGGCGAGGAAGGCTGAAGGTCACTGCTCCAAATGTTGTTTTTACAGAGAAATGCAAAAGGAATTGCTCAAGCCTTACAGTGGCTGAGAGCAGATTTTGGCACAGTCTTCATTTGTAGCCCTCCTTATCATAAGATGAAAGCTTTGCAGTCCAGCAGAGTTTGAATGACCTCTACATCTCAAAGTCAGGCTGGATTTTTTGTCTGAACTTCTAAGGCTTTCCTTGCTGCTAATCTTATGTGTAGAAATAGAAATTTTTCCTGGCATGTAAATGCACCTGCCTCAAATCAAAGCCTGAATTTGGCTTCTGGAAGATGTCAAGAGAGATCTTTCCTGTTCCTCTTCTGTTATGCAGTAGCTCTGAATACACTGACTTCTGGATTTTGCCCAAGGAAGATCTCAGAAGCCTCCTGTGGAGGTTTGTTACTGTCATCAAATGGACTTAAAAGAAGGAAAACAACTTGCTGTGTTTACAGACAAAACTAACACATTTTATTTTTGCTCCTTGAAGGCTGTTCAGAAGGGGGCATGTACTGTTTCAACTGACTAGGACTTTCCTGGCGTGTTTCATCACTTTCTGATTCAACATTTAGGTCTTTGGAAAAGTTGCTTAAAGCATTGAGGTACCTCTTTTTTTTTTTTTTTTTTCCTTTTCCCATTTGAAAGGGAATTTCATTTCTTTAAAGTGTCAGCAGGTGTTTAGAGTACAGCCTTTCTGTAAGGAGAACCAGCCTTTGTTATATGTGATTTATCTGTGGGATGTTCCTTCATTTGTCATTGGTGAGGCAGAAAAGTAGGCAATGTGGAAGGAGGCTGGAGTGGTGTGAGCAAAGATGAGTTATCCTGGTAAAAGGCTTTTTGCTGGTCAGCTCTGCCTGAGGACGAGCAGTGGGGCTAGAGAAAGGCAGAGCTGGGCTGCAACACAGCTAAATCAATTTAGGGCAATTTGGATCTGAAATCTTTCTGATTATTTGGCCTCAACCACTCTTGACTGTCAGTGAGCATAGTTGTAGAAACATGTCCTTCTGTGCCACATGTAATTGTGGAAAGTCAAATAGTGTCATTTTCCCTTGCTCTAAGACAGATTTTTGTGGTTGTTTCCAGAGACCAGACAAAGGCTCTGATCTGTGACTGAGCACATCACACCAGCCAACCTCTCTTTTGATTGATTTTTGATAGTTACAGATGCTGTGGTACTGCAGATGGAGGTTATGAACTATATCCTCTGGTTTTGTCTGTTCAAATTAGAACACATGTACTATATATTAAGAAAGGCATTAATTTAGATAAACAAGATTATAATGAAGTAAAAAAACCCCAACCCAAACACCTTAATACAGAGTTAGGATATAAAGAAATATTCTTGGATCACTTGTTTCAGTCTCATAATTAGCAGTTCATCATTTCTTGACCTTGTGTAGAGTCTGTAGGACACAGTTCCTGTGGTGCTGTGGCTGAGCTGATGCTGGCCATGCACCAGGTGCCCACCAAAGCCACTCTGTCACTGCCCTCCTCAACTGGGCAGGGGGAGGGAACTAATGAGAGGTTCACGGGGAGACATCATTCAGTTACTGTCACAGGGAAAACAGACTCGGGGAAATTAGTTTAATTTATCACCAATCAAATCACAGCTGGATAAGGAGAAATAAAACCAAATCTTATAAACATCTTCTCCTCACCCCTCCCTTCTTCATGGCTCCACTTCACTCATGATTTTCTCCACCTTCTCCCCCCAGCAGCCAGGGGAATGGGGCTGTGGCCAGTTCATCACACATTGTCTCTGCCACGCCTTCCTCAGGGGGGGGATTCCTCACACTCTTCTCTGCTCCAGTGTGGGGTCTCCCATGGGGGACAGTCCTCCATGAACTTCTCCAATGTGTGTCCTTCCCATGGGCTGCAGATCTTCACAAACTGGGTCCTTCAGGAATGTGCAAACAGGCTGAGCCTCAGTCTGCCATCATTATTATTGATTTGTATACACCTGACATTCCAAGGAGCTGATGAGTATAGAGATAATACCTTGTGCTGTTCAATAGATAAAATATTTCTTCTTTTTTCCTCAAGTAGAGCTAAATAAAGACTGTTTATTTTTCACACTCCTTAAGTGAGGAACACAGTGATTGACTGTAGCTGTGAGGTGTACATATCCTGTTGAAACAAATTATGGGCAAAGAGTTGTATAATTCATTCACTGATGTGAGCTAAGTTCATATAACACTGTCTCAATATCTGACTGATATTGCTGTTTAGTAGATGTGACATTTAAAAGTTTAATCATGATCCTGCAGCATTCACTTGGCTCATTCTAAATTGTGGAATAAGAAACGGGGCATTTGGCATGCTTTCAGGCACACTGCTATCTGCTGCAAAGTACTCAGTAATATTTCTAAATGCATGGATCAACCTTTTCGTCTATTGATCTCAGAATGTTTTACTGAGTTAAGTAAGGATCATCACCTTTCCTGTTTAAAAAAAAAAAATAAAAAAGAGAAGAGAGGTAGCAAAGAAGAACCTTTACAAAATCTCTTTCTTCTGACCATATGTACAGCAGGAGAGCAGTGTCCAGCACTCCTGGAGTTCAGGAGAGTCTTTCGGGGTCTGAGCTTTGAGGCTGATCACAGTGAGACTTAATTCATCTTCAAAATACCAGCTCTGTCTTGACAGTGTTGTAGGTGGTTGCACAGATGAGGACAGTATGTATCACATGTATCTCTTTCTCCCTGCTTTCAGATTTTATGTTTGTTTGGGAATTTGAGCAGTAAATCACAGGTGAAAGAAGAAAGAAAAAGTAAATTATATGTTGATATTGAATCTTTTTCTTTTTACAGACATCAAACAGCAAGACTGGACTTGTGGAGAACAGATTTAAAGTATGAAAATCCAATGCTGCTATGCACATGGATTAAATTACTTTTCCCAATGAAAAAACATGGAAATATGTTCACATCTTTTGTCTGTCTTCAGTGACCTAACATAAATTTAGATTCACAATTTTAACTTTGGTTGTTTTTTCCCCCCAGTCTATTAATAAAATGCTATTCTTGTAGGTAAGTGTAAATACATGCCACACTTTTAACTTAGGCTTACCTGAGACTTTATATGGACTATTTCACATGGACAAAAGCACATAGCCTATTGGGAGTGATTTCTTTTGCTAATTATTTGGGGGATTCTGAAAATCTTATTGTATGTGATTCAGACTCAATTTGATCTTCTTTTAAGAATAAGGCAAACTGCCCCCCAAACCCCACCCCCCACACAGAAGAATAAATACAAATGTTCTTTGGACCCTTTCTTGATATTTCTCCAAAGAATGTAATAGGGTTTGCCTTTAGGCCCCTTTGAATGCCATCACTGTTTTGGAGAGTTGGGGTGGAAATGCCTTCTTTCCAGTTTTGATGTAATATTTTTGGAAGTTCAGGTGCTGGCATCTGTTGTGGTGGCCAGTGTCAGAATCTTAGCTTCACCAAAATGAAGCAGCTTTACTGGCTCTGGCCCCATTTCTTCCCAGTGCCTCTGCCTGATGTTATTAAACTGGTTTACTGGTCTGGTTTTACCTGTGTTCTCTTAGAAATCACCAGTTGTAGCCATCTTTGTTTTGGGGCTGGGTACAGAATATCAGCATGAGTGTTTTTACCCTGTGGCTTTGAGCACTGGCCTTGGTGCATGGTGAAAGCACACAAGGTGCCTGCTGGCCAGCAAGGACTGAACTGCTGCTGCATCTTGGGAACAGCACTTTGGGAGCAGGGGTGAAGGCTGACAAAATGAAGGGGTTGTGTACTAATTGTGGTGTTGCATTTCCTTAGTTTGGTCTTGATCTAGACCGGTCCCAGTTAGTTTTTTCCTGGCCTCATACAGTGGGTGCTCTTCCCTCCCATCAGTTCTGGTGCAAATTTGTGATGTTCACCTGATCGTAGAGATTTAGTGGGGGAACAACTGGAAGCAGAAGGACAGAAGACAAAAAAATCATAGTGCTGAGAGGCTCCAAACCAAACCTTCAAAGAAAGATTTTAGCACTTGCTGCTCACAATATGTTTTGGCAGTTATTACATGTGATTGCCTCTCTTGGTCACAGTACATGACACAAAGTAAGGAGATATTTCTCATTTTATACAGATGAAGAACTGTGAGGAAATGTAGATATTAAAGAAAGCCTACAGTTGAACCAGGAGTTCAACAAGGTTCAGGGGGAAAGAACCTTTATTCAGTTCTCTCTAAAATCACTCTCCTCCCTCCTTCTACTTGTGCTTTTCACTTCTCTCTTACTGTGTTTAACCTGCTTCTCTTTTTCAGTATCATTTATCCTTCTACTATTTTCCAGAAATCAAAAGCTTTGCTGGTGCTAGCAGCCCACAAGCCCCAGCAGAGAGAACCTCTGCAGTGTAGTGTTTGTGTGACTCACGGGGGAGTGAAAGGTGCTTGCACAAGGGGATAAACCTCCTACTCCAGCCAAAGCAGTGGAAAAAGGTAGATTGTCAGTCAGGAGAATGTGTCTATTGGGGTCTTGTAAACTGGCATGATAAAGCCATAGGTAGGGAAAACTTAATCCCATTTATTATGCAGAGATTAAAAGTGACTTTAGCATCCATGTCAGAGAGATGATGGATGGAAACTTCTTATTCACACATTTTTTCAGTGAACTCTATTAAGATGCAAGTCTAGGTAGAATTTAGTATGCTAATTTCAGAGCAAGTCTGAATCTAACAACTGCTGAATCTAACAAAATATGTTTCCTTAGTAGATCCTATAATGTGTCTTACTGAAAACAGTGTTCAATGTTCTAAACTACAGTCTGTGCATATATAGAGAATTGATTATTTAAGAAAAAAAAAGTGTTCAGTCATGTTTTCCTTTCTGGACACAGCAAAATTCCCACTCAACATTTGATTTCTCTGAGCTCTGTTAACTTTTTCAGCACTCATATTCTAATGAAAGTTACACTCAGGAAAGTTTTATGTACCCTCTAATACTGATATTTTCATTGGCATGACTTTCCTCACCCTCTTACCTTCCCTGTATGTGAAGGGGTGCAATTCCTGAGCTGTAATTTCTGTTATTGTTTCAGAGGAGGTTAAATCCCACTGCTGCCCCTCTAGGGAGTCAGACACGTGTTATAATCCTGAGTTACACAGCTAAAGCTGCTGAGGAGCTTTTTCCTGCTTCTCACCAAAATCCTTTGAGTAGCACTGTCTGACCCTCAGCACTGCACCCCAGCTATACTTGAATACTCACTGGAATACCAGGCAAAGGGAAGAGGCAGCACCCATTCAGGCAGTGGCTGTCACCCACGGCCGTCCAGTGAGATGGCTCTGAGCTGCCTCCATCTCCCAGTGGCAGGAGGTTGTCAGAGCTCTTCAGTGCTAGGGAGGGGAACCCAAAGTCTTTGAGTTTTCAAAATTTTTCTTTTAATCTTAACCATCAGTTTGTATCTATTTTAACTTTTTGTAATTCAGTGGGTGGCACAGATTTCTGCAGATGAGGAGGTTTTAGTCAAGGCATACCTGTTAAAGAACAGGAAAAGTCCACCTGACCCTGTCTGGTATTTTACAGGAATGCTGAACACTTGTTAAAATCAGAGAGAATTCTACTAATTTAGACAGTTTTAAGTTGATAAACAGGAGGCAAGCAACCAGACTGTACAGCAAGTCAGGCTCAGACTTAAAACCGGAATCTTCATTTCCTTGCTGCTGTGCTGGTCCTGCTGGAACATTGCTTCCTTAGGATGTTTGTCTTTCATTCCAGAAAAAAAAGTATAGGAAAGTAAAATAAGAACAGCAAAAGAAAATACTTCCTTAGACACAGAGTATGTGAGTAGATGGAATGCAGATGCAGACAGAATCCGAGAGTGTTACTGTCACCACTGGCACAGGGACTGCCCTAAAGTGTGCCTGGATGTTAACTTAAGGTTAACACAGTCAATCTTTCCAGTAAGAATATTTTCAAGAGCAAACATGTTTACTATTTCTGCTAGAAATCAGTCGTGATTGGATTTTAGGAAATGGCTTATTTTTTCAAGACTTTTATTTTTTCAAGACTTTTATTTTTTATATCAGACATTGTAACATCTTCCATCCCATACATCTTCTAGGTACAGATAGTGCAAAACCCATCAATTTCATATGTTCAGAGAGATAATGTATTAAGGAAGCTGTGGCATATATACTAGAAATACTGTGTACCTGTAGGAAATACAGCCTTGTATTTCTACAGAACCTATTTACATGAAGTTATTGACATCCAGAATTTCCATACTTCTGTACCTACCCAGCAACCTGCTATAAAGTTTCTGTGGTCAGTCATTCCCTGCTTTGCACCTTATTTATGCATTGCACAGCTGATGTCAAATCAGACCTGGCACTTTGTTTATGCTGCATTTACTTTGCACAGATATGAATGACAGACAGGACTGCAATGCAGAAAGGAATGAGACCCCTATTTCCAGTATGTTTGTGTGTCTGTGTGTGTGTGTGATCTTCTGGATTTTTTAAAGCAATACAAAAATGAATAATCAAGTCTAAGGGTACAGAAATTACAAGGAAAAAGATTATTATTAAAAAAGTCAGTGATGCCACTTTGAAGCTGAACATGTACAGCAGAGAGAGATTTGCTGATGAAGTGTTACTGGGGCAGATGGTTTCTGAATGGAGGGGTGATACAACTGCAATGAGACTACTCTGAGCTGGCTGAAGGTAAAGTTCTTTCTTTGAAAGTATGGCACAAATGTGAATAAAAAGGAAAAATGATTCAACTGAAAACATAGTAGCCGAAAACCTCATCGTGTTTTGTCCAAGATAACAGTATTTCACTCTCTTTTTCTCCTCAGTAGTTTAGATTAGTCTGGGAAATATTTTCAGATGAATTAAGTAGAAAGATGTGGTTTTTGTTGTTTGAATCAGAGTATTCTGTCCTGTGATACAGTATAGGACTCATTCATGGAGAGCTCATGACATGTTTGAATTTCCTTTTGCATGAGAAGCAAACTTCTTACCAAATTGCTGAAATGTAAAGATTAACATAAGTATTTTCATGAGATATGTTTAACTGTAGCTTTTTCTTACCAAACACTTGATACTGGGAAGATAATGAAAACTGTGCTGCAGGTTAACTCACTTCTCCATTACTAAAGGTAGCTCTAATTTGGATACTGAAAAAATATGTTTGCATTCCTAGTTGTAATAACAGATAGTTGTCTTTTTCTCAATTCTTTCCTATTCCCACTGCAAACGGAGAAGAAAGGTGCAGTTCTTGAGTGAAACAGGGCAAGCCAAGATTGAAGAGCTGGCAGGTCCCTCTCTTCTGCCTGGTCATGGTTTGAAGGCACCATGAGACAGGGCACTGGAGGAAGCAATGAATTCCCACTTCAAATGGAGCTCAGTCAAAAATTTGTGAAAAGGCTTCAAAACTGATAAACCAACAGAGAGTTGAATGGGAAGATGGTGTTCTTCCATTCTAGGGGTACACTCATGACATCACTGAAAGTGGTTTTAAAGTCTGAAAGACACAGGAAGCATTTGATTGCAGACTGATTACCTCAGTCGAGTTCAAGTACAGAGCCTGGGTTGGAAGATGATGGCAGTCTATTTTTTTTCTGTGGTATCATGGAAATCAATCACTTTTCATGCACAGAGAGTTGATAGACAAGCACCAGACATCCCTGGACATAACCTTATTGATTTTCTTGATAATCAAGAATGAAAAAAATCACAGGGGAAACAAGAGACAAGATGAACTCCAGACCTCTGACTCTCAGTTTTACCTGTACTTACAGCTTGTTTGTACATGAAAGAAAAGCTTGTGTGTCTGCTTTTAAAAATGTGGATTCTCTGAATGTGTGCTCAAGCAAAAAGAGAAGAAAGAATAATCAGGTGCAAGAGTTGAAAACCAAAATTTTTGTGAGTCTAAACCCAAGTAATCATTTGGAGTTTGTCAGTAATTTGAACTGCCAACTTCAACCTCCCTTACATGAATTGGCATTTTTTTGGACAATATTTCATTGCTAAGAAATTATTTGGATTTATTTTTCCTCCCAAACTTAGTTTTATTTTTCCAGAAAATGTGAAAGGAACACCTGAATGAATTCTTCTGCTTTTACCAGTTGTTCTGGGTCAGTGGTGTACTGTAATCATGGACAAATGGTGTAATTCTCCTGGACATCCAGCTCTGCTCCTACTCACACAGCTAAGCAAAGGCTTCCAGGATGAAAGAGTCCTTATTAAGGCAAAAGCCAGCCTGGAATCCCAGAGATGTTTATTGTCATTTTCTGTAGATTTTGAATTATGTCAGTCTATTCTCTGAGGTTACATATGTAATAATGAGAGTAATAAGTCACTGTAAAATAACTGTGCATTTCCAGACCATTCCAGGAGAAATAAACATCAGAAAAATATGTTATGAAATAATCACAAAAATATAGTGTTTAAAGTGAGGTTTCCAACCGCCTCCTCCACCTTGACATTGCTTTTTTTATGGGAAGTGATAGGACTGGAAACCTGTGTGTAATAAGAGAGGAGAGGGTGGAGGAAGTAAAACTTCCTTGAGCTGTTGTTTCAGCCTGGGGGTACAAAGCACTTTATCCACTCACATCAGCCACCTAAACAGAGTGCTCTCTTCCTACAAATGCTGGAAATACATGGACAATTTCAGTCTCAGCAACAGGAATTTCAATCAGATGCAATTCCACTGATTTCTCTGGAAACCTTTGAGTGATTCAAGAGAAAAGGAAACCATAGCAATTATCTTTGCAATTAAAGTACTCTGTATTGGAGTGTTTTCTGGGGCATGTGCTGGGTTTCCTAGAGGAATGGGACAATCCATGAGTTACAGAAAGGAGGACAGCAACTAATTGTCAATAATTGCAAGCACAGCCTTAGGGTTGTTATTCTCCAAACTCTGGCAATAAGGTGCAGGTTACTTGAAACTGGGGCCTCTGCAGGCTCTTCTGGAGGTGACTGAGGCAGTGGGACAAGAACCACAAGTGTTCAGTTTTGAAAAGCAGGACTTGCTCCACGGGTTGGTTTAAAATCCAGGGAAGACTGAAGGCACATGACGAAGAACATCCTAATTTTGCACTGAAGAAATTGGAAAACTTAAACTTGCAGTCAGTAATGGAAATCAGCATGCCAGAGATCCCTTGGAACTGCGGGGAAAACAAGAACTTCCTGATGAGGTTTATGTGGTCGTGCATTTTGAACATCCCCTTAAGAGCTGTTCCTGCTTCAGCCACAATATGGAGGGCTGTCCTGAGACCAGCCTGGATGTTGCCATGCAGATGACTTGAGTTTTCATCACAGGTTTCAATAAAATAATGTTTAAAGTGATCGAGATCTCTCAGATTAAGTACTCTCTGTTGTGTCTTAAAGTAGTCTTTAGCCACTACAGAAAAGACTGATAACTTACAGAATCTCCTCCTGAGAGAGCCAGTTTAGACTTTAAGACATAACTGAAGACTTTCCTGGGAAAACTTTGGAAGAAATACTCCAAAGTGCAATACATTTTTCACCAGGTCTAAATTTTATGTAATTTGACTTCTTTATGATTATATTTCGGTTGTTATACTGCCAGTCTTGTGCGTTCTGTTCAGTGCCTGCCCATTTGTATGTTGTGTAATTGGAAAGCAGGATGAACAATGGGGGAATAACTGTTACACTGGTGCTTTTATGGGCTCTACATTCAAGGAGAAGGCAGCCATAAGGGACTCCCCCAGTCCCCTTCCTCCCTCAGAGGAAATGTTCCATAGGGGTTGGTGGAGGAGTGATGCAAACCATCTGTACTTCTGGCCAAATTTAGAAAACAAAGGTGAAATATTTCTTGCATTGTCTTGCTGGAGTGAGGAAAGTGAATGAAGACCTGGGAAGGGCTGAGTTTTCTGTGGAGATGCTGAATAATGCTGGGGGAGTGGGACAGTGCTGTGCCTGTTGCTGCCAGGGGAGATGGCCCTGAGGGAATGGGGGCAGAGGCAGATATTCCAGGGCAGGAGAGGGGCTCTGCCTGCCACTTCCCTCTCACAGTGAAAATGCTCAAGTTTGTTCCTCTTTTACAGAGCTGAAAACAAGTAAACACATTTAAGAAGGCTTTTTCTCATGCACTTAAGAAATATTTTAAAAAATCCTTTTATGATCATAAAGTTTGTAGAAAATATGTTGTTTTCCATTCAAAAAGAATGGAAAAGTACTGAGAGCTCTGGGTATAAAACAGACAGGAGGTGGTCACACTGTGGCTTCACCCAGACATGGCAGAGGCAGAGGTGAGAATTAATAAGTTTAACAGGAAATAGAGGAGAAAATGTGAGGACCCAAGAGTCCATGAGAGAGTGTGTCTTACAGGCATGGGGAGAGAAGGGGGCTCTAGGGGAGAACAACTTGGCTGTGGAGATTCTGCCTTAGATCTGTGGGGCTGAGATTGATGGAGCTGGATGAAAAAGTTGGTGATGGAGAAAGAAACTGAAGAAGCAGTTACAGATCAAATTTGAGGCATTGGGAGGCATTTGCAGGTACAGGGAAAAAGAGGTTAGTGCTGGTTTGCATAGAAATAAAAGAAAGAAGGAACTCAGTTCAAGTTCATGCAAAGAGATGGAGAGGAGGGAGAAACACAGTTGGAAGAGTGCTTAGGGAAGGGAGGAAAAGTAGGAAAGGAGGTCCTGATGTTCTGCATGAAATCCCTTTGGTAGAGGGATAAAACCTAACAGCAAGGGGACGTTCTGTGGGACTGTCAAAGTTGCCTTGGTGGGAGGCACAGAAAGAGCGAAACTGCAATTAAGCCTGTAAGAAAATGTACAAAAGGAGAAGGAGAATTCCCGTGGAGGCAAGGACAAAAGTGAACAGACAATAGAGCTGCACTGAATAGGTGAAAACTGTTCCCTTCTGCATCAGCTGTTCTATGGCACATTTTCTGTGGCACTGTAACAAACACCTGCTCTGCTCCCCCCTATTCCCGTGATTTCTGTTGAGGAACCACAATGCACATGAAATGTCTTTTATAAGTGACCAATTAGAGGACAAATAGAAACTGTTTTCCTAGCAGAAGTGCACTTGAACTGCAGGTTGAACAGAATGCTCTGGGAAGGATACCACTGTCTCTGGAGACAGGGACAGGCAAATGGAGATGGAGCATTGCTGAGCAGCCCCTGTGGTGTGGGCAAGGGCGGGATGCACGTGGCTCTCCACAGCTATCCAGCTCCATTCATGCCTCTTAGTTTCTACAGGCATCATTCTTTTAGAATATATTTTTAAGCTAATGGAAAGGTTTTTAAAAATCTGTTGGGATTTGCAGACTTTAAAGAGAGGTTTCCAAGAAAGTAATTGGCTTTGCCTTCATTCAGACACTGAATTTTCAGTGCAGGAGAGCATTAAAAACAGCAAAGAAAAATGGCCTAGGTGCATATAGTTGTAATACATGCTGCATTTGTAGCATCCCCAACAGGATACAAAAACAATATAGCCGAGGCACTTTGCTAGCATGAAAGAGCATCATTCCTTTGGTATTAGTTTATAGCACATGGAGTCATCTCTCACTTGCAGGAAAAGTCACTGAAATAATTTATGTCACTATTAAACAGCTTCGCTGCTGATCCATTGCAGCCTCAGCACATTAACTATATTTACCATCTAAGATACAGAAAGGATTCTGTCCTATTTGACGAGGAAGCAATAAAGTTTTAGTGAAATGGACGTAAATCAAAGTTTAAGTTTGCCCAGTAAAAATACATAAAGCTATGTTTCACATCATGTTTTATGCATAGCAGTATTCTGCATATATGAATAAAACCTGCATTTGTTGGTAAATACTGCTTCCATATTGTTGATTGTTTTGATCTGTAAATTAAACCTGTGTACATGCAGTGATCTAAAGAAAAATGCAGTTTTTGGCCCATAACTGTTTGTAAAAAAGATGCATTGAATGGTAGGAGGAGGAGGGGAAAGAGCCTAAATATATAAAGCATTCACTTCCTGGCATCTTCTTGGTTTCAAGTGCACAGTTTGCTGCATATACATGGATTTCTACTTTTCTTTTTGGGGCTTGAGGTTTTGCATTGAGCTGTCACTTTATTAAAGTCTTGCAGAGTGTCTCTATACGTGTCAGACTGGCCACAGGATGGGGTTTATTCCTGTAAGTGCTTTCCTGGATGATGATTTGGCCACCAAGAATCTTTGTATGTATAAGGTAATGACACTTTACTTGGTCATAGGGAAACATAATACAGGCTTCTTCTGTCCTTGCTTTGGTAATCCTGAAATTATCATTCACTGACAGCCTTTGCTCAGACATTTACTGAAATTCTGGGATAAGAGCTGGTGGAAGGCTGTTGTAAGTCAGGCCCAATGTTAAAACGTGGCTCCTTTCTGTGATGACAAAGAGCAGCAGGTTTGGGGGAAGGGGGACCAGGCCCTGGGCATGCTCCAGGGTGGAGTGACAGTGCCTTGAAGATGGATTGCAAAGCTGATGAGAGCCGAGTGCTGGGCAAGGCCATGGGGCTTGAAGGAAGTGCTGTAGGGAAGGCAGCAATAATGGGTGTCTGAGGTCAAGGAAATTATCTTTTTTTCTCCATGTAATTACTTTGTAGTGTGTTTGCCAGTTTGAACCACACAATCTAATGACTGCTGGCTCTCCGAGGCGTTAGCTGAGGCATTACCATCACTGTTTTAAAGGTGGTGATGTGCTGGATGTTCTTCCATCCCACAGAGAGGGAAGAAGGGGCCAGGCAGTGCCTAGAGAGAAAATCCTGTTGCAGTCAAAGGGCTTTGTGTGGTCTCTTAAAGAAGAAAGACTATTTTTATGTGCTGGCCCTCACCTACCAAGGTAAGAATTGGGGAGGAATAGGATACTTAATTGTGACACTATGTGATATTTCAATATCATCTATCATAGTTACTTTAATATAGCCCTTTTCTGTATATCTTGAAGGCTTAAAAAGTTTCCCTGAGACATATCAGTAAGATGGGAGCTATGCTGAAGGAGGCAGGTATCAGCTGTCCCAGAAAAAGGATATTCAGAATCCATCAGAATCTGTAGCCATCACCTTTTATATGGATGAAGTTACCATGCCCGGCAGGCTGTCTCAGTGTGTCCAATTGTCTGCTTTAACAAACACATCTTTAGGCTTCCAGAAAAGTAAGGTCATTGCTTGGATGAGTAATCTGACACTTGGAAAGAGATGCAGTGGGATAGGTCTACTGCTCTCCAAACAGTGTGCAGAAAAATAATAGTAAAACTAAAAGATAACATATAAGCAATAAAAATAGCAGGTATCTCTTCCTAGGCACATCAATTGCGGCATCATCAGCCCAGCCATGAGTTAGATGGTGAGGGAAAAACAGAGACAAAATGTGTCTCATTTCAGCCCTGAAGATTACATGCCATCAAAAAGATAAAATTACCCGAGACCCTTCCAGATCACCTAAAAGTTGGGGTTGGGTATATGCAGCACATTGGAAAACTAGCCCAATTTATCATCTTTGCAAGAAAGCAAACACTTGGCAGGTTTTGTATTTTAAACAGCACTCACAGTGCATGAAAATAAATAAATAAGGTAACCTTAAAGTCTAAGCCCAGGAATGAAAATCTGAGCAGACTTCAGCCTTCATCATCAGCTTAGCTCTCTGGGTGTGACAGGCAATTTTCCTTTTTAATTTTCTCCAGCAGTAAGGAAGCTAATGGTACATCTTAAAAGATATGACCTTATCCTTGTAAAGCTACCTGAAGCTTGGCAGAAAATAGGATGGCCTCACTGTCTAAGAAAGGCTGGCTTGAAGGGAAAAATTCCCTTCTTTCCTGCATCAATGGGCTGAAGAACGGGAGGGAATATTTTATTCTTGTATGCCATTTTTATTTTGCTCCAGATATGATCCCTTTGGTGGTTTTTAGAGGTACCATTTTATATACTTTTATATTATGGATGCTCCACATAGATAGATATGACTCTCTTTGGCCAGAATAAATATTGTTAGGGCCAAATTTCTCAGTAGCATACCTAGGTGCAGACTTTTCCTCCTCACAGTGTTCTTGAAGTCCACAGTCTGGTGTGCATTCATGAAGCTGTGGGTTTGCTGGGCTTTAACATGGCAAGGGTTTTGATAAAATAAAAAGTATAAATTGCAGCCAGAGCTATTTCAGTGAGCAATCTGTCAAAATATCATTGGTGCTCTGAATCTGTCATAACTGTGGTGAGAGAAAATAGTAAATTCTGCTGTGTTTGTTTCTGTAGGTTTGCTGCTCTGGATACACCCACACTTCATTGGTAAATGATACATACAACTGTATTAATTTTATATACACCCATAAACACCCTTCTCTATCATCTTCTGTGGTTTTTAGCAGAGCTAGGCATTTCCTCACTAGTTTTCGGTGGTAGTTACTCCGTTATCTTACTATTTCATCTGCTGTCAGAAAATGAAATGTTTAACACCATGAAATTCCTTTTTTAAGATGTCATACAGGACAGAGCCCACGTCACAGGGCTGTAGTTACAGGATGAGTGTATTTTCCTTTCACTGCTCAGCTCTCTTGCTGTCCTGCTTTTCATTTGTTGTATATTTTCATTAGAAATGCAATGTTGCACCCTCTCATGATTCATGGAATTAATGAACTCTGAGACCCTGGTCTGTTCAAAGAGTACAATCTAATTCTTTGCAAACATTTTGAATGGATTTCCAATCTTGTGGCCAAAAGCTGGGATTCCATGCAAATCCAACCATAGATGGCAAGGGAGAGCAGGAGGCAGAGCCCTGCCATTCTGGCACCAACCAACCCCCAGGTCCCTGTTGGGAAGAATGTGTGGTTTAAACCTTCTGCCAAATGACTTGTCCAAATTCCCATTCTCTGTGTGAGTGGGAAAACTAAACCTGAACATCACAAATGCCAAAATAATGATCTAATCAGTGGACCATGTGTCCTCTATTTAACTTGACTTTAGAATTTGCACTCTGCTGACTCCAATGGGGCAGTTCACACGTCCAACTACTGTTATTACAGGTGCCTAAAGACTTGAGCACACATTGATGTGTTGCTTTAAACTCATTTCACATTTCAAAGGTTTGCTTTGTGATCAAAAGGGCTGGAGACTTCTTTCTAAAGGAAAGCAGGCATTTTGGGACTATTTTGTCACTATAGCCACCACAGAAAAGAAAAGGCTGGGGGGAGGAGGGGGCACTGGCAATCAAGTCAAAGCAGGCTTCTTTTTTCTGGTCTGACTTTGCAAGACTAAGACTTGGTTGGAAAGAGGAATATCTTNAAACTCATTTCACATTTCAAAGGTTTGCTTTGTGATCAAAAGGGCTGGAGACTTCTTTCTAAAGGAAAGCAGGCATTTTGGGACTATTTTGTCACTATAGCCACCACAGAAAAGAAAAGGGCTGGGGGGAGGAGGGGGGACTGGCAATCAAGTCAAAGCAGGCTTCTTTTTTCTGGTCTGACTTTGCAAGACTAAGACTTGGTTGGAAAGAGGAATATCTTCCCATTCTCTAGGTGTGTTTAATGAGGAAGATTTTGAAATGCAACTAGAATTCAGATGGAACTGAGAGTACTTCTAATGGATCTAAAGAATGTTTTTTCATAAGAGAACTTAGTTCTGGGCTACCAGGCAGGTTCTCTGTCTGGCCCTGAGTATTTGTGGAACAGTGACCCAGTTTCAGGAGCAGGCATGCAGCATGGCCACACCTGGGAGCTGTAGTCTGTGGGTGCCAGCATTTATGGGGAGTTTGGAGGCTCCCCACCTGTCCTGTCAGGGTAAGAGTTACCCATTTTCATGCTTAAACCTTTTGAAATGTAAAGAATTTTCTTCATCCAAGGGCAAAATCTACCCAGTTTGGCTGGAATGGATCCATGTCTGTGACTCTTTCCAATTTGCTGTGGACCTCCTGGAGCTCAGGTGGCAAACTATGGCCCACTGCTCTGTATTTCAAGAACTCTCACATATCTGGCAACTGTTTTTTGTGACTGGTATCAAGATGATCTGTAGAGATACCAGGCAGAGAGAAAGAGAAGATTCAGATGCTGTCAGGAGATGTCAGGGTGTTTGTTTATTTGCTTTAATAGTTGCAGTGGATGTTCTGGGTCGTTAGTTTCAATTCAGGAAGATTGAAGCTAAGGTCACTTAGCCCAGCTGGAGGGAGCAGCTCAAGCTGTTTGCCTCCACATGTGGGTGGTACAGATGCAGATGTTATTTTGGATGACTTTAATGTTAGTTCTGCATCCTTGAAGCTTTGTAGTTTTAAGTGTCTGAAGTGAGGGAGTGTCCTGGTGCGGATCCTTGAAATTTATGGCATCTGAGGGTCATGGTTTGAAGCACAGCTCTATATTATCTTCAGAAACACAAGGAAGAGATCTCCTGGAGATAATGTTTTGCCAGAAAATAATCATTGACTGGACCTATCAACACTCGTTTGCTCTCTGATTGCTAGCCCTGACTATTACTGATCATGTAGCATGTTAAAGCTGATGTCTGACTTGAGTGATGTATTGATAGGGATAGTTCAGTGGCTTTGAAGTCTAGAAGAGTGATGATTTATGGAGGCTGTGCCTTTAGAAAGGGAGAAACTATGTTGCAACAACTGAAGCTCTCAGAATGTGGGGTCAGTGGTTGTCACTCATTCCCCAAAGTCCCATTATTTGTGCCTTCATCCAATAGCTGAGGCCAAATGCTTTCAGATGTTTTATACCCCAGGACATGTCTGCTATTTTGGGAGCAAAAGCAAGTTTGGATGAGTTTCTGGATTTGTATTTGCAATGCTCCTCTTGTGAGAATCCTTCACCTCAGGTTACCTTTTGCAAGTGATCTGTGAAAAATTTGAATATCCAAGGACTATTGTAAAGAGTGCTGTGTAATGCTTATGAGCTTAATCCTTAGTATAATCCCCAAACTTAGTGTATACTGGCAAATTTCCGTGAATAAGTGTGCTTTGCAGCTAGATCCAGCAAAAAGAATAAACTCCATGAATTTGCTAGATCCAGCAAAAAGAATAAACTCCATGAGTTAAGCAGAATGGCCAATATTATTTTAAAAATTAATTCTTGCTTATGTGGCTCTAGTCTTGCATGACTGTGGTTGCCTCTGCATTGAGTATTGAAAAATAAATGTTTTAAATCCCTGAGAATCTCTAATGATATTTCTGAAAATTAACAGCTTCATTTTTTCCTCTTTCTTCTCTATTTTCTGCCACCTTTTCTCACATCTGTCTTAGTGGACTTGTCAGAACTCAAGACAAGAAGTCAGCCAGTACAAGTGGGAAAATGGGGCACAATATCAAGGAATGTCTTTAGGACTTGGTAGATATTTAGTTGGAATGCTTTACAGGTGATTTTATGAGAGACTATGGTTGGTGCTTGTCACTTCTGATCTGTGAACAAGAATACTTGCCATGAACACATCAATCACTTGGAATGAGAAGTTGCAAAAGGGCTTGATCTTCCTTTGAAATACCAGTTCAAAGCCTTATTGTTCCCCAAATTATCCTTAGGATGGAAAAAAAATGGTAAAAGATGCTTTTCCTGGTTAATGATAGCTAAAACTGAAGTATAATTTTCCTTTTCTTAGAGTTTTGGGATAGATTTCTGGATGTATTGCCTGATTTCTTAATGTATTTCCAAATTTCACAAAATCCTACACATGGTTCCGGTTTTTAACCATCTTCATTCTGTGCTTGCTCCAGATCAATACACCAATTCCATGATTACAGAATTTCCTCCTGAAACACAAAGATCAGAAGAGGGTGCTAGGAGGTGGTGGTTGCAGACCTTTTGAAGGGAGGGGGAACACACCCTTAGCAAGGGGCTGGGAATCCTTTGCCTTGGCACTGTCAGCACCGGAGCTCTCGGGATATTGCTCTTAGCGAGGACAGTTTAACAAACAAACACCACAACTGACAGGGCAGAGCAGCTGAACAAACAGACAAGGGTATAATTTATCCCTTTCCCTGGTTTTCAGTGTCTATTTAATGCATTAGCTAATATGATCCTTACTGTGTGATGTCAGCTGTGACAGAAGCGGCTTCATCTGTTGTTTTTAGCCTGGGTTTAATTTAGAACAGAGGAAGACAGGGCAAGAGGTGGAAGGGTTGGCACAAGAGAGGCAAATGGGAGGGCTGGGCAGAGAAGAGAGAAAGGGCACTGTCACCAGTGACTGTGGGACAGAGAAGTCCCTAATAATCTTGTCTAGACTTTAATTACTTGTGCCTTGGCTACCGCAGATAATTTTCTCTGACCTTGACAGTTGTAGCCGTGCCAAATGCCAACTTCTTTCCTGTACCCTTGGTCACGATGGATCATCTCGCTGAGAAGTGACAGATCATCCCACATCCCACAGCACTGGCCTGGCTTTGTTGCATTTATAAACACAAGCTTTTCTCTCAAACTGCCTTCCCAAGTCTGAAGACACGTCTTGGAAATGTCTTTGTTGCCATCCCTCACATTGCTCCTTATAATTCATTCCTGATGGAGCCTGTCTCGTTCTGTTCCTTTTCTGGCTTCCTCCATGTTAGGTCCTCTTTGACTTTGGGGCTGAATCTATCTTTTTATTATTTGTTTACAAGGAGTTTAGCAGAATGGGATTATCTCCCAGGACAAGGGTTTTTGCACACCATGCCGATAAGAATGACAAAAATATATATGAAAAAATATATTGGCAAACAGCTTGTCATCATATTTTAGTCATCTTTTTTAATATCTCTGGTACCAATAACTCCCACTTTTCCCTCACAGTTAGGTGATGACCTCCAGGGTCATCAATACCAAATGCTTTTTCGTTTCATTAGGCAGAAGGCGCCACTGAACCCAGCTGCTATTACCACCCCTATTTCCATGTGAGTGCTTCTGCAAGAACTGTGATTCACAATCACATGGTAGGACACTGGAGAGCTAGAAAACTACTACCTATGAGGAAAATTAGAAGAAAAATTTCTGCCTTAAAATGAATTTATCTGATTCCTGTCTTCCTCAGATATACAGATTGAGCCTTAACTACATAGAGGAGTTTTTTATTGTTTCTGTCAAGGAGGATGAAGTAAGGATTCTGATTGAATAACTGATGTGTGTGAGGAATGTCTGATGACCAGCAATCATTGATTTGACCAGCTTTAGTTTTCAAACACTGCAATTGTTTTCCTATTTTGTGTCCAGTGTCTCTAAAACTATATTATATCTAAGTACTCTGAATATTTCATATTGCCATGCTTCTTTTTCCCCAGGTTTCTGCCTCTCTTCTTTTATTGGCATTGTAATGGCCTGGGCTTTGAATTGTTTTATCATTTTAAAAGAAATTGCCTGAACAAATAATGTTGCTCTTTTGTTGATTGCCTTGTTGTCACTTAAATACTATTCCAATATAATGGGTAAGTTATTACTTCTAAGACATATTTGCTACTACATTTTTTTTCCTCTGGCTTTGAGAAGAAGGAAGTTATCTCAGTAAAAATTGTATTTCTTAGGAAGGAAGATGATGCTGTGCATTTGAGCCTCATGAGAATAGTTAATTTTCAGTTTAGGGTAACGTAGTCTCTAATTAATGAAGAAGGGACTTTCAAGATGTAAAAATGCAAGTGAGGTTCATGGTAGTCCCTTTGGTTTCTCTTTTCTTCTCTCACTGTATGACTTTGCACCTTTTTTGACTAGTGGCCTAATAAATAAATACTCTTTCATCTCTATTGCTCTGATTGTCTGTAAGAGGAGGAATGCAGAGCCCCCAAGCAGGAGGGGATCAAGCCAGCAGTCCTGCTCTCATTAGCAATCTTTGGCCACACACGCTTTGCCAAAGTCTTTGAAAGCAGTGTAGTTACTCTGAATTTACTGTAAGGAATTTGCCACAATGAGCTGAGACAGAATGCAGGTCTCTATTAGATGTGTAAATAATTGCACATTTGTCACATGTGGAAAGCTGGCTTGATGTATGGGTAAAGATAACTGTTTCTTGATGAGCTCAAGTCCTTGAGTTTCAGTGCTTTAAGAGATTTATGGATAGTTGCCTGAGACAGCACAATGTCTATGCTTGGAACAATGTA
Organism: Promerops cafer; assembly: GCA_013398275.1. Classification (NCBI taxonomy): domain Eukaryota; kingdom Metazoa; phylum Chordata; class Aves; order Passeriformes; family Nectariniidae; genus Promerops; species Promerops cafer. The sequence continues at coordinate 3,635,367 of VZSE01009345.1, read as the reverse complement.
CTTTTGGAACCTATGCATGCAGGTAATAGGCCTGATATTTACATCTAAGGAATACCCCAAATGAATGCTGTAATCAATACCAAATCTGAATGGTCAGCATCTCTGAAAGGTAATGCCCAGAAAGAGAAGCAAGTGGTTTTCCTTTTGTGAAAGAAGAAATCAAGAAACAGACATAAAAAAATAAAATACAGAAAAGGAAAATTAAAAAAAAGAACACCAAAGAAAATCTCAACTCTCCTCTGCTTTTCAGAAAATAAGGGGTTTGTACCTTTTTTACCATTTATAGCTCTTCTAAGTGTGAAGAACCAGCTATGAAGAGGAAAATTCCCAATCAAAGGTGTCATATGTGGGAGAAAAGGACCTGCTTGTTTTCAGGCTGAAGAGGTAAGGTTAAGTGACAGTTTGAAAACAACTGAGACTCATTCTAAAAAAATCAGTGTAAAGCAAAGGAGTACGAGTAGAGGTGCTGATTTCTTTTTCTCTTCAAGATAGAGCTTTGGTGGAGTTTGTCTAGCCTGCTGTCAAAAATAATATTGCCTGGCATTAAAAAACCAAAAAACCTAAAAAATTCCCCTCAGAACCCCCCAAATGTTCTTTGCTTTGTGGCTGCCTGTATCACATTGCCCTACAGCAGAAACTGAGTGAAATCAAAGGCAGCTGTAGTGAGATTTTCACAGGGAGTGAGGCAATGGTAAAAAGGTGCATCAAGAGGGAAGTACCTCCTGCCTGGGTCAAAACAGCCTGAATCAACTGCAGCCTCTCCAAATCGATATCCAGGATGATAAGGGGTATAAAACTTTTAGAGTGTTGGCCTGAGGAAATAGTAGGAGCTATCAGAGCCCATCTGAGAGGCAGGTGAACAAGAACATGAGTGGTGGGAACGGAGCTGTGCTTGTCTGATGAGGAAATGGGGGTTACCTGGGGTGAGGGGCCTCCCACGGTCACATGGAAATGTCCCAAGAGGATGCAGGTACTGGTTCTGTGAGCTCTGCTCCACAGGTGACATCCCTTTGGGTAGCTAATGGCACTGGGAGTCCCAGGTGACTCTGAGAAAGAGAATTGCTGCCTGGTTCAGGACCCGGGATGCCAGGCAGTTGTTCAAGATGGCCACGAGGTTCTTTGTCCTGTCCAAAGCACATTGAGAGCATCCTGCAAACCCCTGTTTTATGACTGACTGGAAAACAGAATTTAATTTACCATGTGGAAAGCAGGGGTGTATTATTGGGATAGGGTAACAGACAAAGAACAGTCCTATGAAGCATGAATGTAGAATTACATAAAAATAAGGTTTAAGAAAAAAAAGGAAGCAAATAGATATTAGATGTATTGCAATTTTCTTTTTAGTATAAAAATTATTATGTACTCCCTGCTGGGAGGGACTTTATTAGTCTACTTAAACTGAAGCTTTACAAATTTATTGTCGAGGCAACTTCTTTGAATGCACAGAGAACTTCTGGAGCTTGCATGAGTCTTTGTGTCTCTTGCTTGATTTTGAAAAGCTATCAAAAAGCAAGCAGTCATTATAATTTATAGGTAACAGTGTACAGAAAAGCTCATTTGTTGGTACTCTACACAGTTATATGCTAATTGGCAGCCACACTCTTTTCTCCAAAATATGAGTCTGTCTGTCTAACCACAGTGTGGCACTAATGGTATAAACGCAGCAGAACACAGATGGAAATTAAACAGCATCTGGGTAATCATCTTCATAAATGTAATATTAAAAATATCACAATCCTTTAATTTTTGTTCTGCTTGTGTAAGGCAGAGCTGCATGACAAATAGCTATCATAACTTTACTGAGAGAAATGCAGCTTGTGACCGGTTTAAACCAAATCACTCTTTTGCCCTGCTGTCCTCACTTGAGCTTTTGATTACCAGTATTAACAATCTGGTAAACACCAGATCGGGGTCGTAAGCACTCATTAGCCTCTCAGAGAAAGGCCACCTCTGGTTTGTTGAATATTGATTAGGAGGCACCAGAACATACCAGTCTGAACCCACCAGGGAAGATGCTGAACATCTGAAGCATTTCCTCTGCATTTCATGAAGCTCTGGATCAAATCTGCTGTGGCTACTTTCATTTTCATTTTTACTGACCACCTTCTTTGTCCTTCTGCTATTGTACAGGACTGGCCACTGTAGAAAGCTGATTGAACAATAAACAAAAGTATTGCTGTCACCCTGAGCCTCTTGTGGGATGGAGGAGTACTGTGACAACTTAACTTGTATTTTCCATCCCTCATGGACAAGCCTACTTCCTTTCCTTCCTCTGATGCATTGCAAGTGTAATGTGTCTTGTCCTGCTGCCAATACCACCACAATAGATTGCAGTGCTTCTCTGAATAGAGATACTGGTGAGTCATTTTCATCTCTACTGAAATTAATTCATACATTTTCCCCCAGTTTGCATCAAAATCAGGTAACTTGACTGATTTAAAGTCCAAACTCGCAATTGGTAAATATAGAAAACCCTCCTAAAGACAGTTTCTTGAAATTGGTAGCATAATGGTAAATACTGTTGAAGATGACCTTGAGGTAATAACTTCAAAAGCTGATAATAGGATTTATGCTCTGGTAGTAGAAGGTGTTTAAAAATTAAACAAGCAAAACATTGTTTCAGTATTAAAAAACCTCATATGTTGTCTTAATATGTGCTATAATCCAAGCCTGACTGTGCATAATAACCTTGTAATTCCATTGATCCATTGATGGGGAGATAACAAACTCCTGTAAATGGCAAATGGATTGTGTGTGAGAATGTGATATTGATGGACCTGCCCCAGCACTGCAGCTTTCCTGTCTTGGCTGTGTCACCATCCTGCCTGCGCCCAGCCCTTTGCCTGGGGACACCCTGCCTTGCTTAGGGCCCTCAGCAGGCTGGAAAGCAAACCAGGGAGGCTTTGCAGATGATTCCACCAGTTCAGGCTCTGCCTTGCACTTGGCAGCCCTCACATGCTATGGGCTGTGCAGACAGTGATTAGTGAGCGTGCAGAGCTGCATAAAGGGATCCCTGGTCCTGTTATCACACAGAAACCACTCAGTTGCTCATGCTGCTGGTTTTACAACATGGTTCTTGACATAATTTTCCCTATTTTTCCCTATGCTCAACAAGAATTTTCGAGGGGTTGACATTTTATGGTCATACACACACAGTGTCATAAGGGAGGTGACTTTTCAATTTAAAGTTAAACATGAATGTTGAATAAATGTGGTATGTCTATATAAACATTAAAGGGGAATGTTACAGTTAAAATAAAGTGTTTAATATTGTGAAATTATTAGCAAAGGGAGGGCAAACTGTTCAACTCATCTCACTTCCACAAAAAACTGCATTTCTTAAGGCATGATCCTCCACTGCTGAAGTCAATGACAAAAAAAAAAAAAAATTCCATAGTTTGATAAGTGAAGGTTGAAGCCTTAAAAGAGCTTTTAATATCATTTTGCCCATAAGTTGTTTTGTAAAATGAAACAAGCTCCTTTAGACCTCTCTTCCCATCTCTTATAGCTCCAGAACCAGCAAAACAGATTATGGGCTAGAGATACGATCTCACTTCTCCTTTGCTGTCCAGGGAGTCCAGGGTTGTCTTTGTCCTTATGAAGCATAGCCCTACAGAAAAGAGGAAAATCTATTTAATTTTGTTCTGCATTATACACTCCAGAAAATGCAACTTTATCTATATAACAGTCTGTGATAAGGCAGAGAGAAGGAGCTGCTCATCTAATAATCTGTTTGTTTCCAATTCAGAATCTTGCCACACTTTCCTGAGGCAACACTGATCCAATCCATCCTAATTGCCTCTCTTAGCTCAATGTGGGCTTCATAAAAGTAAATATTGGGTTCATGGAAAATAAGTTTTGCTTTGCTGAGTGTTAAAGTCTGCCCTTCTGATGCAGACCCTTATTTCTATTCAGAGAAATTCAGTGGATGAGGCTCATAACATTTGTACCATCCATATGTTTGTTTTTTTTCTGAAGAGGAATATGACTGGAGTTAAGGCATTTGCTGTTAAATAAATGTTTCTTGTTTTAATTTCTCATCACTCCCAAGGAGTTTGGATGGAAATCACAGTGCTTTAATACAGATGGAGCTCTGAGGTAGATTGCTGCAGTGATGAGGAGATATTACGGACTTTTAAATGGTGTTTGGGTGTCTGGGGAGAGTGGGATACAATTTTGTCTTGAACATCAGACAAGGTGGTGATCCTGAGAGCTCTGCTTCCAGAGTCAGAGCTGGAAACACCAGCTGCCTTCTGCCCAGATGCAGGGGCTCTTCACCCTGCAGTGCTGTTGTGACAGTCACCCTCTAGCTCAGATGTGGGGCCAGCAGCATCATATGCGTGTTTAAGCAGCACCTTCTTGTTAGGTTGGTGCAAGAGACCTTGTTTCCCCCCAAAAACCCACCCTCTCTATGATTTTAATTCAAATGAGGGCTTCATTAACTGGGAAGTCTAGTTTATATATTTGAGTCCCTAAAGATTTGGAGAGGAAAAATTTGTCAAGGATTATTGCCAGAGCAGGATGACCAACCAAAGGGAGTGAGAGGAGGCACAGCTGAGATGCACCACAGCTACTTGGAGGGGGTCTCATGGGTTCAGCTGGGGGCTCTAGACCCAAGCCCAGGGCTGCTAATGCCCAAAGGACAGCAGTTTCTCATTTTCTGGGCTGGGTGGCCTCTTCCCTTTGGCTTTGGAGAAGCCTCTCCGTGGGCTGGCAGACAGGGAGCTACCCTGAGCTCTCCCCTGTGACTGCCCCTTGAGAAGTGTCTGTTGAGGGGGGCATGTGCACACAAATAAGAACTACAAATACACAAAGATGCAAAATGTGAATCTTTCAGTCTGTGTGCAAGCTGTGCTTACCTTGATATGAAAAAATGAAGTATTGCAGTGTTCAGATACAAGTATGGTGGGAGGGGTTTAGAACATTTCAAATGAATGCAATGTCAGTGACCTGTAACTCGACACTGCCAGATTGTCCTCAAACCATAGACCTCAACCTCTTTTCTGTTTGTGTTCAAGATAAACCTGACAGTTTTCAGTTTAAGCTGTTTTTTACTTCCCTAGCCAAGATTGTATACCACTAAAAATAGAGTTTATAATAGAAGTTACAGCTTTTAGCTATGAGGCCTTCAGGATGGCTCCATTATATTGCAGTTCTGTTAATTAAAATGAAGGGGGAAAATATATATAATAGGATTGTGCTAATAAAGCATGAAATGAACAGTCTTACCTTAAGACACGTGCCTATCTGTTTTTCCTTACTGTGAGCAGTTGCTTTTGTCTTCCTCAAAATACACTGAAATTGAGAAAAGATTTTTTTTAAAAAGGAAATTTCTAAGCCTTCCTATGCATTGTCATTCTGGCACCTTCTGATTTGTCACATAATTGTGTTTAGGCATCTTTGGGCAGTGGATGGGAGCACAGTGGAGCCTGGTTGAATAGGTGCTTCATGTTGAATTCAGATTGCCAAGTGCTACAGACTGAATTGCTGGAGCTGCTGGATTAATAGGCTGGGATTTCTTTCCCCTCTGTGCTTTCAGGAGAACTTGTACTGAAAAATAACTTTCACTTCTCACCTTAAACCTGGAGGGTTTCTCAAATAGTCTGTGGTGTTGTAAATCTGCAATACAATTTGTAGACTCTTAATAGTGATCATAATACAGAAGCAAAGCTTTTATTTCAATATGACTATACCAGGAAAGAAAATTGAATCTTTCCCCATGTTTTCTGAATTAAAATTTAAAACATGCAGCAGCAATGTAAATCTAGGAGCAGTAGGTAATGTTGAACTCAGTTCTTTGAGCATGATATTATGCCCCCAGCATTAAGTTTTTTTGCATGGTTGTACTACATTTAGCTTCATTCTTCATTCATTTATATTTTTTACACATTTCCACCCAAGAGAATTGGAGCTCTTATGCAATGGATTGGAGTGACCTCAGGTGTTCACTGGGTTGGGGACAATAATGGCTGCATTAAATACCATTTAAAATGTTACATTTTGCTATTAATGCTTTAAATTATTTTGTATTAACGTGAACATTGTTCACAAGAATATTGGTTTCTGAAAGAAAGAAATAATGCAGCTGTCAGGTTTAAATAAAGAGAAAGTTCATGCAGAAGTCAAGTTTGTCCATGCAGTTTCCAGGAGAATTCAAAGGTGAGAGCAGAGCACAGAGTTCAAATGGACAGAGTTGCCTGGCACCGAGCTGCCCATGGGACTTCTGCCTCTGGCAGTAGCCAGCACAGCTTTCAAATGGGTTATAAAATCCTGGAAATCAAAGCAGAGGCAAGATGTAAAATATGTTAACTTCTGTCACTTGCAAGGCTCAAAGAGACACCACTGTAGAAATAAAAAGTAATATTCTGAGTAAACCAAATGGACAGAACATGCATTGCAAAGTGCTGCTCAAGCATATAAAGTGCAATCCAGCCACTAATTCAAATGAAATATTCTGCAAACTGTTATTGAGCACCAGCCTCGTGCCATGGCAGTGTCTGCACAGAAGAGTACTGGGTAAGAACTGGAAAAGCTTCTGATAACTTATCCAAAGAAGTCATTAGAGCTAGTAAGGTAAAAATTTTTGGAGTATAGCTGATCAATCCATCTGAAACTGCTGCTAAAAGGAAACAAAAATATATTTCTTGGTAAGAGTTTTGATAGCTGAAGTGAGGTTTTTCCAGAGTTGAAATGTATCAGGTTTCTGATAGCCATTATTAGATGAAATACTGTTGGGAGACTTCAGCTCTGAGCTGATCTCGTCCCATTTCACCAGAATTAAAGGGTGATTTGTGAGGTTGCTGTGGTGGGAGCAATAGTAGTAATTTTTTGTTGCAGGGCTTAAGATTTTATTGGGTGTTGTGCAAGGGAAAATGAAAAATCTCAATGTATGTTCTCAATTCTACGTTTTTAAAACGTGTAACGATGGAACTTAGACTGGGCATTGCTTTTGGTGTGTGACTAGTAAAGAAAAGTCAGATTTTTCATCATCTACTGCCTGTGAAATATTTAAAAGTAATGAAAATAGTCTGGATAAAAATTTTAATCTCAGATATTAATGAATGTCTATATATTTGTCTGCTCAAACTGAAATTGGATATTAATTAAAAAAAAAAAGAAACTGCAAACTGTCTAGTCCTTCACTGATGGTAAAAAGGAATGTGAACAGCACACTGGGCACTGTCTGTCCTGGTGGTGCCACACATCACATCCCTGCTCTTCAAACTCTTCCTACTGCTCCCAGACACCACACTGTGTTGTGTTCCCTCAAGTCTGCAATCGCCTGTCTGAATTTGGGGACTTCTTTGGGGGTCAGAGTGCTCCTGGGGTACCCTTCACCCCTGCCCCCACACCCTGGCCAGCCCCTGGCAGAGCCAGATTCCCAGGACAAGGGGCACTGTGCTCTGGGCAGGGAGTGGAACGAGCTCAGGCAGAGCTCAGCTGAGTGTTTGCAGGAGGAGGGACCCGCTGCAGGAAAGGACCAGGGTGCCCGGGAACAGAGCTCCCGTTCTCCACACGGGTGATGGGACACCAGCCACCAACGAGGTGCCACAGCTGCAGCTCTTGGTGGCATTTGCCAACTTGTCACAGCCTCTTCCTGAGCTAAATCTCCCTTGGAGTGTGTGTTTTGTGTGAACAGGACTGAATCCAATGTTTTAGGCTGCCAAGCCCATGGCTCGTGTGACAAAGCCTTGTTCTTCAAGGAGGGTGTCTGCAAGCCAAGCTTTTCTCTGTGACCTAAAGCAAAGAGTTACAAGTGCAGTTTCAGAGTCTCCTGAGAGCAGCTGGAGCTGTAATGGGATGTGTCTGATCCTGTGGTAGGAAATGGACCCAGAATCTCAGGCTTCTGGGGCAAGACATCAGTCTCTAATCCAGTCACTAGGGACAGACATAATCACACTCATTAAAGACTTATTTTATGCCACAGACTGCGTGACTAACTTGGCCTGACATGTTTGTCTAGATCCTTGTGCTCACATTGCATTTTAGCTGTGCTGAGAGCTGCCTGGGCACTCTCCTTGTCCCTGCGAGGCACTGCTGCAGGCTCAGTGTCCTGACAAGGACGCCTGCCCTGTCTCTGCCACATCTGACTACAAATGTGCCTTAGACTTGTGGGGTTTATTTCCACTGAGCTTTTCCATTTGGGTTCACATTTAGATTCTTAGCTAGTGCTAACTGGGTGTTTCTCCAGTTGTTTTAACAATGTTTTTCTTTGTGGAGTGAGACTCTCCAAGCACACCTCAGGGATAAAGATAAGATTTGAAACTGGGAGCCATATCATTTAAGAAAAATTCAAGCCCTTCAAAAAGAAAGAAACAGCAGGAATGATTTGATTTTCAAATCATGTTATAGGGAAAAGTTTATACAACAAGAACAGAAACAAATTTGTTTATATGTTTGGTGGGGTTTTTTTGCCAGGCCTCAGATTCAGGGTATCGAATGGATTATTATTGGTTCTTATCTAAGTTTAGAAAGAGCTGTGAATATATAATGAATACAACAGAGAGATTTCAGTGTTTATTGGTTTACTGGTTTATTGATGCTTCACTTGCCTGTCTTTGCAAGAGGTGCCATTTATGAATACTTGGCTAATCTCCAAAGACACTCGAGATTTGTTCCATTTATTGCTCTTCTGAGTTTGCCTTTTGGCAAAAAGTCTCAGCTCAAGAGCCGTTTGCATATCAAGGCTCACAGGTCTCCTCTGAAAACCTGCCAGGTCTTGGAAGTCATGAAGCCTCTCACTTTAAATTAAGGGAACAATAATTGAATGTATTTATTCTAATTCTTAACATTATTTTTGTAATAGGCATACTTAATTTTGCCATAACTTCATGTAACTGAATAAAGATGGCATGTGGTGTTCTGGGTTTCACTCAGGGGAAGTACAAGGAAATGGTGCAGAGGGGGAGGTATTTTGGACGTAAGTTACAATTAAGTTTATTATGCTGATCAGGGCACAGCCCATGCAACACTGGTCATGCTGCTGGTGGTGTCCATAGGGAAAGGTCAGGTGCAGTTGTTTCATTTCTTTTAGAGGGTTCTGAAGCTGCTTCATAAATGATGGTTTATGTTGATCAGCGAAGCAGGGATTGCTGCACAGCTTATTAACAACAACCAGAGCGGGAGGAAGATACCTGAAACATCTCTGTTCTTGGGTGGAAGCAGTCTGGCAGCAAAGAGAGCAGTGGAGCAAGCACAGCTTGGGGCTGGACTCACTTCCCTGGAACCTGTTGGCTGGCTGGGCCTGTGAGCAGGCTGGAAGCACCCTGTGGCACTGGCCTCAGAGGGGTTAGCCAAGGATGTCTTTTACCTTCCCTGAGTGCCTAATTAGAAATATTTCTCCTGAAGGAGCTTCAGCCTGCAGAAGGAGAGGGAAAGTGCCGTGCAAGGAATGGTGAAGTGGTGGTGATGAGCAGAAAAAGCAAGAATTGGCAAATAGTGGGAGCTGCAAAGGCACAATCAAATGCTTGTAAAAGGCACTCTTGGGTTTGAGAACAGGAGAGGGAGGCAGGAGGATCTACTGATGCACTGTGCAGGGAGCTGATCCATAGTCATTGAGAAGTATCTTTGCTGGCTACTTGCTGAAAACAAAATAGTGCTGCCTCTTGACATTTTAGAAAGCAGGAACTGAGCTTCTCTCTGTCCAGCACCTCCTTCTGCTCCCAGATCCTCATTTGTGTCACAGGAGAGCTGGACTTGTGGTTACAGAAAACAGTGGCACTGCTTTATCAACTCAAGCACCCACAAACCACTTGTCACTCGTCACAACCTGGGGAGGATTGCTGCCCAGAGAACCCATCGGTCCAGAACAGCAAGGCAAATAACAGCCCCAGCTGCCCTGGCTTATTTAATATTTGTCCCAGACCTATGCAGTGCTTCTCCCTCTGGAGGTCAATCCCAGTTTTTGCTCATTTGATCCATCTTTGAGCCAAATATAGAGGTGTTCTTTTAAGGGGGAAAAGAAAATGAGTGCCATCAGTAGGGAGCTTGATGGCAAATGTGCACCTCAGTGTATTCCACTGTCTGTTCTCTCAACAGTCAATCCATAAATGACCTTTTCCCTTTCCACTCTACTCTATAGCAGAGTTTCGATTTTATAAGCTGACCAGCTTCTTTCTGTTTCCCAAATCCTCCTATTATGCTCTAACTGCCTTATTAAAATTTCCATGGGCATATGGAAATGTTATAATAAGTTTCTCAATATGAAATTCTAACAGTGACTATTCAGTTCTGTAGGCTATAGATCATCTCCCATATGCTTTTGAATCAGGTATTGATGTTGCTCTATATTATAATGGGGTTATATTTCATTTTCTTAATGTCACATTTTTATTAATTTCTGATATTGGTACCATACTAAGTATCTTATTCATATGAGCACAATCTCTTAGGTCGAAGATATAATTAAATATGCACCAGAAAGGTGTGGCTTGCATCTTGATACTGAAAATGACTTATAATCTTTATAACTATTACATATCTTATGTTTCATAGACAGGTGTGTCATATTCCACTTAATGCTCTGACAGTGAGGTTCTTCTGTTGTCGTAAAGTATTTCTGTGTATTCTGTATTTCCTATCAGTCTTAAAATTGCTGTTCCTTTCACTTAACGTCTTCTTTTTGCTTTGCCTCAGAATTTCTCCCCAGTCTATGACTATATTGATTCTGTCACTCATCCTTTATTACCTAATTAGTTTTAGTTGCACTGGTAGGACTTACATACTAATTGTAGTCTTCTGGATCAGCTTTTCCAATGTGACACTGCTACTATGAAGGCAATGCTTAGCAGGAGAATTCTAGCAGTGGAAGTCACATGGAAGACTTGAAACAGTGAAATGCAGTCTCAGTGTCTAGGGAGCAAATAAAACCCCCTGAAATTTCAGTTCGGATGTGAAGGACAGCCTGACTTTTTGTATGTTGTCTCCTGTTATTGCAATAATACTGTGGGAAATAATGCTGTGAGTGACTTTGCTCTGGAACTGAAAGCAGGAAAGATGTCTGAGTGCAAATGGATACAGCTCCTGTTAGCTGCTGGTGTGCACAGAGGTCAGGGGAATTTGCTTGGTACAAGATATGATTCATGAGACTTGTGATTTCCTGCTTTGTGTAGTGTGCCTTGCTTGGCATCTTCTGCTAAGATTAAGGGAGGGTGCCAAGTAGCTGAAGCCAAAATAGCAATTGTGTGTTTTAGAAAACTGAAACATTTTAAGACTACAATATTCTTACTTTAATAGTAGGTTTTTATCAAGGATATAAGAAAACCAAGTCTTGCATAGGGAGCGGGTGTGGAACATGGTCAATGAGGTTCAAAATTGTAAACTGGCTGAAATATGGAGCTAAATCTTGAAGTTTTCTCTCTGAATAGCCTATTTTAATGGTCTGAGTGTCATCTGCATAAAGTCTGCACTATTTTCCTCGGACTCCAGTGATGATGAATGTTCTTATAAACCTTTTGTTTTTCCAAATAGAAAAAAGAAGTAATGTAGTTTCCCAGTATCCCTTTAGCAACAATAATGAATCCTCTGGCACTCCTAACTAAGCATTTAATGTCAAGTTTACCTTTCACCCTTAACTCACCTAGACATTAACTGATCTATAAAATTCACTTGAAGATTCATTGCCAATTATAAAACTCTTGTTCTGAAATGTGGATTTTTTTCTTTATATTAAAACATTTTAGTCAGTGAAATATCTTCACGTCAAACAAATGATGGATGAATGATCGATTGCCAATACATCTGGTTCATTCAGTTTTGCGTTTTATTACTTTGTGGACGAGGCAGATATTATCCAAATTCTTCTGTCAATAACACCAGTGGAAACCCTGACTAATTGTAGTGAATGGCACTGATCTGCATTTTCACACATCATTGACCAAAATACAGCCCAGAGCTCAGAGGAAGAGGTGGCACTTAGGGAAAGCTGTGAAGGATACAATTTCATAAAGCTCGGAGCAACTGGGCTTAGTTAAAAATCCTTGGAGTCTTGCCTTGCTACAAGCAGATTTGATTTTTGATTTTTCACTGTCTTTTCACCAGGACTAAATGCTGCTGCTTGGTGGGAAGCATTTGGTTTTGTTAGGGGCAAGCCAACACCTGTTCCTTAAGGGGACTTCCACAGAAATGGGCTGGTCCTGATGGTCTGGGAGGAATGCGGCTGAGGGGGTCATCGTGGAAAAGCAAAAGTCACATCCCCTCCTTCTAGAATGAGAGGAAAATGTGGAAGCCTTCTGCTCTGTTTTTTGGTAAAAGTTTGCTGACATGTTTTATGGACTTGGAGGCAGATGTCATGGAGTGAAAGGAAAGCTGCTGTTTGGGGCCCCTGGGTGGGACAGGAAGGTTTGATGAACTGCTGCAGGGCGACAGTGACAGTGTCTGGCACTGCCCAGCTCGGCCGGGTGTTGGCCCATTCCATCAGCTTTCATCTGCACAGCCAGCCCCATCCTTGGTGTTATTTGAAAGGAGTTCAAGTGAAAACACTGTCAAGACTCCTGTTTAGCTTGAGGAAGGAGTAGAAAGAAATGAGGTGAAAGTTGTATTTGCAATGAATCACTCCCAGAAAATGGTTTATTGCAGAGATATCTATGAAAGCGAAGGCGGGATGAGAAACACACGTATGAGCCCACCAGATCTATTAACTGAGGTTGTCCAGGGCAAGAATCAACAAGAGAAGATTTTGCACTTATTGCTGGAAAATATGTCAGCATCCCCTTGGGAATTCCAGCTGCCCTTTGATAATAACTGCTAAAACCCAGTGTTTTCAGGATTTGCAGGTGTCAATCTAACTCATGTCTTTTCTCACTTGTGATGTAGATTTCAGTTTATTTTTTTTCTCAAAGTTTCTATAAATACAAAACCCCCCCCCAGTCCAAAAAGTGCAACACGTTTAACCAGCAGACATCAGCTATGTAGATTTTTAAATGTACCATTCATACAGGGTATTAAGCATAAAATGGGTTTACTCATGGTCTGAAATGTTCTGAATAAAAAATTTCTAAAATGCTTTGGTATTGTCTGGAGAATGAGGCCACAAAGGTAATTTAGATGTTTCTTTATGATGGTTTATCTCAGTATTTTAAAGAGGTGTATCATTGTGTGAAGGCTTAAAAAAACCTCAAAACAATAAAGGAAAGCAAAGCATTGTAACCTCTATTTGTAGTGGTTGATGACAGTGAATTGGAAATGTTAAACAAGAAAAATAAAATGGCTGCAGTGTTCTGTGATAGTTCTGTGTATATTCTTGACAAATGCTTTGATGTTGAAAACTCCCATTGTGATATTTTTCAGAAAGGAACACTTCATTTTTTTATTATCCAAACTGCTTTAAAAGTATGTCATTGTTTCCATGTTTACAGTTTATGTAGTCTAATAACAATGTTTAGGGAATAAAAGGCACTGAACACTTCTGGTAGGGGCCAGAGACATTTTTTGAGAGTGAATATTTGCAATTTTAAACAGGTATTTTGCTTTGAAATGGGGAAGAAGAAACAGCCATTTTTGGGTTTTACTGTGAAAAGGGCAATTTTGCATTGGGCAACTAAAATACTGGTTGTACACCCATATATCAGCGAAATAGATCCTACAGCTGCTTTTCAGCTGTTAGTGCATACCCAGGCCATGATAATGCCATCAGTTTCCAGTGCTTACCCTGCAATGCTGCAAACTCACCTGAGCTGCAATTACACACCTGCTTCCCGATGCTGCTGGGCTTAAAATCACCCTGGCTACGTCCTCTGTGCTCACTAGAGTCTTAAATACAGGTATTTCTCAGCCTTTGTGGAGGTTTGTGCAGCTTTCCCTCAGGCCAGGAGCTTGAGTAAATGCCGCAGTCGGGAAGTGTCTGTGGTACCAGTGCCTGTCACGACACACAAGTTGCATTTTCTCACCTCGCTGTTTGATGTCTGTCAGGGCTGACGGTTCAGCTGGAGCCCTTCATGCGGGGCGAAGTTGCAGCTGGGTTTGTTGGGTTTTTGGCTCCAGCTGGGAGGGTCTAAATGTTTCCAGAAGGAAATGACAGCCTTGCTTGGGGCTGCTCTTACACCTTGGATCAGCATGGAGCTCCCCAAAGTCAGAAGGGTTGTCCTGGCTTTATACACTGGCTTTATTCCTCTGCTATACTCAAGCTCTGTGTAGGTTTTGAATAGCTGCAGGTAGAGAAATTCATCCCCAAAGATGTTCTTTTCTTTGTCTGCAGAAGTTTCTCTCTTTCAGAGAAGGCAGGTACATTACCCTGCCTAAACAACGTCTTTGAGATTGACTGTGAGAGTACACTGTGAGGCAGCACTAAAGACTATAAATAGTGAATCATCTGTCGCAGACAAACCAGCTCCTGTAATGGAATCACTTGGATAGGTGCCATTTATCCTTATCATTTTTCTAGTGAGAGTTTTACATTAGGGGGAAAAGACATGAAGAAATGTTTTCTAGCTGCCTGCCCGTCATCCTTGAACCAAGATTTATACAGGAACTGATCTTTGTATCTTTAACATTTATTGGTATTAACAACACAGGAGTGTAACAAATAGTCAGACTCACCATTTTTGCAAGATATCAGAGGTCAGGAATAATTTTTGTTTCTTTTTTTCTTTCTTCTTGGAAGTCACAAGGTCATTTATGAAATAATATTTGGGAGGAATATGAAGAAAGTTAGAAAAGCTGCTGCCTGTCCTGCTAAGCTATTTAGAAAGATTTACTAATGAGTCACAGTGAAAGAAGCCAGATGAGCAAGAATGCAATTATTTACACTAGATTTGCAACATGAGATGTGTAACAGCTACACCAGCTTAAGGAGCACCCAGCTGCCTCCCTTTGTCTCGGCTGGTGAATTCCCACCTGTGCTGTGGTTGTTCCTGCAATTGTTCAAGCGGCAGCACAAATTAGAGCAATAAAATTATCTGGGTGGGGTAGGTTTTAGCCTGGATACTTCTGCTGGTCTGCAGTGTGGCACCACAGAGGAGTGGCATCACAGTTTGGTGGCAGATTGAAATAGAATGCGAATGAACAGTTGAGAGCAGGGAGGAAGAGTAGAAACTTAGATTAATTTTGGTGAACTAACTTGTCTTTCATTGCTTCATCTGGTTTCCTATTTTATTGGTCCATGTAGCTCAGAGTGAAAGAAACCCAACAATTTTTCTCTAAATGCTGTAATTGTTCACTGTACCATTTGCTATATATTAGAGTTAACTGTAACAGCCTGGTGGAGAAAGTGGTAGGAAAACCTGTGTGAGAAGGATTCAAAATCAGCAACAGAGAGGGAGGAACTACCTCAGAAAAATAAGGTACTGTAGGAAGCTGAGTCTAAACACAAGTCGAGACTGATTTGCTGGCAGCAAAAAGATAAGGAAAAAACCAAATGTGAGATGCAATAAAAAACCAATGATGGTGAAAGTAAGACAAAACTGTTTTCTGACTTAAGATCAGTCATTTTATTGATTTTTAAAATAAAAGCTCTATTTTCTTATGTGTGCCTGAATATACCAGGCAAAAGCTAAACCCTAAATGCTCTCATAGCCTCAGGCAGCCCCCAGCCCCCTGGCCAATAACTCTTGTCTGGCTCCAGCTGCAAGTACAACAGTGTGTGTACTCTGTTTGCAAGGTCGTTTACCCACAAAATCCCAGAGAATTGCATCAAAAGGATCAAGAACAAGCTCTTTTGGATCTACACTAGGCACTGAATTTTTGTTAGAACAATTGTAAAAAATCATGGAGAAAGTTAAAAAAGATCCAGTGCAAAGACACATGATTACTACAGTGTGTGTCTAGAATCTGCTTCTTAAATGTAGTTCTGCAGCAGTTAAAAACTAAGGTACCCCTGGAGCTCAGATTTGTCTGACAGAGGAAATCCAGGGATAAAATCTCTTTTCAAACAAAGCCATACCAAAGCCCGTGAAAGAAAAATAAAGACAGATGATGCTCATTGGGAGTGTCTAGAAAAATATTAATATGGTAATGTCTTTATATCTATGGATTGTGCAATTCCATTGCCTTCAGTGGAATTGCACCAGCTTAGCCTGCTGAGCATTTCAACCAGCACACCCAGCTCTGCACTGGATGAATCTCCTGATAACAGCTTTGAGAGGTGTGATTCAATAACTCCTGTTCTCTTAGGCGCCAAAATGCCTGTAGCACATCTAGAAATGCAGGGCACTTGATCCTGCCAAAGAGCCCTTGTTTCTGTTGGAAGAGTTGCCAATATAATTGCAGAAGGTGAAACGGGTTAAGTCTGCAACAGCTGATCACTCGAGCCCCCTTTAGGGAGGTGAGAAAGGCACCGAGTGGAGTGGCTCTGCTGAACTGGCTCCACTCCACCCCGGAGATGTGATTCAGCATCCCAGTGTGGCTGTGGCTTCTCCAAACTGATGTGAAGGTGATCCTAACTTCTAACCAGGTACTCATGGAGAAAGGTGGAGCCATGGGACATCTGTGCTCATTTGGAGCAACTTCTGACCACTGACAGGGTGGATTGGGGTTGGGAAAGAATTCGGTGTGTAGCCACTTGTTGATTGAGAGATGCGGTGTTAACCCCACTAATTGTTCTAGTGCCCTGGGACATTTTCTTTCCTGGGCCTCATTTTGATAGCAGGAGTCCTCTGTGGCAGTTGTGCAAATATAAAATAGTTGGAGACAGAGTGACACAAACCCCTTTCTACATTTGGGGGAGGAAGAACAATACATACATACAATTTCCATATAATCCAGCCCTCTGTGGTTGTTCTGCTTACTCCTGGGGCTCTGAATTGGAAACTTCTGCATTTAGTCACACACTGCAGTATTTTAGTAGTCTTTTCAATTCCTTTCTGGGTTTGCTTATACATGAGGCTTACTTTGGTTTTGGACTTTGCACAATATTTGAAAAGAACAGCAGAAAATCCAAAGCCCAAAATATTGCACTTCAGACTCAAATTAGCTTAATGCATTTCATAAAACACCATTTGAAAGTGAGCCTTATGCTGAACAAAAAGTGAATGTATTTTAAGTGAAAAGAATAATTTAATGACTGGATTTATCAGAAATTTATGTATAATTAGTGCAAAAATAGATATTTATTGATGCTTTAGCTTATGTTAAAAAAGGGAATTAATAGGATTTATAAGGATTTGAGAATTTTTCTTAATTTTGAGTGATCTTTGTAGTAAGATCTTATTAGGGTTTTCCTCAAATGTATCAAAATGATCAAAATAAAACCAAAGTCTCTTTGGTTTAAGTCTATGAGTAGACTTAGGACTACATAAGATTAGTATTTGAAACCAGCTTTTTTCCCTGTTAAATACTGAGGGTGGTTCCTAGGATCCCAGTGACACCTTGCTGTGTTGTGTCTTCTTCCTGACACTGTGCATGCATTGAGTCACAGGAAGCTATTCAGATATCCTAATAAGTCATGATAGAAAATCCTACACAAAATTCTTATCAGAACACAGCTTAAAAACTGAAGCTGTTACTCAGCTCAGATGGAAGCTCTCATATCAGAAGGAAATGGAGCAGAAATCTTTCCATGGGCTCTGTTAGAACTGTCTGCATAGTACTCTGGAGGTACCTAAAAGTTAGCAGGCGTTGCTTTCTGGCTGATAGCAGAAAGAACAGATAAGTAAGAAAGAGTCATGGATGAAAGGGGGAAAAAGCTTCTTTCCATTTCACAAGATAGGGGTGTTTGTAGGTATAACTACAGCAGCCTTGATTAAGAAGAATGGCAATGCTCCTTGATAGTGCCTAAGACCTAAATTAAACTATGCTTTGCTCAGGGAATGAATAAACTGAAACACTTCTCTCTTAACCATGGGCCATTTTGCTTGGCAAACTGCCTTGATATTTAAATGGTGAAATACTTGATAAAACCATGCTTTAGTCTGGTAGTGCTTCGATAAAATTAACCTATTAGTCAGCCCAGGACAGGCTGTCAGTCCCTCTGCAGTGATGGGACTGATGTTGACTTCCAGCAGCCTCATCACTTCTTTTTCTTGTGCTATTCTGTATTACAAGAGAAAGTTAGCAGTTGAAAAGTTATTTTTATTCTAGTGCAGAGGCAATATCTCAAAAGGGAAGCTTCTCCTGGAATTTATTTTGCTTATCTGAAGCGAGATGTCCCACTGTAGAGCAGAGCAGCCACTACCTGTGTTTCTGTAACATGGATGAATGTGTCAGTCAAGATAATGACTATTCCAACACAATCTGGTCTCTTCATTTCTCCGTCCCTTTATTCCTTGACTTGTTATCATACCCACGCCTAGAAAATCCAGGTCAGCCCGGCTCCTTTCAGGCAAAACAAACCCAGTAACAACCCCCACACTATTAGCAGGGGATGGGGACAATTTCTTGACGTGTGAGGAAGGTTCTCAAAATTCCCTTCCTAGTGAGTCATCCCAGAGAAGACCAGCATGAAAGGTTGCATGGCTCCCACACCCCCACCCCCCAGCCTCTCTTGTACAGACTCCTCATTAATGGAGGGATTGCGTTAAAAGGAATAAACCTTCCCTCAGAGGATCAATTAGCAACCTTAAAAATAGAATAAAGGAAGACAGAAGCCCTTGCAGAGCCTTTCTGCCAGTAGCTCTCCTTTGCAGTGAAAAATCCAGGAGTAAGCAAGAGTGTGACAGATGATGGAGAGGTTTCTGTCCTCATTCCCTTTTAACACTTCCTTCACTGTAATTACTGGAGTGTTACTGGTCACAGCAATCCAGTTAGAGCTGCAGCAGCTCTTCCATTAACAGTTTCTATTTCCAGGGCTTTTCACTCAGCTGTAAATACTCGCTAACGGAGACAGTTTGGCACACAAGGCCTTACGAAAGGCACAAAGTTCAGAATGATTTTTCCATGCAATTGTTCTAAAATCTCAGTATTTCATTACGGCAACAAAAATACAAATGTTGAACAGTTTCTGTGTCTATGACTTTGAGTGAAACCCAATCTGTCCCTTGGATCTGCCAGAAATGCCTTATTATCTCTACCAATCAATTGGCAACATCTTGGGAAATGATAGTCTTTTGATAATTAAACGTCAACGTGCAGCTGCAAAGGAATACTGAAATCTTTTTGATATGTATAGCAAAGGCAGAAGGCCTAAAGTATCCCTGAAAATGTCCAGTGCAGACTTCTTTATTTAGGAATTCATCTAAACAGTCAAATCTAGGTCACAACTAGATAGCATTACCCAATGTGTCTTTAAAATTTCCTGCTACTTTATTTTTACTTTACAATTCATATTACTGCCCTCCTACAATTGGCCTTAAGTGTTACGTTTCTCAGAAATGTGAAATGTATTTTTCAACACCCTTTGCTATCAGTAATTTGACACAAAGGACACAAAGCAAAGATTTCACGAAATACCCTTGACTTTATCACATTTCATTACATAACTTTTTGTGGAAGAGAAAAATGATTAAAATGTCTCAGTCCAAAAAGTAGTTGAAATAAGTTGCAGATTGTGTATGTTCAGCTGCCCTTATACAGCTTTGATTTGTGTGGCCAGCACTTACTCAGCAGTTCAGTATAACTCTTATTGACCTTGGCAGCTGTCACATCGCTTGCTGGATTTTATGTCGCTGGAGGTGTCAGTGTTCAGGGGAGAGATGTGCAGAATATGCGTGGTTTTATTTGCAGGCGGGAATGAGGTAGAACCCAAACTGCATTTCCAACAGCATTATTTCACAGATGACAGTCACAGGAGACCTGTGACCAACTTTAACCTTTTAATAGTACGCATAAATTAAGGCTACGAGAGAATACTGAGCTGCCAATTATAGAAGCTGTAGTTCCAGGGTCTGTGATTAGCATATTCTTCCCTACTTGCCCCATGACAAAAATGAATAGCAGAAGCTTTATGAAACATTTTCTGAGAGCGGAAACTCATAGAAACTAATCTTGAAATAAATTTAATGTGCAAAGTAGGTTAGTAAAGCTTCCATTACCTATTAAATACCCAGAGTGAGAAGGTGAAGAAGAGTGTAGACCAACGTGCCAGTTTCCTTTGTTCCTTAAACAAATACCTGATGGGTTTTTTTGGCCTACAACCCCTCCTGCAGAATGCAAAGAACAAAGTCTGAGGTTGACCTTCCCCAAGGCAGTCAAGTTCATCCTGAATCCTTATCTGCATAATGGTTCTGCAATAAACAGATGTGGCTTTGCAGTATTTGTAATATAAAATGTAATGTTTTCTGAATGTCTTGGATGTCCTCTTGAGAGTGTCCAAGGGTGAGTTTGGATTTCAAGTCTGAATGCTGTTGCACCCCAAGGCTTTCTTTGGGAGCATATTTCTAGGTGGTGTGCAAGATTCTTGGTGTCCACAGCCTAGTCTGATCTTTGTGTGCTGAAAAGGGTGAGCTCTGTGGGTTTGGGGGTTTTTTTTTGGTATATTTTTCACTCTGTTGATCCATCAGACCTGTTGGTGCATGTAACCCATTACTGGGCATGAAATATGCCTGAGAAATGACTTGTGGATGTTGCCTGCAGAAGCTCCCCACAGAAATGGCCTGAGCAACAGCAGCTGCAGCATCGTGCCATCTCCTGCAGTAACTCTTGGTGACAGATGTCACCTTTTTGGAACGTCCAGAGCCATCTGTGACACTTTTATTTTGACCTTGTATTGATTAGCCCTTTGTTTTTTTCAAAGTTCCGGCAAATAATGATGCTAATCCAGATAAACCCAGTCACAACTGAAGGTCAGCATTATCTAGATACCAGCCTCCAGCCCTTTCCTAATGGGAGCTGAAATGGCACCTGAAAGATTTTATGATTTTAGTGGACTTTTAAGGGGGACTAATTTATTAATATCATTCTGTAAATGGTGATTTCAATCACTGCAGTTAATTGTGCATGATTTCCCAATAGATTTAAAAATAAAACATTTCATAAAAAATGAGTAAGTTGCAAAAATTTTAAAGCCTCAGACTGATTTCAATCTATGTTACACCACAGCATTTTTCTTGTATCCTGTGTTTACAAGGTGTTTTTTAATCAAGTATAGAATAAAAAGCAAAATAGCATGAAGACACTGAATATGACACTATAAGAAGTGCACATGAGCCACTGATTTCTAGTACATGGGTAAAGCTGTGTTATATCTTTAGTATTTTTAATGGCAGATATTGACTTAATTTTAGTGGCTGTGCTGTGGAAAGTATCTAGACCATGTCCCTGCCACCCCAGACATTTCAGTCTGTCATACAAAGCTGAGACAATTGCAGGCTGATACAGGGGTTTTGTACTATTTCATTGGAACTAACTTTTCATTGACCTTTGGCAGAGAAATCTCTTTAACTACAGCCTGGTCTTTTATTTCCTGGAGAGTTGGAATCACAGTTAATGGGTGTATATTGAGGTGAGAAACCCTGGTGCCCTTTGCTTGGAAACATGCTCCCCTCTCTACTTACCATTACAGGGTGGCTATTAGGAGAAGCACACCAGCACCACAGAAATAAAGAGCAAAGCAGATGCTCTCTCCCTTGCTTTCTTTTGGACAAAAAAAATTCAGTTTATCCTAGTTTGGGGTTTCTTTTTTTCCCCTTTTATTACGAAGAGGAATATATTCAAACACATTCCCGAAGACCAAAATATACAAGGCTTAATTACCATGTTTAAACATGCCTTGGGAGATTTTCTGCCCTTTTGCTGTACAAATGATGCCTTCTCTCCCCTTTCTGAACTCCTCCATGAATTCCTTGGCTATTCAAGGCTGTGAAAAACAGAGTGGGAGACACTTTCAACCTCACGAGAAGTGCTGCGGCTGTTGCACAAGAGCTCTGCCGTTTCCTGCTGCCCATTGCTGTGTTGAAGGTCTGCCCCAGACGCTCAATCAGACCCGTCCATTACAACTGCTGAGTCAACAGAGTCGGGAGGCAGAGGGTGGCTGTGTCATACTAAATAGTTTTCTTTGCAGATCCTTTCCTTCCTGAGTCTCTTTGTACCCCTGATCTTATCGATTGTATTGGCTCTGCTAATTTAGCAGTCCTTTGGGCTGATGATCATAGTTACAACACACAGCACAGCTTGAGTAAACAGGTCCATTGCAGCCCCAACGCTTTTGGCTGCCCATTGGCAAATAAACATGTTTGGCAAGAAATGCTTCTTTAATGACTTTCATTGGTGGCTGCAAAGCTCGAGGAGCTATTGCAGTGTTATGCAGAAAAGGGGAGCTATTCTGTATAAAGTTCAGCTCCATACACTTTTCCATGGAGCTCTAAAACTCTTGTAAGACTGAGTTCTTTTGAAGCAGATAGACATTGACAAGATTCAAGATAATTTTTATTACACCTACCTAGCTACAATCTTTCTATTGTTAATAATGAGGTAAATATTTATGCTTGATTTTATTTCGACAGCTATCTCGGCGTAGATGTGTCATACAGCTGGCAGAGTAGATTTTAAATTAACATGTTTGCTTTAAAGTTCAGTGGTAAAATCTAACTGCAGAGCAGAAAGTTGCATATATTATAGACAGTAATTGGAAATAATTATAAAATTCTCTGCTAGAAAATTGTGATGAAAGAACACTTAGATGAATGACAAATGAGCTTTGTTCAAAGTTCCAGTGATGACAAAGGTAAGGCTGTGTGGGCAAGGTTAATTCTCTTCCTTTGTGCACGTGTACTGCAAGTACTAATGATGACCCCTTGCACCTTGAAAGTTTTCTGCTGCAATCAGTGGGCAAGCCCCCCACTGTTTATTATTTTATGCCTACCCTTGAAGGTGTAAAACCCAATGCCATTAATTGCACTTGGGGTTATGCTGTGCCCTGGTGCAGGCACACAGATTCTCTTCATTAACCCACAACAACAACATTATCCGGACCACAAGCAAAAGCCTTATTTTCATCATTATATATTCCTATCCCAGTCACTCTTCTCTTAATTTTGCTGCAAGGTATAACAAATAATTCTTCTTTGCAAACTAATGTTGGGAATTGGAGGGATTTGTGTTTTCCCTTCCTGCCATGGCATTGCAGCCCCTGCCAGGGGCAGTTTGCTGGTGGTGGCCGGGGTGCTTACCAGGTGAAACCCTTGGTCCTGGGCACCCAGGTGAGGGTGATGCCCATCAGCTGCTGCCCACTCTGCCAGGTAGCTGAAGTTTTGATGACAAAACCCACCTTGGATCCAGGGATTCAAGCCTTTAGCATTCCAAATGAAGTCCACTGGGACTTTACAGAATCAGAGAAAATTACCTCCTGAATTATCCTTTAAATTTGTTTAAAACTAACATGCATTCAGTTCTGAAGTAGGACAGGTATTTGAAATTTAGTGATCCAAGATATGTCTTTAGGATGCAGCAAGGAGGAGTGATCAGTATTGGGAAACAACTGATGTGATCAGTTTTAGCAGCATATTTTTCTGTCAGTTTTATCCATGCAGCTCCTTGGATAAAATAGATTTAGTAGGAGTTCTGGGCATACAGTGATTCATCTGGCTGGAGCACTTAAACATGTCTCGGCAATTTGTTTTTAGTTTAAACAGCATTTAAACTCAATCTTTTAAGTAGGTACAGACATTATTTGTACATTATTTAATCCTATGCAAAAATTTCTTCAGTTTATTGCTAGCTGTGGTACCCAAATCAGTTTGCTGCCAGAACATCAAGTACTGTTTGATCTAATACAGCTTTATTGGATGAAGATTATACTGTAAGTTAGGTTTACTTGTGAAAGCCTTTCTTTCCTGTAGACAAATATTTAATATCTGCACTCACTTGTAAAGCTCACATTACAAGAGAGATACTTCAGAGAAAAATGTTATCACCCCCAACGTGACTTCCCCTGCAAGTAAAGTGCCAAACTAGAAACGGTAAGAAAATGAATAGAAATAGTGTTTTCTCTTGGGTGTGATCATAAGACAAGTGCCAAGCTGGGAAAGTCCATTTCTGGCCAGCCTGGCTTTTGTTTTATGGGGATGGGACTGTTGAGCTTTTGCCACCGCTGAAGCCTGCAATTAGGTCAGAGGGATTTTCCGTCTCCTTGGCCTTCACTTGATTTGTGAAGTCTGAAAGGTAACAAACTGGGTAAGGAATTCTTGGGCCACAGTAAGCTCTATATTTTCCAGTTAACCTTTTACTAAGTGCAAATCTACTTTTGGGATGATGACCCTTGACTAATTATTAGCTGTTATTGATCACTGTATTTTGAGTTCCTTCTTGGTTTTTTGGGGCTGAGTAGCTTGTCTTTGTGAGCTAGTGCTTTGCAGAAGAAGAATCTGTGTGACCGTGACATATATAGGAACAAAAAGAAGTGTTTCAAGAATGTCCTGCTGTGGCATTATCTCCCCTGCAGAAGACAGCAGCTGAATTTGCACTCTGTCAGGGAGCTGAGAAGTCAGGCTCTTCCATATGACCCACAACAATTTCCAGAACAGTCTGAAGAGCAGAAGGTGATTTTTTTTTCTTTGATTCCTTTTACCTGGATGACAGGATGCAGACAGCCCAGCACAGATTTAGGTTTATGTGGAGTCATTCCCAGGCAGCCAGGTGCACCCTTTGTTTTTAGCCCTTCCTCCTGTTTGCTCTCCTACACGTTTAAATGAGCAATACATGCCAGACTTAGGAGTAGCAGAGAAGCTACCTGATATAAATGAGGTTTCCTCTCTCCTTTCTTTCCTGCCTGGAGAAATCTAAATGAAGGATCATCTTTGTTATTATGAGACAAGATGTGCCTGGTTGTTCTGCAGGATTATTTATGAAGTGAATGCCAACAGGAGAGTTAGCTCTCTGAGGATCAGTGCTCGGGTCTGAGCTACTACCTTCGGCACAGTAATAACATCACTGTCAAAAAGTGGAAGGTTTTTTTCCCCTTCAACCTACAAATTTCTTACAGCATATCTTTTCTATTATTTAAATTTTGGTATGATATAACTCAGCTGTGCAATCTTCCTTGCGATTAGGTCCTTAAATGCTTGGCAGTTCAACTTTAAACTCTGGGAAAAGTGTAGGCATCAAAACATTTTCACAGAAGGAAGAAAGGTTTCTGAATATTAAAGCTGTGTTGAATATGTAGTCGCTGTTACGCATTGCAGGGAAGCCCTCAGATGCTGTGGAATACAGTCCAAGGAAGAGTTCTCAGAATTATTGATATTCAGACCAATAAATGTCTGACATTTACCCCGGGAGAGGATGGTGACTCTTCACCTTCCAGGTATGCTGCAGCTGGAAACCTTATGCAACCACTTCTCACAGAGAAGATAATTGAGTCACATTAACTTCAAAGGTATCACTCGCATAAGAAAATGAGATTTAGTGCAAGGTTTATAAATATGCTATAATTAGACCATTAATTGTGTCATCTTTTTGGCACAGCAGTTGACATTGGCTGTTCTTGTACGTATGTGTAATTTCATAGTTTCATTTTAACAATTGTTTTGCCTCACAGTGAGGAAGTTTGACATATGCAATGCTGACGATGTGGAAATAAGGCAAATCTAAGAAGACATGGGTTGTGCATGTTAGTTAATTGCCAGATGTTTTTTTAGTTCCTTATTGCAAAAACCCACTTCTAACAATTATTAAAATTGTGTATTTCCACTGACTAAAAGATTTGCTGGATGCCAAATGGATATTAGATCGATTTCCTATTAAATGAAGAAGAATGAATCTGAGTATACAACAAGACTAGTGAGAAGCAGGGTTTATTTTTAGATTATACTTTTAAAGCTAAACACTAAGTCCAAAAGGAATGTGCCATTTCTTTCATTACTTTTTTACACTTGATTCCTTTTGGCAGGTTAAGACAGCAACTTTACATGAAATGGATGATTGGTTGGGAGAATGTGAATCCTGGTTTCCAGGTTATTTCTTTGCTAATAAATCATTTATAGAAAAAGTGGTCTTCTGAAGTTGTCTCATTAGTCTTCATTTTTTCTGTCTTTTCTCAATTTTCTTTTAAAAAGACTCTGGTTAAATAACCACCACCCCCTTTTAAATTCATGGGTGCAACTAACCCCTCAAAACGAACAAATGGCCCCTCTTTGATCATTGCTGCGGTTAAGAATTTAGTTTTCACTATGAATATAATACTGAAATCCTTTTTTCTAAACCTAGAGATGAGTTCCTGCCCCTTATTAAGGTCCCTTTTTGCCTCCCTCAGTACCCAGGGCGTTCATCACTGGCTGTGCACAGGTCCTGGCCTCTGTAGTAGCTGCTGCAGCCTGTGCTGCAGTGATCCCAGGCTGGCAAATGTTCTCTGGAGCTTGTCAGATCTGGAAATAATTTACTGTGCTGAGGGTCAAAATGCCTTCTCACTGCCACTATGGTTGTGAGCACAAATGAAATTTTAAAACTACCTTTGTTCTGCTTTCCTTAGTAGAGGCACTGGAATCCAGGCACCTCAGGCCCTAGCTCAGTGTCTTTGCCATTTAGAAAGCCATGTAGGGCTTTTTCTTTAATTTGTTTTGCTGCCAGGAATCAAATATTTAATCATTTACAAGGGTCCTTTTCAGATTTCTACATGGATGAGAAGACATCAATCAAATTATGGGCACTTGCTGGCAATTATATGGACTTGATTTGCCTGCTAAGAGGAGCATGAATGAATTTAGAGTAACATTTAATGGCTCAGAAAAAAATTTCTCTTTTGGTCATCTCCACAGGAAATTCTGTTAGTGTCTGGATTCAGGTACACTGAATAGCTTGTGACTTCCTCTTCCCATTCCCTTTCTCCTCACTTTGTTTGCTCTTGAAACTGAAAGAATGAAATCTGCATGAGTCTCAGATTTTCTTTAAAACTTCAGTCCATTTAAGCCAAGGTACCCTTTGTAGTAGTTGGGGGAGCACTGAGTTTCCTCTGATTTATTTTCATTTGGGCTCATGTAGTTCTAGCTACAAAACTAAAAAGAAAACTGTTTTGGATTCCTTCAGCACTGTTGTATTATAGCTGAAAATGGTGTGAAGTGAAAGAGAAGTTGTGGCTTGTTGTGGATCACCCCTTTCAAACAGCAATAGTTTCCTATCACTGTCTTACTCCCTTGCCAAGGTGAAGCCAGTCAGGCCCCATTGCTGGCTACAGGGCTTCAGACAGGACCGTAGGAGACACAGAATGGTGGAGGCTGCTCTAAATTTTGTCTGGCAGTTGGGAGTGTTTGAAGATATAAAACCAATTTGGGGCTTCCTGCAGCTGCTGCCAGCCTGAAGTGTTAGATGGGAAAAGTATTTATCAAAGAACAAATATTTTTTAACTGAATCTGCACCTCAGAAAAGAGGAAGTTGGTTTTGAAGGATTTCTGAAGACTAAGAATAAGTTTCAGGGAGTCAGGGAGGAATGAAGTCTTCTACAAAAAATGTCTGACATGGTAAAGAAAGCCATTACTTCTTCAGAGCAGCTGGGAACAACCCACCTTGTCTGATTTCCTTTGGGGACTTTTATGAGCAATTATTTTATTCCAGGTATGAAATTCCTCATCAGTTGCTACTGAGTTTTAAATATAAAGTTTATCTCATTCACGTTTGAATGAATGATAGCATTGACCCTGTTCTTGCTTTATTGATGGATGAAATTTTTACAGCTTTGATTTGCTCATGAAAGGCAGGGTCTAGATGTTCCTCCTTTAATAAGATGGAGTCAGATCCACTGCTGATAACTGTAGAATCACAGAATGGTTTGGGTTGGAAGGCACTTTAAAGACCATCTTATTCCAAACCCCTGCCTCAGGCAGGGACACCTTCCAGTGATTGCTCCAACCTTGCCTTGAACACTTCCAGGGATGGGGCAACCACAGCTTCTCTGGGCAACCTGTGCCAGGGCCTCCCCACCCTCTCAGGGAAGAATTTCTTCCTAATCTCTAATCTAATCCTGCCCTCTGTCAGTTTACTTCCATTCCCTTGTCCAATCAGTTCACCCAGGGATGTGGCATTAGAGCTGTGCTATGCCTTTCCATATCCTGCAAGTACATGAGCATTTACATGAATTTATCTTTTGTAAAGCACTGGCACCAGTAGCATTGGTTCACCTCTTCAGATGCTTTGCCCAAGGCATGCAGCTATACTTTGGTAGGTCTTTGTTCAGAAGCTACCTTAAAGTGTGTGTTACAAATGTCATTTAACTTCAGAGCAGGAGATCATCAGTCAAAGAGGGGTATTACCTCATCTACTCAGTAAAGGTAAATGCACAAGTACAGCACAAAATCTGAGCAAATATATCATTTCCCCAATTCTTTACATCCAGTTAAAATATTTTGGTATTGCATCTTTCATTAAATGTTATTTAAATCATCTTTTTACTGTGTAAGTTTTGATAGTAATGAGTTTTAGAAGGTTGCAGAGAGACTGCAGAAAGGAATGGTTTGCCCTTCAGACTGGTGAGGAAAGGCTTGTGCTGCATAAACAGGAGAGGGAATAAAGCCATGTCCCAGAGCTGATCCCAAAGAAATGAAGTTGCTCGTGTATGGTGTGGCTTACCTGCCCCCACTGCAAAATGAAACCTTGGCTCTGGCAGGAGCTTCCTCCTACAAGGCAGTGAAATCCTCACACAGAGCACTTCAGTTACCAGCTACAGCTCAGAGTTACATGAAACAGAAGTAGGGGGGAAATCTCCCATAGTTGGGAACTTTGAGAGAAGTAGAAATCTTTTTCACTTGGGGTAGTATTGTATTCTTTGTGCTTGTATTTTCTGGTCCTTAGCACAAGAGATGTCTTACTGCATCTGAGCAGGGATCTGCCTCATAATGTCTTTGCTGGTGGCAGTGGAGATGTTTTTCAGGGAGTGCATGAGTGCCCCGCCCTCCTATGTGATCATTCCTCTCTTAATTCCCCAGAATAATTGAATTATGAACATTAGAGCATGATTTTTAACTGAAAGTGGATGATTTTGCTATAAAATATGGCTTATTTTAATATTGCATTCATTTTTGCAATGGCATCCATTTCCACCCCAAATAAATAAAATCTGTTCACATGGGAATTGTAAATATTAGGGGTTTGTGGTGACCCAAAAAAGTGACAACCAACATCCACAGTTAGTGATTGCTCAGAATAATTTCAAATAAGTATACTTTTACAGTAACTGCTGTTAACATTTGTATTCTGAAAATTATCATATCATGGATGATACATTAAGTGAAAGCTATCACCTATCAGAGAGGTGGGAGATATGAGACTCTCAGGATGCTGCTGCAGAGCTTAGAGACCTGTGCTAGACTAGGAAAACCCCAAATTGTAGGTAGTTTTATATTATTTTTAGTTAGCACAGATTGCAACTGGTGAGCTACCATTGATTGTCATTGGCTCACTGATGAATTCATGTCATTTTAAATTATTTTTGAATGTGTGCCTACAGGCTCCAACAGGCTCCTTGAAGCAATATAAATGAATAAATCAGCATGAGGTACCCACCAAACTATTACACCAGGGGACGTAAATGGTTTAGAAAGGAAGCACTTACTTAATATTAAATATTTGTCTTAAGCTGCTTGCAACTTCTGAACAACTGACTCTCCAGCTGCTGTTAAAAATGCTTATTTTTGTGTTGCAGACAAGGCACAGGTATCTGTGTGAAAACTGAGATGTATGTGGAGAAGAGCTTGTGACCCCTGTGAGTTAAAAATGAAGTTTGGGATGGGAAACAAAGAGAGACATTTTAATCATGGTTGCTGCTAGGGGATTTTCCCCCCCTTTTTTTTTTAATCTGAGTCAGTGGGAGAAAAATGACATGATGACAGTTAATTATAACTAATCCTGCAGTGCTTCAACACAGACTAATATAAGTTCAGAGAGTTCCACTAGCAGTTAGTTATATCCTTAGGAGGCAATGAGATTTTGCCTAAAATAGTTGTATTGTTTCTTGGCATCTGAAAAAAACCCCACATTGTGCAGTAAATTCGTCTGATACAGTGCTGAAAACCAAGGGTATAGTGAAAGAAGGGATATTTCAGCATATGTATGTAGGTTCCAGGACTACAAAGTGTCTTTTAAAACAGTTTTTGTTAAAAACAAAAAATACAGAAATGTCATTTAAAAATGAAACTTAGCAGTTAGTAAGACCACGGATCAAGTGAGCTGTTTAAACATCTGTAGGCATCCAGAGTGGAAAAGAAATAACTGCAAGGCAGAGAAAGAAAAACTAGGTGAGGATTTCAGAGGTAGGAGAACATTAATAAAGTTAGTAACTGTTGCCTTAATCAGTCAGCAATATTAAGGCATTCATCACCACATGATCTTTGCCTTTAGAAGGGTTTGGGTTCATTATTCCCCACCCTGTTGCTCCTCCTGGATGTGCTGCATAGGATGGCTTTGTGGATTTATTAAAGTGGGAGATAACTTGTCATGGAAAAAAAGAGGAGCAAATACACTGAAGTAAGTCCTAAATGCTGTTAGGAGGCTGCAGTGTTTTTCTGGCAGGACAGCCTGGCTGGGAAATGATGTGCACAGTAAGCAAACCTTCAGGAGAAATGAACCTAAACACCTGGCTTCCCTGGAAGTGTCAGAAAAATTCACTCTCACCTTTAAATACAGAGGAAGAAAAATGTAGGGGATGATTTTTTAAACCTTCCTTAGAAAATGTAGCAGAAATAGTTTCAAATGTTTTGTGGCTGTTCTTGAACTTTAGTTGAGCTCTTTTCTACATATATCCCACTTACATAGTAATGAATGATGTTTGAATTGAATCTTTGCTATTGAATTGAATACTTACTGCTGGAAACTGGTTAAATTTTGTATGTTATTTTCTATTAAAATTGCAGAAAAGTGCAATTCTAGAAAGTTATGAAAACCTTGATAAGGTGATGGAAAATTGTGTATAGTGCATTTATTGTGTTTGCATGTATAGACAGAGAGGACTTATACTCAGGTATTCTAAGTGCTTTTCAAAGGTACACAAGATGCATACAAATTCTGGAGAGTGCTGTGATGTTTAGTCATTAAACAGGTAGCCCCTGGAGAAGGAAAGGGACCTGGTGAGAAGGGAGGGCTCTTAGCTGAGTTGAACATTCCTCTCATCTTTGGTTCTTTAGGCAAAAAGTGATGACTGCTTTCTAGCACAGCAGAAATCAGACAAACCTTCTGAAAAATGTGGCTGAATATTAATCTGTTGGCTAAATTTCTGTTTGTTCTTTCATCCCATTTCTGTTCTGTAATTTCAGTTTTGTTTTGTCTTAAAAATTGCAGCCATTTATAGAGTGAACACTTTCCTATTTCATGGTTTTTTTCATGCATGACAGGGAATTTAACAGCAGTTCATTGAAATAATAAATTGCATCAAGGTAAATGTTTAAGGCCAGGCTGGATGGAGCTCTGAGCAACCTGGTTTAGTGGAAGGTGTCGATGTCCATGGCAGGGAGTTGGAACGAGATGATTTGTAAGTTCCTTTTCAACCCAGGCCGTTCTATAATACCATGAATCTGTAGTATTATCAAGGCAGATTTTTTGGTAGTGTTGGAAGTACTTATGTGTACTGGCTTTGTAAAACGTTCACGAGATAAAAGCAGCCAAATCCAGTAAAGTATGATAGGAAGTGAAAGCTGTTCATTATGAGTGTGGTTGAGCCAAACCAGATTTCTACAGACATGCCAAAAGTGCTTACCACCACTGGCATGTTTGGAGGGACCATTCCTCTCTTCAGTGGCTCCCCAGAAGAATGCAACAGGATGCAACCTCCTTGAGACAAAGTCCTTCTTGGACACACCTGTGCTGGTGTGTACCTGCAGAGCCCAAGGTGTGACTAAGAATGATAGGCAATAACTAAGCAGCATGTTAAAAATAGCTAGTCAATTTAAAATCAGCATCAGAATGCCATTATTGATTGTGTAGAGCAAATCCCTTACCTTGTACTCAACACTTAATTAAAGCAGTGGAATAGAAGCAGTAATAGAGTGAAAAAAAAAAAAATCCCAAAGCAAAACCATAATGATTAGAAAATATCTTTAATTTTAGTGTTCTGCTCCATAGTCATTGATAGGTTTCAAATCTAATTACTAGTCACTAGCATGAGCCTACTTTATCTCTTGTTATCACTTTTTCTACTAAATAAGCAGTGTATTGGGACAAAAAAACTTAACACTTGACAGGTTCCCAGCTGCTAAATTATTGCCAGTTACTATTTGCAGGGAGACCCTTCTTTGAGTAGGTGCTTGCTGCTCTTTCTGTAATGCAAGACTCCAATCAGGAAAGGTTAATAGCTTGTGAAGAGCCTCCATCGAAGCTTTTCTTGCCCTGCCATGGCTGGTGAATAGGTGGCAGATGCATTGCTTTGTGCTGCACTCAACTCATGTTTTTCTTTAACCTGCTCACCAGGGTACTTAAAAAGGACTTTCTCTTACTCACAAATACAACTGTCCTGTTTCCTCAGACATTAACAAGGGTATCAGAGTTTTAAGCTCCAGGGGCTCTAGCCAGCAAGATAATTGGTCTTTTGTGGGAGTTCTGTTCTGTGCTTTAATTTGTAGTGATTATTTATTCAGTAAGTGTTCCTCCTTCTTCAACCCATCACTGGCATCAAAAGATCTGATCCTGCATTCTCAAAAATAACACTCAACATGATCTTGATTCCAATTTACACCCTCTACTACCTGTGCCTTGAACTATGGTGTACAGAAAGGTGATGTAAAAAGGAGCTTTGTGTCCCTTGAGAAACACTTGCCACAGTTTGTGGGACAGTTGGGTGGAGAAGAATAGGAAGGGACAGATGGGCTGTGGGGAAGAAGGGGCTGTTGTGCTGACCAGCCCTTGAAGGTCTGTGCCTCAGGGAGGATTGATTTCAAACCCTGGCTCAGAAGTTATTTCACATTCAGGCAGGGATGCACACTGGGATTTGGGTACTGTACTCACTAATGGGTGGTGGGTTGGGATCCAACATTAACGCTGGATCTATTCTCAGAGGTGTGCTCTAACTAGAATGTTGGTAAAGACAAATATCCTGCCTGAATGCATTTCTTCTGTTGCTAAAGAAGTCATCATCTAAGGATATGATCACAACAGGGCTGCCATCAATTATGCTGGTGTCTTGATAACTCCATAATTAAAAATAAATTATGCTTGGTCCTTAATAGGACAAGTATTAAACTGAATGCCTGTTTAATCTCTGTTAAATCTGCCACAAAGAAATGACACCATGAGAAGTGTGAATGAATGATATCCTTTTTTCCCCTTCCCTGATTCTAATTACACATGATGGCACTTGCAGTGTCCCTTGTGAATGCACAAAATTGGTGCAGCAGGGGAAATGCAAGCTTCCCTGTGCTGCAGTCTGTTCATTAGCATCGATTTCTGAGGCACTGCCCCTAAGGATGAGAGGATAATTTCTTTTTTCAGTTTTTCATGATCCCAGCTTGTAATAGACTATTAAAAATAACTTCTAAACCTCAGTGTAAGTTCTGGAACAGTAAGAAATTTACAAAACTTCTCATAACCCACCTTTCCATGGAGCATGAAAGCCCAACTAACCAATCCTACTTTGTCCCTGGCCTGCACGTAACACTTACCTAAAGCTGTGCCTTTGGGCTGCAAATCCTTTGTGTCAGCCTTCCATTATCTGCTTGGCTTTCTGCTGCTTTTCCATGGTGCAATATAAAAACTGATACAACATACTTTCCATATGGAAAAAGCTGTCATTTGTTTGGTAAAGTTATGAACATCCTGGTAAAGCTCACATAGTTCAGATTTCTTCTCCTGAGTTGTACTAGGTTTTGTGGTACAGTGTAAAAACACCACTGTGACCACACTTAAAAAGTCTTCACTATAAGAAAAATAGAAACCTGATCTATTCATCTAACTGGCTTTGTTATGATTTGTGCAGTCCCTTTTATTAACTTGGGGCACAGGAATAAATGCTGAGTATTGATGAAAAGATTCCCTATTTCCTGAGTTCCACATTAATTATTATTACAAAAATTGCACCCAAGACACTTTCTCTAAGTTTTTTTTTAATCTTCTTCTTTTGAAAAAATGGCCATCTACAGAAAGAATAAAATTTAAGTCCAACTAGTTTCAGTAACAAATCATAGTTTGCATATTAATGATAAAGACTGAGAGAACAAATCATAGGTGAACCCTAATTTCGACAGCTCTTCATCCACATTACTCTGGTAACTACTTTTAGATAACATAAAAAGTGAATTATGAAAGTATTATGAAAGACTTCCTAACAAATGCAGACTATATTGACAGGGACATTCTGTTACAGTTTGCTCACTTCCCATTCATGCTGTAGTGGTGGCTTCTACCATTTTCCTCTGAATCTTTGCTCCCTAAGAAACAGACAAAACTTGGCGCCGTGTTTTTATGCAAGATTACCTCTTTGTTTTTAAGCCTGGAATGCCATGTTTTGAAACTGTTCTCTGCTCCTGCATAAGCTTTATTCCAGCTGCTGTGCAGGCAGGTTGGTTCAGGTCCCCATGGTATTGAGTGCAGGAGGAGGTGGCTGCTTTGCCCATCCTGCTGAAGATGGACCTGCCTGTAGTCTGTGGCTGTCTGCCCAGCTCTGCTGGAACTGGCTGTTGCATTGCGAGCCTTGCCAAAATTTTTCACAATAACAAGCTCCAATCTACATAACACCTGGCCTGTACAAACCAGGTCATTATGAACTTGATCCAAGCTGTCATTCAAGCAGCTTTGTTATTCCCTTCTTAGGCTGGGCCAGTCATCCATAAGCAAGAGCTGGCTTAAACCTTCCAGGCTTTGCAGCACTCGGGTACCAGTTTTCTTTGAGCCCCACCAAGCAGGTGAAATCCACGAAACAAGAGGATCACAAGTAGCAGAAACATGAAGAAACAATGAGTGATCTGGGCTAAAACCCAGCCTAAGAGGTTACACCGAGTTCCAAGCTCCTTTCACTCTATTTTTGTGCTTTTATTTTCCTGCTTACTTAATGTATTTCCTGCATATATTTCCTGCATGTATTTCCTGTCGTCATTTCCTACACATCTTTTAGGTATATACAGACATCCATGAATATATTGAGGAAAGAGAAAGTCCTAAGGAAGAGAATCAAAGCCAAGATGTGGGTGATGAAGGGAGCTGGCACTCAGCTGGCTGGAGGACTGCGAGGACTCTCTTGCCCTCTTGTGCTGCCTCTTTTCATCAGTGCTACTCTTGGGGCTGCAGGAAGGAGTTCAGGCTCCCATATCCAGAGGCTGGATTAGCTGCATTAATGCAAACTCTGCATTGGCAAATTAAGCTAGGAATTGCAGCACTGCAGTTCCCCATATGCTTCAAGTCCAGATTAACCATGAGGGGCAAAATGGGGCTATTCTTAGCAGACAACACCACAAGGGCTGTGAGGAGGCAAAGAGAGTGTAACTGCCTGTAGTCCAGAGCCTGTCAGGAAAAAGGAAGTGTCACTTGCAAAAAACTTTTGACATTTCAAGAGGTGTCTTCCATTCTGTATCAGGCAAAAGTGAGACCTTTAAAATTTTTTCAGTGGAAAAAAGAGAGCAGTGAAGCTGGGGCTGGTGCAGCCCTGGTGGGTGCCCTCTGCCACTCACTCTTGGGGGTAAGGCTCTCTGACCTGGGAAAGAGCCAAGAAAAAAAATCTTAAAACCAATCCTCTTTGACCAAGTGTTTCCACATTGAAAAATACAAATTTTCTCACAAAACTTAGTTTGGAACATTCCTGACCAGCTGTGTGCAATCTCTGGTGAACTCTCCTTCCCCAGCAAATGTCCAGGATTTTATAATTTGTGAGAGCATTGGGGAGAGGCTGAACCTGGAGCTAGGAAGTTTCAATCTCTGATCAAAATTTCATATCTTATGTATCATCTATCTCTCTGCCTTCATTTCTACTCTTCTGTCTCCCATCTTTGTAAGGTAGAACTCTCTGAAAGTAGGAACACTTATTTTTTAAACAGCATCTAGCACAATGATGTTCTGGTTTCATTCTGAGTTTGTAAATGATATGAACAATCCTTGCACAAAGATTTAATATTTCTGTAAACAGAAAATAAACTGAGGATCATAGATGATGCAACCATGTCCATTGAAATACTATGTATGTTGTTCCTGTTTAATGGAAAATGTCCAAGTGAACCTTGACATTTTCAAAACCTGAGTAGGTTATCCCTTGGGTTCTTTAATACATAAGAGATGTTCTGTTCTTTAACAGAAATAAGAACTGTGTGAAAAGCAGGAATAGATACTGTAGTAATTTTGTTGTGCATACAGTCACCTCTTACTGTCTGAGTTGGATATATGCATTATTTTTTTCTGAATAACTCCTAAACTTAATGACTGTGTCTCAAAAAAAAAAAAAGTTCTGGAGAATAATGCCTATTTGAATTTCTAAATAGTGCAGATAAAGTAAACTGAGATCATTCAGTTCATGTATTTAAAAAGTGATGGATTCAGAATCCTCCGTGCAATCAATAAATGTTCCCTCCTTAATCGAGGACTTCCTCCAGTTTGGTAATCTCTTGCACTAATTACTTCCCTCAAAAATATGACTTAGATGAATTTGAAACGAAATGGGACCAGTGTTCCTTGGGCAAAGATGGTGATCCTGTGTTCAGTTGTGGGCCCCTCATTTCAGGATGGACATTGAGGGGCTGGAGCGTGTCCAGGGAAGGGAACGGAGCTGGGAAAGGCTCTGCAGCACAAGTCTGATGAGGAGCAGCCGAGGGGGCTGGGAGGGCTCAGCCTGGAGAAAAGGAGGCTCAGAGAGGACCTTCTCAGTCTTACAACTCCCACCTGGTGCAGGCAGGTGTGGGTTGGGCTCTGCTCGAGGGTAACAAGTGGCAAACAAGAGAACATGGTTTTAAGCTGTGCCAGAGAACCTTTAGGTTGGATATTTGGAGGTGAATAATTTCTCTAATCACAGAAGGGTGATTAGACATTGGAACGGGCTGCCCAGAGAGGCGGTGTTGTCACCATCCCTGGAGGTGTTTGAGGAAAGCCTGGATGTGGCACTCAGTGCCACGGTCTGGTTAACGAGGTGGAGATCGATCACCGGTTGGACTCGACTCTCAGAGGGCTTTTCCAACCCAGTCGGTTCAGCAATTCTGTGATTACCTGGAGCTGTTCTGGAAGCATTGCAAGCGCCCTCAGCACTGCACGGCGAGCAGCATGAGGAGGCCGATGAGAACGCGGTGTTGGGAATTCGGTGTGGGGCAAGCACACAACTAGAATTCAGCTTTGACTAGTTTTGTAGCGCTGGCGCGTTTTTAACACCACACGTGAAACCCTCGCTCCCCGCGCTCCGAGGCAGGACCAACTCCGCGGCTCCCCTCAGCCCTCGGCCCTGTCCCGCCGCCGCCCGGCAGAGGGCGCCGCGCGCGCCGCTCCCNGCAGACCTCCCGCCGCAGCGCGCCGCGCCGGGCTCCATGCCGCGCTCCGGGATGCGAGGAGGTGCGGCCGCCCCGCTGCCGGGGGAGAGGGTGGGTCCGGGGGCTCGGCTCCGCGGGCGGGGGTGTGGGTGCGCGGATGGAAGGACGGACCCGCCGGGTCGCGCCGCGCCGCGCGGGAGAAGTTGCCGAGGTTTTGGGACCGCTCCGGCCGGGATCTCCCGTCTCGCTGCTGGTCGCGTCCCCCGCATCTCCTTGCGCTGGTCCGGCTCCTCCGAGCGCCCCGGCTCCTGCCCCCGCGGGAGGAGCGGGCAGGGCGCGGAGCACCGGCACCCCCGTGAGACAGGTGAAGTTCGGATGGGGACAGGCAGCGCCAGCCGCGGCCACCGGCGGGCTCGGTGCGGGCACCGCCGCCAACTCCGCTCCGCCGAGCAGCGCTGAAAGTAGCGCCGATGCCGCGGGCAGGGCGATCGCGGCTGGGTCTGGGCTCTCTGTCGCGCAGGTTCGCTTCTAAACCCCTACTTTTTCATCTGCCCACCCACCCCCAGTCACAGCATCGCAATGTGTTTGGGTTGTCTTTTTCCCTCCGTCGATTCTTCAACCAATGTTTTTAAAAGGCACGCTTATACGCTCCTTCATTAACCGTTCATTACTTTGAACGTTCATTCTTAATTTGTGCTCGTCCTTGTATTTATTTTGTGTATATTTATTTATTCAAGGTCAAACCGTACAGAGTTTGGACTTTATTTATGTGAAGATATGATGAGGACTCTGTAATGCTGTTCCTTTCCTCCTCCTCCTCTCCCTCCCACTCCTGTGCCTGCCTGAGCGTTTCTGTAGAAGGCTTTTAAAAGAATAGATGAGGGTCATAAAAAAGTATTTGCTGACCACTGCCTCCAGTTCTTTTGTATAATTGAAATATATTGGTTAATTCCTCTAATGAAAACAGAAAATCAACTTAAAGAATTGATTGCCTGAGGATGTAATTTTTGGAAGAAGTTGTACAGGGGATGTCTGTTGTGTGTGCAGATGAGTGGCATAATCTACCTGTTAAAACTGGGTACCACTGAAAGTACCTGTGGTGGTAGAGAGCTGCTGTCGTTTGTGCCTCGTGTCACACAGGTGCCTTGCATGTCTGCTCAGCTTGCGTGGTGAAATCTTCAAACTTCAAGGCAACTGGTTGAAAAAAAGTAGTGAACTCGTTAGCTTTTGGAAAGATTCCCGTGGAATTTAGGTAATGCCATGTGAGAGGTGAAAGAGGTGGCGTTAAGGTGAGGTGCTGGGGTCCAGGGATGCTTCCCAAGGAAGGCAGGTAGGGCTGTGTCGGGGGGTGTGAGGTGTGCGCGGAGCCGCGCCAGGGCTTCGCTGGTTCTTGGCTGGTTCACGGGGCTGAGACCAGCTCAGAATGCACCACGTTGTGTCTTTGCGGTGGCAGGCTCGAGGTGTGAAGTGCTGAATTTCCCTAAGGATGGAAGCAGGGGGATTCTGTGCCTGCCTGTACCTTACACAGTGTCGAGCTGGTTTCAGAGCATTGTGGAAGTTGCTGCTTTTACTGCTGCGAACATCAGCAAGGAGAGCATGACCCTGCTGTAAGTTGTGAGGGTTTTGCTGCTTGCTTTGGTGGGACTGGATAAAGTTTTCATTGTTAATTATTACAGAAATTATCGAGTCACTGTTCTCAGCAGTTTTTCCTGCAACACGAGGGAAGAGCAGGAGATTGTACACTCTGCTTTTTTATCTTGGTTCCATGAGGGGAAGCTGTGTCTAGTCATCTTCGTACATGAAAACAGAAGATTTGTTTTTAGATCACAGCATTGAAAAGCATTTTCTGAAGAATCAGAAGTAAACATCACTCATTAGTAAACTTTCTCTTCTGCTTTGCCTCAATGGTGTTTCAAAGATCCCATTTCACTCTGGTAATGGAAGACCAAAAGAGCTGTTAAGCTCCATCTGTATGCATTAGGGTAGGTGGTTGATTTGTACCCTGGGGCTATATTATCTGCTATTTCATTACTTCTGGATCAGTAATGATATTCAGGAAAACTGTATTTGTAGTGACTGCTTTCTAGGGATGCCTGTTCACTAGAAAGCCTCACCGATAAGATCGCACGCCGCGCGTTTGCTGACGTGCTGCACTGGTGGAGGCACTCGGGCTGCTGCCTTTAGTGGCACGGAACTTCTGGGCTTTGTGAGTGAGAAATGGGGATTCCCATGGGTCTCCTTGCTCCTTAATATAATTTTTTTTTTTTTACCTAACCGGTATTTGGTGTCTTGTGTGCCCTCAGATGAGCTGAGCTCTTGTGCCTGTTTACATACTTTCTCCTTTAGTGTTTGGGCACAGCAGCAACTACCCCAGTGGCTGGGAGCAGAGGAGAGCACATGAGGAGCTTGAGCTGGGGCAGGAGAAACATGCAAGATGCTGCAGGTACCCTGTGCCAAGCTCAGTGCTGAATAATAGCACAAAGGTAGCCATGTAAGAGTGGTTTTGGTTGTACTTCGGAAGCTTTTGCCTCCCTGTTGGTAGGTGAGCAGCGGGGTTGTGGTGGAAGATGTGCTGTGATGTGAATGGTTTCCTCCAGGTGTCCAAGGCAACTAAGCTTGTCTGGCTTTGCAGGCTGTAAGCAAAGAGTGGGATAAGAAAATACCAAAAAATAAATTACCCTGAGTTGACAGTGCTTCACTGACACTATAAGTACCTGTGTCTGCTTTGCTTGCCTGCCCTGCACCGCTGCTGGCACCCCCATACCTTAACTGAAGTGGATTATGAAAGCTGAGCAACAGGGATGCTGTTGCAGATTAAAGAGGTGATGGAAATGCCCCCAGGCTGTTGTTCAGGGAGGTAAGTTCTTTATTCTCCATTAGAAGTGTATGCTGTGCTTTAATGAGTTGTGCTCAGTGCTGTGGATGGGCTGGATGGGGGAAAGCAGAGACCTGTCTGCTTGAGCCACCTGACACAGAGCTGGTTTCAGGAACTTCTCGAGGCATTTTGTAGGTGAGGGAAACTGTCCTGATCGACTGCCTCAAAGTGTGTTCAAAAACTATGTGTCTGGGCTGTCAGTTTTCAGGAACTTTATTCAATATCGGGGGGCTTGTTCCAGTGTGGTGAGACGAAAGCATTGCTTTTACAAGACAGAGCTGCTCTGTGGTTTGTTAAGGTAATAGAAAATGAAAATTTGTCTGGTTCTGGCAGCAGTTCACAGGCTCCGGTGCTACCAGGTGGGCTGAGGATTGGGAGTCCTGCTGGGGCTGCCTGGGGATGAGAGCTTGTGTGTTTTTTGTCTAAACCAGAGAAGCTGTGGATGGGCTGTCATGCCTTGTTATAACTGAGTTTTATGATACAATGGCAGCAGACTTCATGGCCAAACTCTGGGCAGTTGTGTGTTTCTCTGTGTTCTGGGTCCTTCCATACCATTGAGTTTTTGTCCACACATCACTTCAGTTCTTTACCTGAACTTCAAAATTATTGATTTTTTTTACCGAGATCCCATTCCAGTTTTTTTTGTTATTTGCCCCAGTATCATGTAATGTAAAGTAAGTGTGAAGGTGTGGTGTGAAATGGGGGTGTGGTTGCCAGGTGAGACCAAGATGGAGCTGAGGGATGCTGAACTCTGCTGGGCTCCTTCTGGAAGCTGGGCATCCCATCTCATCCAAAGCTGCTTCTAGGGTGATGAAGTGGGTGCTGTGGGAGGGGAAACAGATAAAGCACCACGTAGTGCTTTAAGTGCAAATAAGTACTGTTTATTTGAAAAAAAAAATCCAGGAGTTTCTGCCAGAGGATGAGAGCTGTGTGGGTCATTTAGAAGCAGAAACTGCAGGGAAGGCAGGTTTCTCTGCTTGCTCTCTGAGGCTGCAGAGGCCCAGCCTCTGAGTCACTGGTGACCTGTCCTACCTTACTTCTGTGTCTAAGCACAAGTGCCCACTGTCTGCAGTCTGGTTTGGAACATTAGAGCAAAAAAATACTTTGCTTTGGACTGGCAAGCTTATCAAGAATGTGCTGGTAATGTTCTTTCTGCTTTGAATGCTTCCTTATTGAGTCATCTTTAGGCATTCTTTTGTACTTCTGCTGTATTTAGTTAAAACACTTGAGTATTAAGGACATGCTGCATCATTTTTGTTGGGAATGCTTTTAGTTGCGCTTCCTTTCTATTGTGATTTTTATTTGTTAAGCTTTTGTTCTGATTGAAACAAAATCTTCTGCTAATTTTTTTGGAAAAGCATCTTAGTTTTTCTTTTCACTCTCATCCAGCTAATTCTCATATTTGTGTCTGAAAATAAGGTAACTACTTTAAAAGGTTTTTTTGTTTTTTTTTTTCCTACACCACCTGCACTCCCAGAACAGGCAGCTGTTTTGAGAAAGTGCATGGAATGGGTAAGGAAGGAGGTCCAAGGGCCACCAAGAAAGCAAACAAAAAGCTGTGTTAGTGCTGTAGGGCCAGAATGTGTGTGTGGTGTGTGGTGTCCGTGCGTGTCCCAGGCAGGTGGAGAAGGAATCACACACAAGATGAGCTGCTGTCTGATCCCTGTGGTGGCTCCAGTGTCCCTTGGTTGTGCACACTCCCTGTTGATAAAGGCAGAATGTGCAAACCCATTTACGGTGCAACGAGGTATCTCATTGTGACCTGAAAGGGTGGAATGAAGCAGGAGAGAGGGAAAAGGGTTTTACAAGTGAAATGAACGTTTAAAGGTACTTCAAAACTACGAGACAGTGGAGGAATAGTCTCTCCCCTGACACAGTTGCTTAAACAGAAAATGTTTGTGCAGGAAAGGGATATTCTGGTAGTGAATAGTGGGTATTTTTGAAAGGGTGGAGGTAGGATAACTTAATGTGGCAAACTTTTGATCCCAGCCTTGTTAGGAGTGAGGGAGGATTCCTTATGTGTCTTGAGGTTGCCAGGAATGGACAGAAAGACACTATGTGCCATTTGGCTCTGTCAGACTGGCATAGCCTTCCAAAAAGAAAGATAAATGAAACAATCTCTTCACTCGTTAGGTATAATTGTGGCTGTTTCTGATCCATCTCCCACAATAACTTGTAATTCACATTGACATTGTTTCAGCACATGGTGACAGCAGTGTGGAATTCTGTCTGCTGTGTGTTCAGCAGGGATTTGTGGAGAGCATAAGTCACCGCAGCACATTGTGGGATATATAAGTGTGTATATATATATAAATGTAATTTTTTGTACATGTATAACAGGACAGTGGTATTGAGTCTTTAGATAGATGTTTTTATCTTTGCTTAAGTACCTATTTTAGCTGAATTGCTGGATTGTCATTGCAAAATTGATGTCAGCAGATAGCAGAGAACAGAGAAGACAGCCTGAGGGCAGTGCAGTGTGGGGGAAATGACTCCTGGGCATTAACATATGCCTTCTGAGACACTTCTGAGAACTGCAGGCTGCAAATATTTATGATTTTGTAATTGATTTCAGGTATCTGTAGTAAACACGATATACACCTTTGGTAAAGAAGGAAGCAGCAGTCTCTGTGATTTCCATATTCTCCAGCAATGGTGCAGTTTATGGAGCATCAATTTTTAGTGTGTGGTATTTATTCAGGAAAGAAAACTTAGGTGGTGGGAGGCTTGACAGTCACAGCAAACTTTATTTTACAAAGTCATCATAACAGAAAAACACAATAGAATTTCTTCTGGTGGTTTTTTTTTTTTTTAATCTGTGTGTGTCTTGTTTTGCTATTTAAATATTTATCTGTGTTACGTCTTGTGAAATGTTTTGGAACAGTCAGAAAAAATCACCTGTCCTGTGTAGGAATATATATTGAATTAAATTACTGTTAATAAAACAGAGAATACACCCACAGCACCAACTGTAATGGATGGTAGAGCAGCCTGAGGACGTGGCACAGTAACGGTGAGCGCGATCCTGCCGTTAATGAATGGGATTAAAACTCGCCTTTATGAGCGAGGGAGGCTCTCCACTGGGGTGGAGTCTGTTTTGTGGCTGGCTTTTTGTCTCTAGTGGGTTGAAACAGAGCTCTCTTCCAGAGCCTTTCTGAAGCTCAGCACACATGATTTGTATTCTCCCAGAGAGTAATTTGTCAGGAGATGAACAGCAATATGCTCAGTGTTTGCTGCAATAGCAAAGACAAGTCCAGTTAAAGACTTATTTCTTGGGGTAAAGTAATTTTTAAACTTTCCATTATAAAAAAAAGTCATAAATACCTCTGCCTGGCCTAGATTTTTTTCCATCTCAAGTACTTTGGTGGCAAATTCAGGTGTGCAGGAAACGAAGCAGCCCAGAGCTTCCAGTTGGGGAGGACACAAGGTTGGTCCTTGGAGAGCCCATTGCTCGTGAAAGGTCACTGTCTCAGAAGTCAGATGATTTGGAAACCTGGAAAATTTGTCTAGACATTGTGATGTATTTTTAAGAAAAACTTTGGTGCAAAATGGAAATTGAAACAAAGTAAGCAAAAGGTTAAATCTCCCTGAAACGAAGCCATAATTTTTCTGTAATAAAACTTGGCTGACTAAATGAAAGCTTTAGTGTTGATTTCTAGCAGAGGCAAAAACAAAATAAGCATTTGGTTCTAGTTCAGTTCTTTTTTCTTTTAGGAAGGGAGGTGTGGGGTGTGTGGCACTTTTTTTAAATTTTTTTTTTTTTTTTCATTAACAGAGAAGCCAAATCACGTCCATCTCTCTGAGCACTGAGGATTTCTGCCTTCCTGTTGCTTCTTTGGGGCAGAGCTGGAAATGATTCTTCGTCAGTATCTGGTGTAAATTAGGTTTTATGCCCAGGCTGGACGGGGCTCTGAGCAACCCGATCAAGTGGAAGGGCTCCCTGCCCACATCAGGGGGTTGGAGTGAGACCATCTTAAGGTCTCTTCCAACCCAATCCATTCCGTGTTTCTATGACTCCATTGAATTTTGGTATTGGGACTAGGGAAAAGGGATGTGTGAGTGACAATCAAGAGAAGATGGCAGCTTGGAATGCAGCTGTGATGTGATGGGAAGGAGTTTTGGTGAGTGCCAGTGGAAACAGGAGAGGCAAGTGAGCTGGTGTTCATGAATGGATTTGGACTGTAAATGTGTTCAGAAAGCAAATGGCTTGAAGCTTCTGATTGGCAGGGAGGGAAGAAAAGACATGAAAAGGAGACATGATGCAACTTCAATTTTAGTTAACTGCAGCAAAAAAAAAAGGATCTTTTGTGCCACTTTGACTGTGAAGGGAATAGGAGCCAGAAAGGAGAGGTTTAATG
Source organism: Promerops cafer (assembly GCA_013398275.1). Classification (NCBI taxonomy): domain Eukaryota; kingdom Metazoa; phylum Chordata; class Aves; order Passeriformes; family Nectariniidae; genus Promerops; species Promerops cafer. The sequence goes on along the minus strand of VZSE01009345.1, from coordinate 3,590,986 downwards.
AGCAACCGGGTGGAGACAGACATGATGGAGGCTTGTCAGGATTTGTTTTTTCCCTTAAAATCTGTAAAACCCTTCTCCCATCCTTCAAAAAGCCTCTATATATTTAGGAACATCAATGGTAATATATAATGTCAAATTCGTTTGTTATATCTGCTTATATCACGTCTAATTTTGGCAGGAATTATAACACTAATTACATTTACTGTCAAGTTGATTGCCCCTTCCCTGTGCAGCTCTAGCTGAGCCTGTCTTGCTCTCTGTTTAAATAGGTGTGAGTTTTTTTCCCTGGCTATTTGGAAGAATCTTGACTGAGGAATACCCTTTCTCTGGGTCTAAAGAAATATCAGCTTGTCAGTCTTCCAGATGAGCTGTAACGACTTTCTTATCAGGAAAGGCTTAAAGCAGAAAGGTATTGATGGACTAGAATTATCAGATTTCTTTTTTTTTTTTTTAAATTAAATTTGAGAGAGGGGTTGGGATGGACAGGCGATATATATAGATATATAGATATATTTCTTTTGGGATATGTGTATGAGCTGTTTGCCACCTTGTAAAGGACCACCATATGTTAATCACACATTGAAAAGAAAATGCAAGATGCTTTGTGGGGCAGTTCTGAACATGACATGCTCTCTTGGTTTTTCAGGGCATCAAATCAGCCTCTGTGTTTGACAGCTTAAAATACAGATTAGATGAAGACAGTAAATAGTAGATAAATTATTTTGATTCTGGGATGCTCTTTATGAATATTTCTGAAAGAAGCAACAGGGCAGCTGAGTAAGAAGCTGTGGGGAAAAAAATGTGAGGCAGAAAGGTTGAGTGGGGAGTGATGTTAGGAGGAATAAAGAAAATGGAGCTTGGCACCATGGCTTCACTGAAAATAATCATAGCAATAGGCATCCTCCTGCAGAGGCTGATGAGGGGGGATGCAGATCTTCTGTGAAAGTATTTTCAGTGGTTTGCCAAAATACCTCTGGAAGGCAGAACCTAAACTGCAGTAGTGTGGAAGGGCAGAGTTTGGGAAGCATCTGATCCTGCAGAGGAGCACATTTGGAAGTGAAAAATTTGGAAATTACTTTTCCCAAATGGACTCCAATTTGAGGTTAGGATTAATGCCTGTCTGCCTTTAGGAAGATACAAATAGTTACTATTTTCTGCTAAACTTGAAAAGAAAAATCCGAATAACACTACTGGGACTGAGAGTTAAAGGTCAGAAACTCTGAATAGCAGCATTAATTGCTCCCTTTAAAGGATATAAAGGATCAGAGTCTTTCAGGGCTTACCTAAGGAGAGAGCAATATTAATGTCAGTAAAGGATGATACAGCAAGACTCAAAAAGGGGAGGGGGAGAGGTTTTTTCGCTTGTTACTCCAAAATAAGATGAACATACAATTAACTTGGGTGTAACCTCTGAAGTATTGCAGTGTTGCTTCAGTTGTGTGCTGTGTTTAATACTTTTTATTCTATTGAGCAGGATCAAAGTGCAAGAAATATTACCAGCAGGATTAGATGTTGCAGTGCACACAGGATTGCCTTGGCCCATCCAGTGCAGAGAACTTCTCTCCTTATTTTTTAGAGCTTTTAACTCTTTGTTAAGATTGTTATCACAGCCTTTCAGCAAATGATGCCACACTGGATTTCCCCCCTTTGTAATCTTCAGGTTTGAACTGTTGTCTTTGCAAGTTGTGCTCCATTCTCTTTGGTGGTGTTTTAGTGTTACTGACTCCAATTAAAAGAGATGAGGTGCCTCAGAATAAATGAATTATCTTATGCATACTCCTCCTGTTGCTGACCTCTTATCATTAGTTCAGGCTATGTCGGAAAAATGTAAATATTGAGGGAATCAGTGATATATGATAGAACTTGTTGAAATGGATTACACATTTTTAACATGGTGATAATTTTTAAGGAGCCTGGGTTTCCACAGCTGCCTGTAAGATTCTGTATAATGATAATGAAGCTATTTCTGCTTTCCTTCTCTCACTCATATATTCAGATTACTTACATGCTTTTTCATGCAAGGAAGGGTTTTAGAAATGAGAACTTCTCAGTGCTGAAGAAACAAATAAAGAACTTTGTTGTATCTACAGTTAGATTTGCAAAGGAGTCCTTGTTGTAAAAGCACTTGATGCTAAAAATATTGTTGGGTTTTCCTTACTCCTTTTCTTTGCATCCCTTGCTGCATCCTTTAGGAAAAACCCTATTGTCTCTAGGGAGTGAGGAGAGTTGAGGGGAAATTATCTTAATTTTCAAACAAGAATGCTTTTTAAATATTTACATTTGTTTAACTTCATAGCCATGGGTGGCAGATTTCTTTTTCTTCTCTTGATTTCATATATGCTTCTTGATGATCTGTTGAAAAGGATTTAGATTTGGCTTTTTCAGTTAAAATATGAAAAAGTACTTGCCTGCTGACTATTTTGTGTTTAACTTCTAGGAGCTTGCCTTCACTGGGATAGATTTTAGATTTTGTAAGCAAATCCTGTTGGACTATATAATGGTGTGTTTGGATTAAGTTTCCTCCCTATCGCACATTCTACAGGAAAATGTATTTTCTGTTAGTCTGGTAGATGGTTGTATAGGGTAGATTTTGATTGCTTCTGAAACAGCAGAAGTCTCCTAGGCAATTCTATTAAATCCCAGGTAGTTCAAAGGAGGGGAGGGAAAGGAGTTCACATCCTCCCCTTACCCTGCCAGACCAGTTCTCCTGAGGCTGGGCTCAGCTGGAATGTGTCTGAAGCTGATGGGTGTAGCTAAGAGGCTTCTGATGCTGAGGATCTGGAACGGAGTGTGGTAAGTAAAACATAAGGTTGCATACAAAAGGTGGTTAAAAAGTTGTATCCACTTCTTCCAGCTCTTTCCATACACTCTTAGAGTACCTAAGTGTTCTTGATTTTTGTGTTTTTCTCTCTGTAGTTTCGTCAGTTCTCTGAGGATGGTGTGAGCTTGCCTGTTGGACCAAATAACAATGAAGAAGGGAAACACTTAAGCTTAAACTCAACTTTAAATACTTAGAGTATTTAATTACAATAAGTGTATTAAAAAAGTTCAGTTGATATTTGGCAGAGCCAAGACTTATGTTCTTAGGATGGACAGTGAAGACCTTGTCAGACAGGTGTTCAGGATCTGGTGTTCTCCCTGTAGACTGGATTTTTGTGCTAACAATGTCTGCAATTATGCATTGTTGAAAATACTTGCATTTTCTGTGGATTCAGAACCCTGAAAACAAATGGTTGCAGGTTGAAATATTGGCAGCCTGGCAGGGTATTTAAGCTTGCACTGTAGATTACTATTATATTTGTTTACTATCTGGGGATTCTGCTTGCAGAGCTAAAAACCCTCTGAGCTGATCATTATCAAGCTTTTAAAAGGAGTAGCAAAGGAGGAGTGTCAAATTCTGTCTGATATCTGAATAAAGGTTTTTATAAAGTCAACTTATCTAAAACTTCAAAAAATAATATAGTACCTAATGTCTGACCTTTCAATTAAAAGTTCACTAATTTTTTTTAGGAGTTAGATACTTTTGCAGTGTAATGCTCTTGGTGGCAGAGCTCTTTGTATTCTCCTCGACGGATAAATGATTAATGATCTCAACACTGCCTTCTGGATCACCTTGTAAGAGGTCTCCTTCATCAATCTGGCAAGGGGATTGTATGGCAGTTTGCACCCTAATTACAGTCCCCAGCTGGGGATGTGCTGCTTAACAGATTACTTGTAGCAGGAGTGGAGTCAGTGCAGATATGGATGGCCACGGAGTTGTTTGATGCTCGGGTTCTAAAATTAGATTTTCTTCTAGAAAAAAACATCCACTTCATATAAGCAGTGCAGCAGATAAAAGTGTTTAGCTGGAATTAACTCTGTAACTTAAAGGTTTAATAATAACAGTGCTTCTGTGTTTCCCTGTTTTCATTGTTTCCCTTCCCTTCTCTTGCGGTCTTATAGACCAGGGCGGTATTGCAAGCCAGAAATTTTATTACTAGTGGAAACATTAAGGTATTCCACAGGGCAAAACAAAAGTGATTCAAAAGGTGCTTTTACAGATAATAAGTTTTAGCATTGAGCAGTTTACCCAGAAGGCAACAGATTATTTCTAGTGGTCTGTCGTTATTGTTGGCCTTTTTTTCTGGCTCATTTGTGGCGTAATGCTGCTGCTCAATTAAGATGTATTTCGGTGAAAACCATGAATGACAACGTCCACCAAGCATATTGCTAAGCATATACATCCGTGCCTATTGCTCAGGCTGACAACTCTGAGTGTGTTGCTGAGAAACAGCTCATTTAAGGTCTAGGGCACAGAGGAAAACTTGAACAGGATCCAGCCAAACACTAAAGCCAAGTGCCCATTTGGTATTTGACAACGGGAAGATTTTAGGCTTGGGAAGGATGTAATTGCCAAATGATTTCCCAGGTATGTATCAGTGTTTTAGCCATCAAAATTGCCAAAACAGATAACATTGTGACTGTCTTGACAATCTGGGAAAAAAATCTAACTTTTTAAAAATGAATTTGTTTTCATGATCTGAGGATCATCTGGGCACTGGTAACTTCCCACTGAGTGACATGTATTGTCACTCAGTAAAGGATAAAGGCAGTGGAGAGGAGTACCTGTAGACTAAGGATGGAGGTGGAATATTAACTATTTGTGCTTATATCCTGAAGAAAACCAGAATTGAAGAACTGAAAGGATTAATATTTGTGTTTAGGACAGTAGAAACCTTCAGCAGTGCAGTGGCTGCTGTGAAGGTGTGGGCGTGTATGTTTGATTTCATCTAACTTGAAAGAGGAAAAAAAAGTCTTTACTACTCAGTGAAAAATTAGTTGACTGTAACTGAACTGTGCTTTAATGCTGTGGAATGACAGCGAGTCTGGACACTCTTCTCCCTGTCTGGGAGCTCGACTCTTGGAGTATGGGAAGGAGCTGGTAAGTGTGTGGGAAGTAGGAGTTTATCACTGTCTTATCCTAGGTTTGGAAGGAAATCTCTGAAGTTTTAACTCCTAGAGATGGTCAGAAAGTGATTGGTTATGGTGTTTTTACTCTTTCTAGGTTTCCCTCCCCATGAGAAGTGGAGGAATTTGCTGTAGAGTTGCTGTGTTGTCTGGAAATCACATGCACTTTATGGTGCAAGCACTTCCAAGAGATTGTTTGGAAGGCTCTGGTTTCTTTGACCCAGGTTAGCCCTAAGCTGAGACTCAGGGCTTTCCCTGTTCTGCTTCCCTCTTGCTCTTTTGACTCCCACCAAAAGTGAACAGTCCTTCAGTGCTTCATCCTCTCACCTAAAAACTTAAGGCTGGCTCTTCAGCTTCTTTTATTGTCTTGTTAAGAAGCAGATGCAGTGTTTCCTCCCTATCAGTCTTTTAGATGGGGGAGCAGCACGGTTTGGTGTTCTTGTGAGCTTCATCACTCTTCTGTTTGCAGAAGCAATTGGAAGCAAATGATCCAGGTCGTTGTTATTACTCATATTTTGTTTTTTTCCAGTTCTGCAGCTTCAGCTCCTTATTTGAGCTGCCTTGGCACGTCATGAAGCACCACATTTTGGTTTGTAGTCGTGCATATTAATAGTCAAGTGCTGCACAGCCTCCCCCTGATCTTGGTTTTCCATGGTGGCTCTCTCAGGTTTTGTTCCAGGACAAATACATTGTAGGTACTCAAGAGGAAAACATTTTCTCCTGAATTATTTTAGCAAATGGAAACCCTTTTTTACTCTGGCTGAAGACTTTGTCTTGGCTGTAAGCCTGAGAGATTTAAACATTTGCAGTTCCTTTTAGTGTTCAAACCTGTGCAGCATATTTTAAGTGAGCGAGCAGTCTGTCAAATTACTAGAAATCATTACTTTGCCAAGAGTTATCGAATGGATGTGAAAACATGTGTTTGTCAGATTTTTACCTTCTGGACTGAATATTTTTGATGTTTGGGAACTTTTATCTGCAGTCAGCCATTGTGCTTTGTAGAGGAGAAGGCTTAATTCAGATTATCTGAGCAATCAGGGAGCAGAGATGCGGGTCTGTGATTCATAATTGAAATTTAGCCTTTAGATTAACTTCATTAGTATGCTGTTGAACAAGGACAGGGTGTTAATAAATGAAAAAATCCTTCTGGGTTTAAGCACCAAGAGCCACAATAGGTCTTTGCAGTGCATTATGAATTTTTTATTTTTGCTGTGACAGCATTATTTTTGATTTGACCATGCTCTTTTTGTCTTTTTGTCTTTATTCCTCAAAATTTTATCGAGATAGAGAATAGTTTTATCTGATGTGAGATTAAGCCCAAAATTCTTCTAGTAATGCCATGTTTATAAGCCCCTCTGAGATCAAGAAAAGAAACATTAAAGAATAGACTTCAGTTTCCTTTCTAACTGATGATTTAGAGTAATGAGTGCCTGACTTACGTTCTTCAAAGACGTGAAACTTTCTGAGGGTGTAGAGACTACAGAATCTCCAGTCATTATCTTATAAATGTTTATAAAATGTTTATTCTACTGAGATGATGAATATTAATTTCTGATTACTTTGTAAATTCTTGATCTTGACTTTTCTAACCTAAATGGTTCTGTGTATATATCACAGTAGTCCACGTGCCATCAGCACAGAAGGAAGTATTCAGACTTTTCCAAGTAGAATTTTCTTGCATGAAATGAAGGTTAATGTAATTGAGTTTTGAATGACTATGCTGTAATGGAAGAAGTTATAATTGGTTTTATTTGTGTTTTTTTGCATTTTTACGCAATGTTTTTTATGCTTTACATGGTTTTATGAAAGATCTTGATAGATTCTCATTCATTAGTTGTAGAGCAGTACTAAGAAAGTAGATTCACAAAAAAAAAAAAAAAAAAAAAAAATTCCAGTTACCAGAAGATATTAGGGATTTTTGGTTCCTTCCCATCTTCACAGTTGCTCTTGATCTCCTTAAAACCTGTAGCAGAATATTTTGAGTTGTCTGTACATACGCTTTTCAACGGAGAGTCGTGCACTTGATGTAATCCTCTGTGCTTTGAGGTGCTGAGGCATCTGCTTTGGCAGGGAAGGATTACGGATGTAGCTTTTTTCCCTGCACTCAGCCTTGAGGGAAACACAGATTGCTGAACAACAGAGCAGATTGGTGTCTAGTGCTTGAAAGGCTGGGAGCTGAGTTTGAACTCCTGCACAGAGTCTGTGTGGGCCTGCAGGGGTTTGGGGAGCTTTGGGAATTACTGCAGCTGAGAGTCTGGGGTAAGGGCAGTTTGGAAAAGGGAAGTGAAGAGAAGAGCAGAAAGTCTGTGTTACAGTAAGTGGTGTGTAGGGTACTTCAGTATTTGGGAAAAGCACAGTTCCTGATCTAACATACGTAAACGGGCTGTGTTGCATTTTTCCATAGGGTTTGGCGTAGAGGAACACATGCTTAAAAAATGCTAGGAAGTTGTGACTGAGAAAACATACCTTGTGTGAGGCAGCTTAAGATATATGGAGTCTAATAACTTCCATTGTTTATCCCTGTGGAAGATGAGTCCTAACCAGTTCTCATCCCAAAGTGTCTTAATTCTCACAAAAAGCTATTGTTAGGAAACCTTGACTTTAGATACACTGCTGGACTGCAGTGGGGGAAAATTGCACTATCAGTGGTTTCTAGCTTACTGCAACCACTCTGTAGGAGAAGTGAAATAGTTTCCTTCCAGAAGGATCCAGGCCCAAAAATATAAATAAAAAATAATTTTAAATGTGCTTCCTTTTCTTTTTTTTTTTTTTTGAATATTTACTATGCCTTTGAGCAGTGCCCAGAGTATAACATACTGTGTTCAGTTTTAAGTAGGGAAGCCTAATCTGTAAGAGTTTCCATTTTTCTAAGAGAAAATTATGCAGAGGGAAAGAAAAGAGAGAGAAGAGGGAGTAAATTAGAGAACTATGGACTTTAGATAACATTTAGCTATAGTCCAATAGTACAGAGTTTGAGTGATGAGCTACCTGCTTGAAGACCAAAAGATAAACTTGATCTCCTCATAATCATTAACATTGCACTTGATAGATGCCATGAGAGCAAGCAGTTTGTGAAGATGCCTGAATAAGGGATGGTGATGGGTTTGATTGACTTAATGAAGTGGGGTTTCCAATAGGAAAATAGTGTGAGAGAAATACATGAAATGTCTAAAGAGATTGGGGGAAAAAAAATGTTTGCTTTTCAGGGCACCACTGTTGATGTTTCATTTTGACAAGATGCTGTAAATAAATTCCCTGGAGATGCTCAAGAGTCAAATATGCTTTCCAGTATTTTGTTTTCTATAATTGAGAGCACTTCTGATTACCAACACTTTTTCGTTCATCTTGGTCCTTAAGTTGGGAGGAATCCCCTAGCCTTGGCAGTGCCTGCTGTGGACCGCGCGACAAGAGCGCGCAGACTCGTGCACCGGAGCGCGAAGCTTCGGCCGCGACGTCGTCGTGGAGCAGCTGCCATCGACCGGCGCGGGAAATAACTGGGTCAGATGAGTCTCCACGGAGAGCCCAAGGGGTCGGCGGTAAAGAAGACAAAATCGATGAAGACTCAGGGAAAGGGTCTTGGGTTTTATGGGGAAAAGCATGGGGGGAGACAAGGGTCGGGGTCCAATGGATATACACTAAGGGAGGAGTTTGAGGAGAGGAGACAAGGGTCGGGGTCCAATGGATATACACTAAGGGAGGAGTTTGAGGGGAGGAGACAAGGGTCGGGGTCCAATGGATATACACTAAGGGAGGAGTTTGAGGAGAGGAGACAAGGGTCGGGGTCCAATGGATATACACTAAGGGAGGAGTTTGAGGGCTACAAACCAATCGGCGTGCATACACAAATTACTGTGACAAAATGTAACCAGTAATGATAGAAGGACGGAAGAACATTCTGGGGCCACACCTTATTAGTAGATTGGGGGTGGAGTGAATTTTCCTGGGCTCATCATGCCACCTCCCACAAGGCAGAGGGGCTGTGTCCTCTCTCCCCAGGACTTCAAGCCACATCCCTCTCCTGAACACTGCCCATCCAAGCCCCATTACTGAGTTCTTGCCCTCCACGGCGGAGGCACTCCACAAGCACAAGCAGGGGAGTATGTTTAGCCTTTGCACACTCCGGAGAACCTGGGTCTGAGGAAGACCCACCCGCTGCCAGGTCTTGGCTGCCCTCAGTCAATAGATGGTGAAAGAGAAATACATGAACTAGAGATCATGCTTAGTTCAAATGGCAAAATGCAAACAGTCATTTATCTACAAGATCTGAAATAGTAAAATCCTGGATGGAGAAATGAGAGAAAATCTTCACTTCCTTGTTCATTTGCAAAGGAAAGATTTGTCCGTGTGATGTGTTGGAGCTTCTCTTTATGTGATGGGGGTCAAGTGTTCCTCTTGCATTCTTGATGCTTCCCATAGTGATGACTAGAGAATATTCATGGGTATGCTGGTGTTTATGGCCAGTCGGATGAAAGATGCAGACAAATTTAACCTTTTAACTATAATCGAGTTTATTTTTCTTAATCAGGGGTTAGCATGGCCGGTCAACTAAAATAGATGATGCTTTTTCTTTTTATTTATGCAGGTGAGAGGGCTCGAAGAAATGGCCTTAAGCTGAGATAGGAGAAATGCAGATTAGGTATAAGAACAGAGTTTTTCACTGTTAGTGTGGTCAGGCATTGGAAGAGGCTGCCCAGGGAGGTGGTGGGGTCACCATCCGTGGAGGTGTTCCAGTGGAGCTGCATGATGAGGTTTGGTGGTTTAGGGGTGCAGTGGCAGTGCTGGGCTGATGGTTGGACTGGGTGATCTTAAAGGGCTCTTCCAGCCTTGGCAACTCTGGGATCCTTTGCAGATCCAAGTGTGTATCATTTTCTATATTTAAGTGATTACTTAATTACTCCTTGCCTCAACGAAGGATGAAACCCTGCTCCTACATCTCTTTGGTGACTTGACTGTCTCTGCATGAGGGGTCTCCTCTACTGAATCTTGTACCTTGCTGTGTAGAAACTGTGATTCCAGATACAGATACTTAAAATACTAATTGCAAATTACTGGTCCTTGATTGAGACCATGTCACAATGACAGGCACCTGATGTGGTGTCACTGACCCAGTCCATAAAACATCTAAGAAGCCATAACACATGGATATCCTTATTCTAATGAAAAATTATGGTAATAAAGTTTAGTTTCTGTAAGACAAATGTGTGTGAAATATAACCACAAGTGGAGACCTTTCAGTTCACTGTCCTCTCCTCATTCTCTGTGCTACTTTTTCCATTCATCACTTCTTTTCATGGACACATCCAAAAGATGAAATACAAAATGGGAAAATGTTGAAACCCACTGAAGTCAGTATGAGGTTTCTTGTTGATATAAATTGGAATGCAAAAGCTAGAGGTCCTGTCCTTAGCTTTAAATAAATTTCCCCCTGTGTAGAAGCACTGTCTGGAAATAGACTATCAACATGCCTTGAAAGAATTTAAACAAAAATGAAAAAGCAAGAGTCGAGTCTGCTTCCAGCTTTTTGTATTATTATTTTGGTATGCCAGATTTTCATACCATCCTTTTCTTAAGCAATTCACAGAATCACAGCCTGAGTTTTTCAAACATCTGCCCATTTGTGGAAGGTATCCTGGTAGACTCTTTCTGTTGAAACAGAACTTAATCTCTGGCTTCACTGATCCTCTCTTTTAGTCAGAGCTGTCACTTACTTCAGGTCAGTTCAGGCACACTATAAATCAGGACCTTCTCACTAGTCAATCAGTGATTGATTTAGTTTTGCAGCACTCGAAGGCAGTCGTTTCTGGTTTAAAACTGAGTTAATGTGGCCTAACATTAATGTAGGGTTGAGCACATTGCTGGGAGCTTGTGGATTCTGGAGCCAAGACTGCTTTGTTACTGATTTGCAGTGTGGGTACAGGCAAATAATTTTATGATCTAATGTAAAAATACTTGCTGTGCTTCAGTCTTTGTCTTTTCCCCCCCCTCCATGTTAACTTGAGTTCTTTAAGGCCCTGGAGTTGGAGTGCTCAGTTATGTGGCCTCCCTAGTATGTGGAAGTACTTAGAGATGGAAAACCATTCACCCTGGTGTGTGCCTCAGATGGAGACATTTGTGCTAATGGAGCTTTCAAAAACAAAAAGCTATGTTTGCAAAGGCCTTTAACACTTTTGCAGAATAATTGAAAGTAAGGCTAAATGGAATTCTTATTTTCTTTTGAAGGTGTGGAAAGCCTTCATCCCATTCCATGCCCTGTCTACACCACAGCCCAAATATTGTAAATCCTCAAGTCCTTTGCAGTACTGAATAGTGGATAACAAGTGCATCATGATGGGACTGAACTCTATATGATAATATTAAAAGTACTTGGGAGGAACCAAATTCTCTGATGTACAGTTTTGATTTCTGTGCCTCATACTGGATAAAGAGGTACTCTCACATCTTGGTATTCCTGTGGAGGGAAGAGCTGTGTGTATATACTTTTGCCTCTCTGGTTTTCAAAGTTATCTCGTGTATGTTCTGTAACCTTTCCATAATCTCAGAAAATGGGAAAGCACTGCTGGCATGAAGATGCTAAACATTTCAGCTTATTAGTAAAAAGAGAAAAATCCCTTGAAAAACATCCACTTTTTAAAATGCAATGCAGTTCAGACTTATATAATTGTTTCAAAATTTAATATGCTCTATAAGTTATAACGAATGAAATCTGTTTTCCTGAGGCAGATGAAACTACAAGGATAACCGATAGCAAATCAAAAGAAAGTAGGAAAAGACTTTCATCCTCCTATTTCCCCTCTTGCAGTCTGTGGGTCTTCTGCTGTGGTGTTCTCCCACTTTGAAATTGCCCCAGTTAGGTTGGTCTGAAGTTATTGTTGCTATGAGAGAAATGTTTTTTACATTACAAAGGTGTTTCATTTGACTAGCCTTGGAAGGTGGGTATTTTTTCAGTAGTAGTTCCATTTCCAAAAAGATAGCCAACATCTCAGTGAGGGCAAGTAAGGAAGTCTAAGAAATACATTTTCTGACAGTACATGGTATTTTTTTGTTTTTCAGGATGACTCTAAAATTCTGTTCTCTTGAAATAACGGAGGAAACGATGAGGAAATACTTCTGGTTTTCTGGTTAGGAAAAAAAAAAGTGAACAATTCTGTCTGATCTGTGGAATATACTTGGAACAATTCCAGAGCAGTGAGGGATGCTGTGGGTAGTGAACAGGATCCTGCAAGGCAGACTGCCCTCGGTGTTCAACAGAGCGTCTCTAACTTATTTAGCTCTTTTATGTCTCAATATTCGGTATTTGCTGGGGAGTGATGGCTGCTGTTGTGTGCTGGGATTGCTGCTGGTGTCACAAGCGACTGGATTGATGAATCGGGGCTCCCTGGAGGAGCTTTGCTCCCTGTGCCAAGCTGACACGACACACGCAGCCACATCCTCAGCTCTCCTGCAAGAGCGTGAGCAGAGACTGTGGCAAAGCTGCACATTAGTCCAGAAAGGTTCTTTCTGCGCATCTTTAGTTCTTTAAATATATGCCTGTATTTATGCCAGAATTTCTGAGTAATTATTCTGTTAAAACATGGATATCTGAAGTAACTAAAACAAATGAGGTGTGATAACATTAAATACAACTGAATTTGCATAGTCTGTTTAATAGATACGAATTGTTACTGTGTTTAGTTTAATTTGTCATCATTTGCCCTGCTTTACTATTGTTAGGGATGGATGCAAAAAAATTAATGTCTAAATACTCACTCTTCTACAGAGGCTTAATGGCATTAAGGAGTTGGTTGCCTGACTCAAGAATTTGTCTGCTCATGCTTCCACCTCACCTTCTTCTTCCTGGTTCCTTCTTGCTACTTTAGACTTTGACCACGACAATACTCGAGTGGCAGCAGCTGTGGAGATGAGAATGAACTGAAACCAGCCCTTGTAAAGCAGGGAGTTAATAATATATTTATAAGGATACTATATATAGGTACTTTGGTATCAATATATACTATTAAATAATGTATAAGGTATTTACAGGAAAGAAACTTCAGCTCTGCAGAAGCAATTGAACGTACAATTACATGGTAACAAGCATCACACGCTGTGTTGTAGGTATAGGTAATGTTAGGCTGTTTAAAAACAAGTGGAAAATTGCTTTAAAAGTCCAGAATGGGCTAAATGCCATTGCAGATCTTGAAGCAGGTTATAAAATTGTTCAGAGAAATTTTTTGAGGTAGTAAACAGAATTTAAAAGCCCCACGTGACTTAGAACTTGAGAATTGGAGCATCTTCTGTGAGAGATCTGTCAGTGTGGGAGAGCAGTGTTTTAGTGAGCTACCCCTAGAATAGATCCCGTGGGGAGCTCAGGATTATTGCAAACCTCTCCACTAAGTGTTGGGAATATTTGTTCGGCCTCACCTTCTTTAATAGAAGAAGTAAATGGTTGTATGATAGGACTTTGGAGATTAAATAATGGTTTTTGATTATACGGAAGAAAACGAGAGCTACTCAGCAGTGTGGAAGATTGGTCTTCAACTCCAGTAAGGCAGGTGGCTGAAACCCCTGTGTAAATGTTAACACTTAATAAAATGAAAGCTTTTCTTTCTGTAATTTCACCCTGTTAACAGGAGAAAGGGGAAGAAGAGGTTAATAATTTATAGTATAAACAATATATCGGCTTATAAGGCAATTTCTGTTCAAAGGCATTAAGGCATGAGTATGTTTTCTACTTCATACATGTAATCAAAACCAAATGAAAACAAAACCACAAACAAGCAAACAGACCCCCTAATTCCCCCTAACAAATCCCAAACCAAAAAAATCCCCTGAAAATAAACAACCCAAAGGTCTGATAGATGTCTGCTTTGGCCTGGGAAATCTTGTCCCATGTCCCATCATCTCATATTTAAGCTGTTTGTTTTTACAGTCATTTTTTCAAGATTGTTCTTGTTTGGAATACTATAGTAAGTAGTAGGATGAAAAGAAAAACATGGATAGCAGAGCCAAGAGGAGCAGTTGAGCTTAAGGGAGGTGGGGCTCACTACCAGCAGAGATGTCTTAGGTGACCGCTGTGCTGGAGGCAGTGCTGGACACGTGCAGGAGATGCATTTAAGGGCAGGTCCCTCTCCTGAGGCTTTGGAGAGAAACTGCTCCTGCCCTGATTTCTTCTGCCTACAAAGAGCTACTGCCAAACCTGCTTTTTTTTTAACTTCCAAGGGTTTGTTCTGAGGAGAAGCCACCTCAAAGAGCTGCTGGCAAAGACCTAGTGCTACCTTCAAGTGTTAATCAATTTCCTCATTATTCTGTCATGGCTCCATCCTGGTAACCTCCGACAGGGATCCTTCCCTCAACCTGACTTTGAGTGAGGATAATACATTGCTCAACGATGATGATGGTAATGGATGCACTAATGTTATTTGACATGTATTTCATGTGGAAATTAATGTCGTCTTTGGTGTTGCGAAGGTTGAATTCCGAGAAGATAATTGATTCTTGAGCTGAAAAGATGTCTTCAAAGTTCTTGGCAGTTCCTGGTAGTTCAGGTTGCAGGTGTGTCCTGGCTGTCATTCCACTTGCAGACCAGCCTGGCAGCCTGGTGGGTGGAAGTACCACAAGTGGACATGTCACATGAACACAGAGAAACAGCAAAACCTGAGTGGTTTGGGAGTTTTTTTGCCTTTATAGTAAAACCCCCAGGGTTTCTTAGTCCCTGTATCATCTTTTTCCATTTAGAACTATGTAAATTAAAATATGAGTGGGAAAAATAGATAACTGATTTGCAATTAGTACTAGATAATTTACTAATTACTTATGTTTTCCATTGTGTAGGATTATCATTTTAGAATAAAAAAAGTTGCATACAGAAGCTCTTTTGAATTTGATTTTATAGAAGCTAGTGAAGGTTCAGGTATTCATCCTTGGAAGTACTCTTCAGGGTGGTGAAGCAGCCCTGAAATGACTCCTTCATCCTCTGATTCTGGGTGGAAATACCATGGATTGCTGACTGCTTGTGTTAGTTGCATAACCAACATTATTGGAAGTTTTTTGCTCAATAGCAAAGAATTCTGACACTAACAGGTCCAAGCTGTGTTTTTAAAGCTGTTTGTGGTGGAAGATACCATTTTTAATGTGCTGTTTTTACAGCACTGGGCACTGTCATCAAAATAAGTAGGAATCTTGAAATAATACTAGCCATGACATATAAAAAAAATTTATATGATGTTTTGGTTATTAAATAAGTATTTAAAGTCTTTTAAATGTTACCTTTCACTATAAATGTGCTATGACAGATTTAGTTATTTAATAAGTATTTGAAGTGTTTTCAATGATACCTTTCATTATAAACATGCTATGAGAGAATAAATGACATCTTTAACATTTTGTTTCAAAGTTCCTTTATATTTTCCTGAATAGCCAAGTGTATTTTCCTTGTTACTTGATTGAGACCAGGAAAAGTATTATTTTATTTCATTTTTGGATAAAGTAGTAAGACTGTAATGTGCAGCAGTCTGACAAGATGTTAATTCATTCTACTACTGTTATCAACAGACTTCTAATAACTTGAAATACTTCTTTGTATTAAATGTTCATGTGTAGGTACAATGGGAAAGGTTGTTTTCAAATTCAAGGGAAGTGAAAAAGAGTGCTATTTGTCCCTAATTAAATATTGAGGACTTTTGTATTAAATATTTAATTGGCCAGCTGTACTGCGGTGGAGTGGTAGAGAAATGATAAAACCTTGCATTTGCACTTAAAGATTGTTTTTGGGCAGTCAGGTGACCTGTCGCTAAACAAATTGGAAGGAAGGAAGAGACTTAAATAAAAATACTTTTAGTGTGTTTCCCACCACTGCTGATGCACGAAAAGGACCCTGGATAATCATGTGGCTACACCAGGCTCTTCTGAGCTGTTTTACATGTAAGTGCACTGAGGACCTGTTTCTGACTTCTGTTTTCTGAAGGAGTCCTGGAAGTTAGGAAAGTCTGTAAGGCAGAGGAAAGCAAGAAATGCTCCTTCTGTGTGATAAGTCTGTATGAAAATTGGTATTAAACCCATGCAAATTGAAATGTTTCAGGCTGATAGAATCTTTGTCAGTTTTACAGACAACTTTGAAGCAGACAGTTACCAGAAGAAGTGAAGATGTTCTTCCACAATGTGTAAAATAGTCCTTGTCTGTTGAGGAGAAAGTGTAAAAGGAAAAGGGATGTATCAGGCAAAACACTCAGGTCTTGAACACTCCATAGATTCAGTTCAGAACAGGTGTAAAAGCTGCCAAGGCAGAGCTTTAGACATGGAAATGCTGGAGTACACGTGTGAAATTGTCGTGGGTCCATGAGGCCTCAGGAAAATCAAAATGTACATGTGGTGTGAGGCTGCATCACATTATCAGTTGGTCCAATGCCCCGGGATTTGGGGTTGTATTCGCAAGCTTAAGTTCTGTGTCCCAGTAATCATAGAAGGTTTTGGGTTGGAAGGGACCTTAAAGACCTCCTGGGTCAAACCCCTCTGTTTTGGGCAGGGGACAAAAATGTTATTACGAACCTTAGCAGCAGTTCCTAAAATGCTTTGAGGAATGTGTGTGTTGGGACCTCTGTGAGTGTCTCATTCCAGACACCATGAGAGGTGACGTGATGGTTCTGCCCTATTTGCTTATCCTCCCTCTTCCATCCTGTCTCCTATGCCTCCATAAGTTACTGATAAGGTGAAGGAAAGATCAGCTCCACATCTCAAGATGAATGATGTGACAATAGCTGACCTGGGCACACATTTGTCAAAAATTATTTTAGCCTGGAAACTGAGGGTTTAAACAATAATGAGAGATGTCCTGGAATGGCATCTCAGTCTGAGAAATTTTGTATCTGAAATCTCTCTCTCTCTGCTGCTGTACTCAAGGGAGTTTCACTCTTTGGCATATAACTTCGAGCATATGGATTTTTGTGGGGTTTGGTTATGTTGTCTGCAGTGTGTCAGATTTAGGTCACAGCAGGTGTGTGCTGGTGTCTCTGGGCTCGAGTTAATTGGATTATGAGGCCTAAGGAATGGAAAGCATGTTCATCTTGAGCAAAGAAATATGAGATTTTTGGCTTTCTTCTGTAGCTCATGGGGCCATGCATGTTCCTGGATCATTTGGGTGTTTGACCCAATGGACGGTGATGCCCATGATCTGTTGGGTATTTCTGTTTCACTCTACTGCCCTGACTACTGTGTTTTACTCTGGCCTTGGTTTGTTACTGGGTGTTTGAAGTTGCTGGTAGTGTTTGAAGAGACATGCAGAGATGCTTTATGGTTTAACCGTAGGTTAAACTTCCACCACACCTCTCTGTGGCTGTGGGACTGAGCTCAGGGATGCAGGCAGTTCTTCCTTTGTTATGTTCCTTGAATATATTAGCTAGTTTTTTTTCCAGAAGTGGTACTGTTGTTAATTACTATTGTAATAAATGTTGTGGTTGAATTAATGAAACCTAAAAAGAATTCCAGATTTCATTGGGATGTCATAAAGCTACATCTTTTAATAAGTGTGAATTATTGTAAAAAGTAGCAAGACTTACTAAAAATGAACATAATGCTGTGCAAATATGCTGGCATGCTGTAAATTCTACCAATATGTCACATCCTGACATTTAGTAGTTTCATTATTGTGTTTGTTGGTCATTTCTGAGCAAAGAGTACTAATGAGAACTACATAAAATGTTTTTCTTTAAAGACCGGTGACTTTGAGGGCACTTCATATACAGGATTTTCACACTCTTTTTTGGCCATTTTTTTTTTTTCACCAGGCATCACATATTCCCTCTGAATATTACCTTTGTGTGTGTGTGTGTCATAATTGTTTTTATATTTTAAATTGTCCAAGTTTTGTCATATAGTGAACAAGGCTGTATGGGCTGCATAGCACAGACCCAGGAATATTCAGTGAAGACTGTTGTGTGCCAGGGAGAAGAAGAATTGTTTAACACAGCAAACTGAAACTTGTGCTCATTCCTTGTATGGGAAACCGAAGTCCACTTAGTGGGAAAGTCTACCCAAGATTCATATTTATTTTCATAATACTATGTTAAGAGATCTTTTACTTTGTGAAGATTGTTTGTATTGCAAAGTGAGTTTCAGTTCTTCCTCTGACTTTACAACAGATGAATCCATCCTCCCAGTTTCTGAATTGCATATGTGCACCCATAGGGACAGATTCCATCTTTTGAATATCTATAACTTTTTCCAACATCCTTATGCAAAATACTTTTTTATCTGAAAACTCTAATTGCAACTGAGACAGCTTAATGAAATATTCTGGGCTTGATTGAAGTTCTTCAATAATTTTTTCATGTTCCCAGTGGAATTTCTGGTAATTCACTAGAGAGTCTGTAGCTAGTAGGATGGGGGGGAGATTGAGATTTACTTAGGATGAAGGATGCCTGCATTCAGATCAACTCTTCTTGGCTTCAGTCAGATCTAGGACTTGGATTAATATTCGGGGATTCAGTTGAGTATTTTGAATAAGGAGCTGTGGTGAGGTGCATCTCTCTCATGTTTTTGATGTAAAATATATGTGAGAAGGACAACCTTCATAATCCGCCAGAATATTAAAAAGTTACAGGATGAAATAAACCACTCCGGTTCAGTTTTAATGACAGTCATGGATGAACCCTGCAGCTCCTGAGTGCATAAGACAAGACTTATAACTGGGAAAGCTGCTTTAATTTGGCTTGAAATGTGGTCCGTTAGGAGCCCTTATAAGCAACTTTAACTGTATTATGCAATGGAAGGAAGCTATTACTTATCTAATTGCCTGGATTTTCATTAATAATGTAAAATTCCCTGCTTTTTTATTCCTCCAGGTGATTAACTGAAGATTTTTCTCAGCAATCTCCCCCCTGTTTTGAGAGAGGAGCAATGAACAGTCCAATAGATCCTTATCTCTGCTTTAGAAAAAAGGAATTGGTGTGATTAACCTTTAGCAAAGATACCGTGACTGTTAACATCTCATGTGGTAGCTGTGCTGAGCCGGTGCTGAACTGTTGGAAGAAGGTTAATGACTGATCCTCAGGCTCTAAAAGACTTTGGAGCTCTTTCAGTACCCGAAGGGGCTCCAAGAGAGCTGGAGAGGGACTTGGGACAAGGGCATGCAGTGGTAGGACAAGGGGGGATGGCTTCACACTGACAGAGGGCAGAGTTAGACAGGACATTAGGAAGAAATCCTTTCCTGTGAGGGTGGTGAGGCCCTGGCCCAGGCTTCCTAGAGAAGCTGTGGATGTCCTGGAAGTGTTCAAGGCCAGGCTGGATGGGGCTTGGAGCAACTCGGTCTCGTTGAAGGTATGGTGGGGGGTTTTGAATGAGATGGTCTTTAAGGTCCCTTTGAACCCAAAACATTTTGTGATTCTTAGTTGGTCTCCCATGATTTAAATACAGATCACAGTGTGAGTTGGAGACTGTTGGATTTTCACTGCTTTTAACTTTTGGTCTAAAACAACAGCAAAACTTTGGTGACAGAACCTGCACTGAAATGATTAAATTTAAATAAACTGGCCACTCAGAGTTACGGATGTGTGATTTTAGCAAGACACGGGGGTAATATAATGAACTATAACAGCAAAGCTTGAGTATTTAATGTGTTTACTGGAAGCTGGAGGTGGTATGGGATGGTGGACATGGCCTCATTATCTTAAATATGTTGGCTCATACTTAAATTTTACCTGAAAAGGTGTCCCTGGATTGTGCACTGCTGTGGTGGGTTTTTTAGGAGAGCAGCAGTTTGTGGCCTGGATTGCTAATGGCCGTGGTGGGATCTTCCTTCATGAATTACCTTTCTCTCTCTGTGTCAGTGCCGTTACCTTAACAAAGCATGAAAACTGCTAATTGCTAGAACTAACAGCTTACCTTTGTGTGTAGCTGCCAAAGAAATGTTGTATATAAACCACATGTGGTATGCTGTGGCATTAATTGGCTTTTATTGGTTTATCTTAATGATAGTCCATGCTTAACATAAACACAGGAATCCTTTTACCTGAGGAAAGGCTGGGATCCATGAGCAGAATATCTGGATAAAGGCACTGACTGTTTCTTCCATTCAAAACATTGCTGTGCTCCAGCTGTCACAAAAAGGACAAAATTCTCAAATGTAATGTTTCTTAGAATTTATTTTTGTAGAGTTGTTTCTATGGCAGTTGTTATTTTCTGTGCAAATGGCGTGGTGAAAGTCAAATGGGTGAATGTTTCCTGAGGCTGAAGAAGCTTAGCAGAGCAACTGTTGCTGACTTTAGAACAGAGCAATCAACATCCATAACTAATGCCTCAACTTTTTAATGTGATTTTTAATATTTAAGTAGGAAAAAATGCTGTGAGATTGTATAATCAATGCAACTGATAGATTTTAAGAAGTAATTTTTTATTGAAAGTAGTGCTTTTTTCAGGTTTCAATCCATAATCATTCAGTGCATTGTTTTTTCCATAACTACATGTTCATTATTTTGTTCAGCCAGCCTTGAACTAAAGGGTTGATGGATTAAACCTAATTCTAAGCTATTGCTTTAGTTTTCTAGATACAGTGTTAAATCCAGGGATACATTTTAAGGGCAGAAAGTTGTGATTACCATGGTTGTCAGAATCAAAGTAGCGTGCGCATTCCAAAGTGAGCTACAACTTTAAAACAACTTTATAATTGTGGTGATTTTGCTGTTTAGCTGTAAGAGAGGAAAACTTGACAGCAGGTCCATGGAAGTTTAAAAAAAAAGAAACTGAAGCTTATACTTAAGCACTGGCAATCACAAAACAATTTATTTTTTGGAGCCCCTCCTGCTGTAGGACATCCCGGGAGAGCCTCCGTGCTGTGTGCACATTCCTGTCCCAGTGCCTTGGCTCGGTGTCCTTGTTCTCACTGGAGCTTTCTGTGTCTCCTCCAGCTTCCCCTGTGTGCTCAGCATCAGAAGCTGCCCTACAAAAGGGCTGGGTGTGCTGTTCTGACAAAGGTTCAGTAACTTCCTTGCCCTGCTGCTTTTTCCTGGGGGGAGTGCAGCGGTTATGGAGCGAGTCCAAGGACAAGCAGCAAGTTAAGAGGAGAACACGAAGATGCTCTGAGTGCTTGGTCACCTCTGCTATGGAGACAGGCTGGAAGAGCTGTGATTGTTCAGCCTGCAGAAGAAAAGGCTCCAGGGAGACCTTAAAGCACCTTCCAGTGCCTAAAAGGGCTCCAAGAGAGCTGGAGAGGGACTTGGGACAAGGGCCTGGAGTGACAGGACCAAAGTCAGTGGAAGATACTGCCCAGAGAATCTGTGGCTGCCCCATCCCTGGAAATGTTCAAGACCAGGTTGGATGAGGTTTGGAACAGCCTGGTCTAGAGGAAGGTGTCCCTGCCCATGGCAGGAGGTTGGAACACGATGAGCTCTAAGGTCCTTTCCAACCCAAAACCGTCTATGAATCTGGGATTGGATTTCCTGGAAGAAGGTCATCTGTTTTCTTGTTATCTCTTCTGGACCACTTCCAGCCTGATTGTCAGCTGGATAACCTTCCTTTCCAAGCAGGGTGGTGGCAGTGCCTGTTGCTGCTGCTGTCCTGCTGCAGAGCTGTAACTGTGTTTTTGTAAAACAAAATGTAAGTAAGATGCTGTCTGCATTTTTTCTCAAATGACTTTAATACTCTGGGAAGCTCAGTGGAGAATTAGGTGTTTATGCATGGATGAGGAGAAGTTTAATGAAGAGGAAAACTACAGTCTTTACTCATTTTAGCCTTTCTACTGTTTTTCAAATAAATCCACAGAGAAGTCGCAATATTAACAGTGTGCACCTATTCTTATTGTACCTTTCAGCACTTTAGCATAGAAATTAAAGACAAATAAACCCCTCCAAACCAAACCCAGAGCCAAGCTTTGAAAAATGATAATGGGAAACAACCTCAGAGCACTGCGTGTTTCAGGCTTTACAGAGGAAACTTTTTAAAAAATGAGGGACTCCAGGGCTATAGTGTTGTAAAGTGAACCTCTCCTTTAATTTTGATTGCCCAGGTGTTGAGAAATGAGAAAAAATTTGAAAGCAGGGGTTTTGCCTGGCCACAATCTTAAAAATAAATAAAATAATACAGAAATACACATACATATGCACCCAAGTGTTAGTTGCTGAGGGCAAGACTTAAAATGTTGTTTGGCTTTATCCTGTTCATCTCCCTGCACACATTTTGCTTCCCTGACCGCATGTGAGAAGGGGCAGCGGGAAGGAACTTATTCCGTAGCATTTATATTCATAATTTATGCCTGCAGCCTTGAAATAATCTCATTTGTCTTCCACTGTTACCGGAACAGTTTTGCTAGCAATGAAGAATGCTGGGAGCAATGAGGGATTCTGTTGTTTCAGCTTTTCATTTGTCTTCTGTAAAGAGTGGTTTTGAATAAAAAGATGAATCGGGCAGCGTTGTGTAATACAATTGCCGGGATGTACCCAACCTGATTTTAGGAGGCTCGCAGGACTCCGGCTTGTCTGTTCAATTGATAACCAGGTTTGTCGGGCAGATAATGCATTTCTCTGGGGCACAGGAAGAGAGCATGTCAGACACCTTCTCCTGCCTTTCCAGGAGGTGAGCAGTACTGCTGGCAGCAGGACTGGGGGAGGCTGTGCCTTTGCTGGGGAAGTGCAGCAGGGATGAAGGGAGGTTTTGGATCCCTGTGTGTCCCCTGCAGCAGCGTTTCTCTGCCCCAAGCAAAATGCAGACAGAGAGAAGGCAGGGCTCTGATCCCACTGGCAGCTGGGAGTCATTCCTAAAGTGAGCTCAGATCAGGCGAGAACTGATTTCTTTAACGAACCCTGACCAGGAGGAAGTGCTGCCCTGTGCACCTGAGCAGTGGCTGTGTCGGAGGTGTCCTGGGGGACAGCACTGGTTCACCTGTGCTCAGGCACAGAAACAGCTACACAAACTTTAACCTAAGCCAGCTAAACCATTAGCAGTCTGTCAGCAGCTGTATGGCACTCAGCGTGGATTAATTTTTCCCTCTTGTCAATAGTTCTGTGATTGTAGAGCAGCAGTGCCCTGTACCTGCAGGTTTTGTAGGTTAAACCAGCAGGTTATAGACTGCACTGCAAAGTGGTGAATTGAGTCTGTAGAGAAAAAACGATTTAAAACTTTGCTTGAGAGGAATTTATAGAAGATTTTGGCTACTACAAACTCAGGAAACAAAAATGTTTGTGTTAGGCATTTTGTGTAACTTCTTACCTTGTTTACTCTGGAGTATATCTGAGTGAGTGCAGGTTATTTAGGATTTATTTGGTGTAAATTAGATTAAAAATCACCCTTGGGGTCTAATTAAGCCATGTTATAAATAGGGCAGTAAGTTAAACACTTTCAGTAGATTTTGCAGATAACAGTTATGAATAGATGCAAATAAATTTAAGTTTGCATAGATATGGGAATTTTAATTGCAGTTGTTGATTGCTATTGGGGTGACTACCAAGAGCTCAGGACTATGGGCCATGAAGCTGAGCTGCTGCCCCTGCACAATCCATGCCACCCCACCTCTGCTTGCTGTGTTTCGTGTTGTGCTGGTTGTTTTCCCTTCCTCCTCTGCTGTTGATCCAAAAGAACATATAAATGCTTTTTTTTTGGTTAGTCTAAGCAAGGGGAAAAGATTTAAGAAATTTTCCTAAGGACTCTCTTTTGTCGTTGACAAAATATTTTACAGACAGGCTTTGGTTTCCCAGTTGCACCAAATGCAATCACTTGCTGACTGATTCAGTATAAATTCTGCAGAATTGATTATAAACTCCAATGTAGTGTCTCCTACCTTGTTCCTGATGGCTAAAGGTGGCTGTGGGAAGTTTTTACACATCTTCCCTTCTGTTTCCCTGATGTGTGTTTCTGCAGTCAGGGATAAGGTGCCAAGCTCAGCATCAGCCACGTCTCATACACAGAGGCTCTGCTGTGGCCACAGGCTGAACCCTCAGCAGTGTCTCATTAACTTGCCAAATACTTAGTGGTGGGCATAGAGACCTCACAAATGTGTCATTGCTGTGCTTAATGAAGGAAACCACCCCTTGCTAGAGCATTGGCAAGATGTGTGTGTTTCCAGCTTGGCTAGTTTTATGTTCTGTTAAATGTTAAATATTGGTTTTTTTAACTAAAGGCTCTGTGGAAGTAATAGGGAACTTGCATTTTATTTTCTGATTGATTGAATCTTGAATTCAATGCTAAGAGATAAATTCATATTAAAATCTCTAACTCTTTCCCCTAAGGAAATTTGATAACTAAATTACACATATTTTCTTCTTGTAATAGTTATCTGATTGGTTTTTAATGATCATAGCATTTCTGAAGATGCTGACGTAAAAGGAAAAAGTTGTTAACTTTTAAAAGTATTTTTATCCACTTTCAGAGTATGATTACTGGAAAGTGCTTTGTGCAACTTCAGTTAGGGAACGTCACCTTGTGGTTACCACTCTTGCAGGAAGTTTACATCTGATGGGATTGATCCTGCTGTTGTTGAAGATGACAGCAAAACCTTTCCAGAATGCAGCAGTTCTTGTAGCTGGGACAGGTGACGTTTGCTCTGATTGCTGATTTATAGGGCACTGAGGCCTCTCCTCCCAAAATCAGGGCAGAGGACTGTGAGGGGTGGTGTGGTTTGTTGAATTTGAGCTGCAGTCCCTCTCCCACACAGTAGTGCCCAGAAGTCCTTAGCAGTGTGTGGCTTCTCTGAATCTTCTTCCCCAAGAGCAGCTCTGTCGTTTTTATCACCCTTGTGCTCCAGTGAATGTGGCAGAGGTTCGTAGAGCACCGAGCTGCTTTTCACTTGCTATAAAAATAAAAGAGGGCCTGGGGAGCCCCTGTGCAGCAGCTGGGGATGCTGTACCAGTGTGCCTGACTCATCCTGGGAGCTGGTCCTTTGCCTCTGCTGTGAGTGTCATGACAGGTGTGCAGGATCTCCCATGAGTGCTGTTGTTGGTGAACTGAGCAGAAGGTGAGTGCAGGCATGGTTGGAGAGGTGGAACAACCCATTCTTCTGGAGGCACTTGCTCCCATGATGTGGCGGTCCTGCTCCTGGGCTTGTGATTTCCATCAGTGAAGCTCAGACAACCAGCTCCAAGGCTGGGGACCAGAACTAGAGCAAGCCATGCTTCTGTGTTTTACATTTTCAGCTAAAATTGAACAAAGCAGCAAAACTAATTTCCTCAAATCAGACCAAAGCCTAAAGTCTAACTTCTGCAGCTCTACCTCAATTTAAAGCATTTGCTCTGATTACCTGGTTTGGAGGTCTTTATGGCTGATCCATTTTCTTTATTTGGATTAAGAGAACAACTGAAGCGAATCATTGCCATATAAGATACGGAAGTTCAAATGTAGTTCATATTTAAAAGGGTTTATAATGAACTTTGTTAAAAATGTCTACTGATTACTTCTGGTGAGCTAAAGTGCATGTTATAAAAGCTGCTGATTTAAAGTCCATCATACATAAGCTTATATATTGAGAACCTGAAAGATTTTTTCCAATACAAATTTGGACCGGCTCTTAAAGTGAGATTACACTCTGGGTTTTTAGGATGTGGAGATTCCAAAGATGTGTATCTCCACATTCTTTCAGGTGTCTTTGTAGACCAGAAGTCCTGTCCCTTAAACAACTCCTGAGGACCACAGTGGTGCAAGGTTTTTACATGGTATAAGCCCTCTATTGCACAGATAGAGGTTTCACATGAAATTTCCTAGACATACATTACTCAGAGGAACTTGCCACTGTCCCTGCTTTGAAACGCTTAAAAAACCTGTGGTTTGACCTTAAGCAAATGGCTGAGTTCCTCCAGCCAGGCTCTGTCAGGAGCTTTGCATTCCCAGTTCTGCTGAGCATAGCTGTCACAGCATGTACACAGCTCCTGAGCCAGTTTAGGCTTTGCTCAAGAGTGGTGGAGCAGAGCATCACCTGGTCCCTCCCTGTGCGCTTCTGTGAGGCTGTGCTGCTCTAAAACAGCCATGTCTGTATTCAGTAGTAACAAATACTGAACTGTGCTGTGAGAAGCCTGTTGGAATAGAGACCTGCAAACCTTGGAAGAGCTCCTGGTGCAGAAGTCTGTCTGTGTGTGGGGGTTTTCCCCACAGATCCTGTGAGGGTCTGTGGGGACTGTCTGTGCCTTAATGTGCCGGTGGTTGGAGCTGTAAGCCCAGATCCCTGGGGGAGGGCAGCTGAACAGCAGAAATTGATGGTGCTGTACTACACAATGTCTTGTGGGAACATAACTTTGTCAAATGAAAAGCTTTAAGGCCAATGGCTCTAACTTATCCCATTTCCTTTTCATCTCAGGGACTTTTTTGTATTTTTTTTTTGGAGTAAGCCTAATACTCATGATGTCTTACTGAAAAATGGCTCACAATTATTTTACGGGTATCAAACACTGCAGAAGGAGTGTGATGGTTAATACTGAAATAGTGAAATAATTGGGGGCCTTGTACCTTGGATAGAAATAATTGACTCATTAATCTTAACCACATCGAGCCCACCACATGGGGGTCAAACATTATTTAATCCTGATAGGTGGGAATATGCCAGATTACATTCCAGTTCTGGCAACTATTCCTCTCTCTGGAAAACTTGCTAATATTTTTACAAAGAAATTAGGAAGACAGAGAGTAGAAGATACTGAGCAAGCTCTAATACACATACTGAGACAAAAAAACAATGCAGCAGAATTTAAACCTTTATGAATGGGATTTTGAGGAACCAACAGATGATTTTGGGAGCCGACAAATGAGCAAAAGAAAAGGGAAGGATGTGCCTTTTCTGGAATTTGATTTTGCCCTGTGCTGGTTGGATGCTGGTCAGTTTCTTATCCCTTTGGAAATGGTTGTTCAACCACCTACTTGTCAGTCTCTACTCTCTGAGTCAGATGCTTAATGCTGTGCCTCAGTACAAAAGTTTTCAAGCTTGTTTTTAAGCTTGAATTTGTCTTCTGTCAAATCTGCATGTTACAAAATGCCACATTGCAATGTGGTGATTGTGATATTGTATTGTAATTTAAATAATGTTTCTAACCATTGGCAAATACAGCTCAGGGTCTGGTAAATAATGGATGGAAATTTCAGTCAAAATGGGAATGTTAAATAGCCATTCCTAAGAGATAGTCATCAGAAATAATTCAGCTTATCTTTTATAGGGAGCACAAACACAGATATCTCTGCTTCTGCTGAATCAATTTTTACGTGAGCTCCTTGAAATTGTGCAGCAGTGTCCCAGCACTAGTGGCAGCTCTGGGAAGTCCAGGTGATGGGTGGGTCTGTGTGTTGGCTGGACTCTGAAACACGGATCTGAGCATGGTGGATTGTGGATTCCTTCCCTTCAGGCTGCTGCTGTCAAACCTGTGTAAAGAGAATTGATTTTTCTGAAGAGAAAGTCTTGGGCTGTGGGCTGAGTAAGAGGTGAGAAAGGTATGTCCTTCCTCCTGGCCCTCCTCCTCTCCATCCTGGAGCAGAGGTGCTGTGTGTGGTTGGGCTGAGGAACTGGGTATTAGAGCCACATCTTATCTCATAAATCAGGCATGACTGACACCTAAAATTGCACCACGGCCACCAGTGGTGTGTTATCCGTGTGTTGAACAAAAACTGGCAGTGAGCCCATCAGGCTGAATTTCAGACATCATGTAACAAACACTTCCCTACATTCCTGTGAAGGAAAAAGTTGCTTTAGAACTCTAAATGAGTTAGTTACTTCAGATGGAGTCTCCTTGAAAAGTGCTTCCCAAGTCCATTTGCTCCTGTCCATGACTGTGAAAGCAGCTGGTTCTTCAGTCTGTAATGAATACAGGTTGGGTTTTGTTGTTGTTGTTGTTTTTGTTGTTTTTTTTGTTAGATTAGGAAGTTTGGAGAAAGTCAACATGGTGGCTGGTAGACCTGTACTTTGAAAACAGAGTGCCAAAAATAGGAGAGCACAAAGGTACCATGTTCTTGTTATCAGTGCGTGTGTAGTATGTGTCAGGATCATCATTAAAGGGCCTAGAACAACAAGAGGAAAAGCCTTAAACATTCTGTGCTGCCTCAGATGCTCAGTGACTGCAGAGGTTGTCAGGGCTTTTGCAGATGTGAGAAAAACAGGTCCAGTACTGCCAAGAGCTCTGGTAATGATACTGGAGGTACTGGTACCCTTAAGCAAATGAAAAGGCTGGGGAAGTTTTGTACACGCTTTGTAGTGTTGCTCTCATTTCCCCCAGACAGCTTGGGTTATGCTATAGCTAACCAGGGGACTGGAGGGACAAAAATGCTTCTGATCCCCAGGCACAACCAACACAGGAACATCCAGCAGTATGACATGGTTTTAGAGATGAGCTTAAGGACTTTGCAGAGAAGTGTGAGTTCGGACATGTTGTTGGTAGTCACCATTAGTTTTAAACCAATAGGTAATGAAAAAGGTGTTGAAGTAAAAAAATGCCAACTGAGACAGCTTCAGAATCAGATTCTATTTAGCAGTGTTACACTGCAGATAGATGCCCAAGAAACGGGCTGTCAGCTGCTGGCGTTTCACTCGACAGCAAACTGAAAGATGAATGCTTGTGCTGTCTGATAATGATGTTGGAGTCATTGGGGATTACAGATGTATGAAGACCGACGTGAAAAAATCAATATGATTTGGGGTTCCAGAAGCTGCCACCACTTTATGAAAATGATGCTCTGTGTCTCTCAGGAGGTAGAGGTAACTTCAAGGTCACAGGAGATGGTTGCTCTGTGCTGTGGTGTGATAGGTGATAACACATGTGAATTGCAGGAGCACAGGTGATGGCTCTTGATGTTTCATGGGTTCTCCACAGCTCTGATAACTTGAAATGAGAAGTGCTAAGTCTTCAGGATTTGACACAACTCAGACAAATGAATATGTTCTCCAGTGATGCTGATTTTCAGGAGTGGAATTTTATCCCAGAAGCAGCCTGGGTCTCCTCGAGGACTACCTAATTGTTGTTGGCAAACTTGTGTCATAGTTTGGCTGTGCCTATTTTAGATGGTCTGTATTGCTTAGTTACAGAAAGGAGGACACAGTAAGAATTCCTGAGGACAGGTTCAGAGATTGGACACAAAATACATCAGGGCTTCTGCAAGAAGGAGAAGCAGTGAATTATCACTGAAAATGGCCAGATCTTTCTTCAGATTTGTCTTGTGGTTCCTTGCTCTCAGTGCAGAAAATGCATTATCAGAAACACTGATATCAAGTGAATCATCTGTGTTGTTATATAGCAAATAATTTTTGAGTAGCTTAAAGAAGCTCTATGCTGTGAGTCTAGTCAAACATATGTATGTTGACAATGATACATGATTGCTGTTAAACTTTATAAATCATTTGTAGTGAGGTAAATGAGCTAAAACCAGGCTGGAAGAAGTATGCAAATTAAAAGTAAAATGGAAATGAAGAAGGCTAGAAGGGAAACTCTACATTTGTGAGAGTGCATGAGAAGAGGCTGTTCTTGTATAGCATTTGCATTTGTGTAATCCAGCTCTGCCAACGAGGGGTGGGAGGTATTCCTAATTGGCACAGCTGTCTCGGCAGCAGGCTCAGGTGAGGATGAAGAGCCTTGCTTTGATCTGAGAGAGGCAGTGGAGATAAAAGCCAGAACTGTTCTGAGCAGCTCCATCCCCAGGACAGAAGCATCAGGTGCCCCAACACTACCCCATGTCCTGGTCTCCAGCTCAGACATGGTGCATGACGGGACAGTGGTGGGAGGGGACTGGTTTGGTAATGGAACTCTGCAGGGCAGAAGTGCTGCTGAATTCATCTTCACTTCTGGTAGCTCGAAGATGCTGTGAAAGGAATCTGCAGCTAAAGACAGACTAAAATTTCAGGTACATTTTGATATTTTTCCTTTGTGACACGTTTCAAATGTGACCATTAAGCACGTAACCTTTACTAGTGTCGGCCTGACATTTTGTTCCCTGCCTGCTGCTGCTGATGGAGACGTGATGGGCAGATCCTGCTGCCAGGGATGGCTCATTGCTCAGGGAGCAGGAGGACTCTTCCTTCACAGAGAATGGCATCTCACACCGAGGTTATGGACTCTCAAAAGTTATCAGAACTTTTCTATGAACTTGGGAGAAGGGATGAGACTGAAGGATGCCTGCTCCAGCTGATGTGAGCCAGTGGCCTTCCAGCAATTGGTTGGACTGGCTGGTGGGAAGATGGCCAGTGGCTTAGCTGGCCATCTCAAGAATTACTCCAGAGAGGTGCTAATTTTTCTTATGCATATTACCCACAGGTTGAAGAAACTGGTGTGGTCATAAACTTAGAGAGGAGTGCAGGTGCCCATCAGCTACTGGAGGTGCTTGGAAGATTGAGCGTGGTTCTTAGCTGGTGTGGTTGGATTGTGAGATTTTGCATCCCCTGGGGAACGTAATCTGCAGTGAGGGAAGGCAGATAAAGTACAGTGTGCTCTGGCATGTTGCCTGTAAGCATGTGGCTGATGGTTGTTCTTAAGATGAGAACTCATCTAGGACTGTCAGTATTGGCATTTAACTGGGCAGGAACCTTAATCCAACATAAATTGTTATGAGGCTTTCAATTCCCTCAAATTAAGGCTTCAGCAGTAAGTTTCTTTCAAAAGACAGGAAGATTTCCTAGAGCTGTGGTGTGTGATGTATTATTTGTCTACCCTTATGATTCAATTTTCTGTGTGCTGCTTAACTGCTGTGAGGAGAAAGGGGAAGCGATTTGGTGTGGCCACGTGGGACAGCTGCTGTGGAGCAGGTTGTGCTTGGGCACTCTGGGAGCACCAGCCAGGGCTGGCAGAAACAAAATCTGGGTTTGGCTCACACATGGAGCTCCTGCTCTGGGGTGCCAGCAGGATCCATGCAGTCCCTTCAGTGAGGAGGCTCCAGGGCATCCAGGTGACAGCTTGGGGAGCTCCACCATCCACGCCATAACTGGAGGTGTCCAAGGACAGGGCTCTTGCTGCTGCCTCCCCAGCACCCCAGCAGTACCCAGGTCTGGTTTTTCTCTGTTGAGCTTCACCTGCGCCAGCAGATCTAGAAGTGGGTGTTACTTCAAACCATCTACGCCCATATGGCTCTGTGGGGCTCATTCAGGGTTCATTGCCATAGTCCTGGCTTGCAGTTTTGTACTGGACATTTTAGTGTAAAATATCAGGTGATTTCCCCCCTCTCCCCACACTGTGCTCTTTTAAAGCATTAAGATGTGTTGAGGTGCTTTTAATATTCTGTTGGGTTTCTAACATCCCTTAGGAGGCATTCAAGGTGGTGTCTACAGATTTTATGTTGCCACCATGAAAGTGACAAAACTTCCTCTTCTGAGATAAAGGAGATTCTGATATAATAGCACAATGTATAGATTGGGTCCTTAAGGAAAAGAAACAAAGTAGTGGTGCACTGTAAGGGGAATATTTATGGGGGAAAATCTTTTCCTGTTGTAGTAGGAGTGATTAATTTTAATTGTAGGTCTTGTACCATGCCAGTTGCAGACAATCAATTTTGTATCAAATAATATAGAATATGTTGCCAAATTATATATGCTAATTGATTATGAGCTTGTGTGTAATGTATTATTAAATTTTATTTTTAGCCTGGACTGTGCGTGCCTGTGTTCTGCTGCGTGGTCTGAACTGAATTTCATGGTGGTTGGTGTGTCAAAGGCATTTCTGTGTGTGGAACGGGGGCTGGTGTCTGCCTGAAGCAGACACAAACTCAGTGCTCCCACTGATGGGAAGGCTGCAGCTGCAGCATCCTGTACGTGGTGAGCATCCCATGTGTGGTGGGCATCCCATCTATTGCTGCTACCTGGGTGGAGAGTGGGGCTGTGAGGAGGGGTTTGGTGAGCTGCTGAAACAGCTGAGGTTGTGTTGGAAACTGGAGGGAAGCGTCTGGGGAGCATCCATACAAATCCAGGCTTCAGTATGTCCATGAGACACCTTCTTAATTAGGTAAAACCATAAAGGAAATAAAGATTTACATTTTTCTCTCTGATGGGATTGTACTTGAGTTAATTGCTTCTAAAATGAGACCATAACTTTTAGCAAAGAGGATGGGTAGCTACTGTTTGGATTTCATTTTGATAATATTCTTAATACCTTGTTCTACATCAGAAACCCAACTTGAGATGCAAGAAGCCACTTTTCTGTTTGAGGCACTGGAGCACTGAGGAGTCATGCTAAGCAAATGTGTGAACTTGATTTCTGATGGATTTTTTTCTTCCATCTCTGTACTTTGCTGCAATACATACGTGTTTTCCTGCTGTGAGATTTCTAAGAGGCTGTGGGAAATGGAGTTATTAATAAACACATTCAGTAAGTACATTAATGAGTGTATTTTATGTATATGACTGCACATCTGCATACATTACATGCTCCAGGGCTTTATCCAGAAAGGCAGTTTTCCTTCTGGAAATAAAGTGAAATGAGTTTTAACCAAGGAACTTATTTTTGAAGTGGACTAAGTTGCCAAAAAATTTCATTTGAGTTCAGTGACGGCAGACTCAGGTCCAGTATTGTAATACTTCATATCAAATGGCATAAATTCCTTTGATACAGGATTTATCTAGTGCTCCTTGTAGTCTTTTAAAGAAAGATTTAGAGAGAGCTTTTAATTCATAATTTCTTTTTAAAAGAAGTAGAATTTTTTGTCATGAAAAATTCATATATATTACACTAATTAAGAAGTGTATGCACCAGATCTGTCTAGACATAATTTTTGTATGTTTTTTCTCCTTTCTCTTCAGCCTCTTTCCTCTAGTGCAGACTTTTTGAACTGGATCCTTTCAGAAGGCAGTCACTTCTTTACAAAATCTTAGGCATTTGCACAAGCTGGGGTTTTTAAAAACATTTTTAATCTATCTTAGTATTTTTCATATCCTCTAGCAATATATAATAGCTTTTATTAGTATCCTTACAATGTCTTTTTAAATCCCCAAATAACACTTGGCATGTCAGGATTATATATAAGCATAACCTTTCTTTTGAGCATGTCTGGAAATCACAAGGAGCCTGATGGACGCTTATTTTTCACAGGCTGCTGTTTTAACCCCCCCTAAGGCAGTCAGAAGAGAGCTTGCCATAGTGAATGTAATGTGAATAATTTTGGATACATTTCTTTTTCATTTCTCTAAGATGCCTGTAAAAGAGACTGGCTTCTGGAGCTTCTCATCACCTGCTTTTTGCAATCCCAGCCCATTTGCTGTGTCTTGTAAGGGGCACCTGAAATCACTGGTCACATTTGAGGATATTCCTAAAAAGGTTAGAATGATTTTTTTCCACCCCCCTCAGTCATTTTTTTCTATCAGTCAGACTCATATTGCTGTATTGGAATGGAAAGGTACAGAAGAGACAGGGTTCACTGCTTACATACCTGTTTGTTAATTTGGTACTTTAAAATTCAAATTTATAGCTATAAATGACGCTTAACTGCAAGAAGAATTTACATAAATACACAATTTCTTATTTCCCTACTCTTAACACTTTCAAAGCAAGGTGATATCCATATTTAAAGGACACATCATAGCTTCAGTACAAGTTTTGGCATGGATATATGTATTTTCAGGATGAGTCTTTGGTCTGT
Source organism: Promerops cafer (assembly GCA_013398275.1). Taxonomy (NCBI): domain Eukaryota; kingdom Metazoa; phylum Chordata; class Aves; order Passeriformes; family Nectariniidae; genus Promerops; species Promerops cafer. The sequence continues at coordinate 3,557,560 of VZSE01009345.1, read as the reverse complement.
TTAATGCAGGAAGTGAGACTGGATGTGCACAGTGATGTCTTTAAATGGTGTCAGTATTTATTAGGGAAAATAAAATCACAAATTTTGGAGGAAAACAGGTATCTTTCTGTTTGTTCAGAAGTTAATTAAACAGTAGCAAACACCCTTTGAATGGATTTCAAATTTACAGAAACGTCTCTGTATTAGAATGGAAACAAGCATGGATGTTGAGCAGATTCTGGTGGGTGTGTTTGAAGAGCTGTTAAGGTATAGACTTGCATTAGAGAAATGTTTATGTCCAAAAGCAGAAAGAATTATACTGCTGTAACTTCATTCCTAATTAACCTGTTTTCATAGAATATTATGTTTATTTTTATCTCTGAGAGCAACTCCTGGTTCTTCTCTGATGAGAAATGCCGTGTGAGACAAATGGGAAAGTTGATACTTTTGACTTATTTCTCTCTACCAAGTTGTTTTGCCTTATTAAACAATGATATTTAATGCAGCAACTGTGTGAAGGGAGGAAATGAGCAGTGTTTTCCCTGTGTTCCAGTGTCTGTATGTCAGTTTGGGTGCATAAAGTGTGCACTGGAATACCACAAATATTGAAACGTTTATTCTGTCTCGAATCACGGACAATGTTAAGGTTCAGTGTTTGCTGGTGGAGTGTGCGTGGCATGGCAGGATTGTGTTAGGCTGCCAAGAGACAACAAAACTATGCAGGTAAATGTTTAGGAGATTCACTGGGGCTGGTACATGACTATTTACTGGCACTTCCATCCCTGAGAGGCCTGGAGAGGTTTCATGTCAAGTGATGCACCTCACAGAGGGTCAGAGTCCTGCTGCCTCTGATGCAAAGATCTTCCCTTGCCTGGAGCAGTGCTGCTGCCCTGTTTTGGGGTCTTGGTGGCTCCCTGATCCTGGTGTACTACTTCAACAATCTGACAAACTGGCATCAGAATGAGATGGTTTTGCTCAACCTAGTTCTGATGCTGGTACAAGTTTTGTTAGAGATGGAATCATTTCCCAGGGTCATCATTCAAATACCCGATAGCAATTGGCCTAACCCAGAAATAGAGGAGAAAAACTCCTTTTTTCTTTCTCTTGTTGGTGTAGGATAGGCTATCAGTGTCTGTATAATGTTTCCTCATGGATTAAGTGCTCTTCCCCTGTAGATACACCAGCCATCAATCTTGCCAGCAAAGAAGAGAAACACCTCTGAGCTGGCCATCAGTTCCTGAGTGTATACTATCATCATTTCACTCCTGGGAGATGTGACATCTGTCACTTATTCCTGTGGGATTTGTGGACTATCGAGTGTTGAGAGTGACAGCTGCATTGATCTGGGCCTGAGAGTCCTCATGGCTTTGGTGAGGTGCCCTTCTCTCAAGGTGGGCTTGGCAAGGGAATCTGCAGCTTCTCCATGTTCTATGTCGTTATGAACCTGCCTTTTTTCTCCCTTGTGCTGACAGCTCGTTCATCTGAAGCTAGGGCTTGCATTGATATTCCAGTGCAGCTCTTGAGCTGCTGGAAGTGTTGGCAGATCACAGGGATCTCTGGGAAACCCTCCCTTTAGTGTGTGAGTGGGTTCCAGCCTTGCCCACGGAGCCACTGGCACCAGCCGGGTCACCCGCGTGCGTCCCGCGCCCACAGCCTTGGCAGTGTCTTACACCGCTGACAAACCTCGTCAAGTGATTTTCTAAAAGCAGTTCAAGTTCTTCCCAAATAAATTCCTTGAGATTAAAAATATATGGCTTGTAATAATGTCTCTATCTATTTTGTATGAGGTGGTGAATGGCTCTATCTGCCTGCTAAATGCTGCATATTGTTTAAAGTGTGTCTTGTGCTTTTTCTTATTGATTAATCTAAAATACAAATTTACAATTGATTCTCAAGTCTTGGATGCTGAAAACCTCTGCTAGGAATAGATTTATATAGATGATGTTCACTGCTGCTTCCAGCATATGGAAATACACTGAAGCACTATTTTTAGATGTTTTATATGCAGTCAAAAGCTTTTTGCTCGCCCTCTCGCCTGTACTTTTATTTCTTGCAGTTTGGAGAGTTTTGGATTAAAATAAAGGGAAAATTAGGAACAACAATCAATTTACCCTTAGCCTTACAGTCCCTTATTACAATTGCTAATTTATCAGTGGGTAGGTACCTCTCTTTTGTAATGGATATTGAGGATAATTTTAAATGCAACTTTTAAGCTAAGCCAATTTACATAGTACTTTGGGAGATTAGTTGCTTCTGCATAAAGACCTGTGTGCATTTCAGGGGTGTTCTAGAGCCCTCTTGTGTGTTTTTTTGAATGTTTGTTGTAATAATAATTGATTTCCATTGCAATGTGTTGACCTCTAAGTAAGTATTGCAGACTGAAGCAGGCAAACTTCGGAAAATTGTTTGGAAGTCTTTGGTTGGAGCAGTTTTTCTCAACTCACAATTGTATTGTGTTTGCAAGACTGGGTTGGTGTACAGGAAAACTGTTGGATTTTATGTTCTGTGCAAGCTGTTTCCATGCTTCTGAGTTTGGGGTTCTTTGGTTCTGGTTTGCTGTTTAGTTTTTTTCCGCCATCAAATGATCTTCAGTGAAACAGAGGCTGCATTTTCCTCTCTTCTGTCCTTCCCTTCTACCTCTGTATATTTACTTTCCTTGTTTTTTTTTAAGCCATTAACATCACTAACATCATGACAGAAAATGTGAGAGCCACTAAATAGGATTATGTTAAAATGATGATTTAATTGAGCTCTTACACACGATAAGAAGATTGTCTTGTTTTGCTGAACTGCAGTTTACGAGGTCCTTGGCAAGAGGAAGCCAAGTTGCTTTCGGCATTCATTAACACCAAATCCAAATCACTGCTAAATTTGTTTAGCAGGAAAAGTAACAAATAGAGAAAAAGCAGAGCCCATGATTTTAAGTGTATTTGTATTTGCAAATATGTTTTCCTGTAATTCAGAGGAAATTCTTCCCACAGGACAAAAAATTCTCAGTTTTTTTTTATCCTTTATCTTAGAGTTGAAATGATCCTATGAAACAATTGCTGACATGACAAAATCCTACTCTTGAAAGTAGAACAGGAGACATTTTCCACTTTCTACAGATCAATCTTTTTGTATAACTCAAAGCAATTGCAGTTCTTTAAAAAAGGACTCAGGTACTGAGTAAAAATTACATAGTAAGTGGAGTTTTAACTCTAGTTTTAACCCAGTTCCCTGCTAGTTTTACCACATAAAGAAAAAAAATATCCATAGAATTAGGACCCAGCTCTTGTACCGCCTCTGACAAATATTGCCTGGTAGGCCAATTTTTAAAGAAATACCCAGGGCTTGCAATATATTTATTTCTGCCATTTAAGTTGTAATTTAATTTTAGATTTGTTAATGTAATCAGATATATTGGATTACTGCTGCTTTCAAGTCCTGTATTTAGTTCAGACTCCCATCTTTCTAAAGGAAGAAAATGCTGGAGGAATGTAAAGTAGTTCAAATAATGTGGAATACAAGCCTCTGGGAGTAGATGCAGATTTTAATACTGAGAGTATTTGTAAAAGAAGTCCTAAATACTCTCAGTTAGCAAGAAGATTTTATTCAGGTGTAAGTACAGCTTTTTCACTGCAGAAGCTGTTAATCTCTTAGTGTGAACCCACAAAGAGAGCTTCTGCCAGCACTGATTTCTCTTGAAGGCTGGCTCACTTTTTATTTAAATTCTGAAACACATGGAAAAGAAGACTGAAGTCTGGTAAACATCCATCTGGGTGTGCTTTTACAGAAGGCTTTATGCATTGATTGACTTATTAATTCAACTAATTGGGAAAAGTGTAAAAAATCAGCAGGGAAATATATTAACCTGCAAAAGCCTGATGCGTTTACCTTGGCTAGTGTGACAGATGTGTTTTTGAATGTCTTTCTGCTGTAACCATCCCAAACCTCAGTGGACAAAATGCAAGTCAAGTATGGACGATTGGAATTGAGGAATTTGAGCAGGCTCCTCCTACTGCTGTGTTCCTAAAATACCCCTGTAGGCCTGTCTTGGCACTTGAGTTGTTTTCCATCCTTCTCCTGAAACAGTGGTTTACATTCCTTGCTTGCAGCTTACAGGTGTGCCCTGTATGACTGACTATATGTAGTTATATATGTAATATATATGTTATACATCTGTTTTACTTTGCTATTAAGGCTGAGATGCAGCTTTAAATCAAAAGTAGCCAGTGAACATGACTAACTTCTCTGGTAGCATTTGTTGCATAGGCTGTGTCTATTTTTTCTTTAACCAGATGGAAGCTAGTCCATACTGTGGTTATCAAATTTTGAGTTATTTAACCCAAGATATTTAAATAAAAAGCCTTTTTTTTTTTTTAATGGTGCACTGCTAAGAGTGAAGTAAGTAACATTTTGTGTAATTGCAGTTATTGGATTTACAGGTACTTTCTGCCTGTTTCAAAGAGAAGTATGAGTAAGGCTTTAAGAGAGGGTTGAAAGCAAGTGTGATGAATAGATAAAAGCAAAAGAAGTCAAAGATAGATTTAAATTGCATTTTAATATAGACTTTAGTAATATGGTAAAAATAGATGTAATCACGAAACCTGACTATCTTAATAGATTCCTGCAAGGCAACCTTAAATCTAGGATTTCTTAAATGCTGATTATTTGTAACTGTAAAATTGTTATAGTATCCTTTTTTGGATATAATGTAGTGTGTCTAGTGTTTCCTCTCCAAGCATCTCCAAGAGGGGGAAAAAAGGCAAAAAACAATAGAGAAGAATATGTGAGAGTCATGAAAATGACTCTCAGGGAATTAGAAAATAGAAGGGAAATGCAAGTGAACAAAGGGCTAGTTAGGAGAAGGAGTAAAATGCTGTAAGGTGAGAAAAGGGATAAGAAAACAAGCTGAGAAAAGATGGTAGCTGTAATAAAATTATATCTGTTGCCTTTTGGAAGAAATCAAGTAGTTTACTACGGAGGGAATGAAGGACAAAGGATAGAAAGGATTTGAGGATTAAGGACAAGGTACTCAGGAAATGTGCAGCAGGTGATGAAACTGGTGAGTAAAGAGATGGCAGAACTGAATGGAGAGAAGAGAAAGGTACTGAGATGGGGAAAGGTCCTGGTTGTGGGATTTGGATGAGGGCAACCACAGCTTCAGATCTCATGTCTGTTTGCATGAGCTTGGCAGACTGAGCTCTCTAGTGGGAACAGAAACAAAACAAAGAATCTGGGGACAATGTCAAGTATTTTGTGTGATTCACAGCTGTCTGGTCCTACTTTGAGCAGAAGGTTGGACTGAAGTGGGGATGTGCCAACCTGTCTTGTCTTGGCAGTGAGGAATGAACTCCCCTGATGACTGTACTCGTAGGAAAGAGTGGTTAGAGTAGGCAAGCAGTCTTTGGGGCAGTGCAGATAATTTTGTGATGGGAAAGGACATGGCTCAAATGAAGCTGATCTTGAGAGAAATGAAGCCGTGAATGTGGAGCTGTGGGAATGGGCAGCTGTGTAAATTCACTGTGGTTCAATGATCACCTTGCAGAACTCGGGGAGGAAATGTATCTTCCTTTTTTCTCCTCTCATACCTATCATCTTCAGTAAATCTGTGCCTTAATGATATTAAGGGGACATAAAAGAGAAAATTGCATTTGAAATCAAATTAATGTCCTATTTCAGTGAATAAGTGTGTTGAAATAAAGCTGCAAAACTCATAAGGACACTACAATCACTAGGCAAAAATAAATCCACACAGAGCCATGTCCCCCAGACACAGTCCCTGTGACATCCAGTGGTGGAGTAGGAGATGAAAGGACTGTAGGTGGCTCTGAGTGTTTACTGATGGAATAGATGTTCCTAAAGCAACAGGAGAGATTCAGAAGATAGGTAGAAGTTAAGGGAAGTCTCTGCTGGAAAGGTGCAGAAGAAAATGGAAGGAGAAACAAAATTTGGGCACCCGTGAGCAGTGTGTCCTGGGGGGCAGGGAGAGAAGACCCAGGCTGACATCTGCAGTGTACGAGATTTTGGTTTTGTGGAAATGTTTCATCCAGGTTTGATGTTTGTGTGAATTTTATTCTGCCTGAATTACTTCAGTAGTAGTTTTGGCCCGTTTTCTCTGCTCAGGTGTTTAATTTTTTAATTCAGACCAACCACTGCTGAATGCATGAATAGATACCATTCCTTTGGTGGAACTGGCAGAGAGAAAATTTGAAAAGATGTATCCTTTTGGTGTGGGAAGGGTTGTTAATCAGGGGCTCACCAGGAAAAGTTGTTCTGGGTCCTTGTGGGCAGCACCACCAGAGAAACCAGACAACACTTAAAGTTGCATGTTGAAGCTCTGAAATATAAAATTAACTGATAATTTTCATAGGTCACGCTCTTTCCCATAAACCAAACTCATCTGCTCTCCTGGAGGGAGACAGAACAACTGGGCTGACTTCTCATTATCTCTTCCTATGGTGTATCCTTATTGAATTACTGCCGGGTAGAGGCAGCAGATGCTCATCAAGCCACTGCAGGACTCCTGTGTTAATTGAACTGTGATGGGGATGACAGCAGGGAAGGTCAGGATGATGGGACCAGTGATGTAACGTGAACTCTGGTAAGAACAACCTGCACAGGCAATTGACCTTGCTTAAATAGTGTTACAATGAGGTCTTTTAGCAGTTCATATAATTATAATTATTTTTTTGTATCAATATTGCAACAGTGTCAGGCCCTCCTGTGCGAATCATATTATGTTGTGTTCAGGGCAAATATATTTCTCACCCTAAAGAGATAAGACTTTCCTACATGATGAAATACAGTGAGGGACTGTAGCCAGCAACAGGGGAAAAGAAATGGGAATGGGAAAGGTAACAGAATCACAGAATTCCTGACTAGGTCTGTGGTTTTACTCAGTTGGTTGCTCCAACTGCTGTAAAGGGTAGTGTCATTCTCTCTAACTGCCTCTATGGCAATTTGGAGTTTTTTGTTGCTGTCATGCATAGTTAATCCTGGGTTGAAAGCAAGTTCACTTTTAAATAAATGTGCAGATATTATGAATGGGTTTTGATAGGAAAAAACACATTTTTACTCCTGGTTCTGCAGCTCTTGCCAAGTGCCTGGGAATGCCTGAGTTTCGGGCACACATCCCAGGGCCAGGTACTGAGCTGGAGTGTGTGCCTGGTGTTCTTCCCTCTCTGGAGGAGGTGATGGGATGTGCTGGGAATGTGTCTGGAGACCTTGCCTGGAGTCCCAAATGTGGCAGGGTGAGGAAGTCTGGTAAAAGGAGCAGCTCGTGTGTTTCTGAAGATGAGTTCTAGCTAAAAAGCAGACGCTGCTTTTCAGTAGAAGCCTTACACCACTGCACTGTGTTGCTCTTGGTTGAAGAGTTGAACTCTCTGTGGCAGTCAGTAAAAGCTGAATTCAGAGTGCAGTGTGTGCATGTTGGCATCTGTCTGTGTTCAGGAAGCAATTTTTAGAGGTTCTTTTTACTGATATTTGGGTTTTTTATATGTGTTTTTAGCCTTCACCGTGTCTTTATTTTTTTATTTAAGCAATATCATTTTCTTAACCCTTTTGTTACACTGTCTGCCCGGGCCACTTAACATCAGTGTTGCAAAGTAAATAGAAGGAAAATCAATGAATCAGTGTTAAGGAATCACAAAATATTTTTGATTAATTTATTTTGACAAATCCAGCTATAATTATTTAAAATACATATTCTGACATGGGACCTGACTTATACAGGATTTTATTCTGTTGAAGTGATGAAGCCTTGGTTATAGGAGACTTCATCACAAGACTTCATGGATGATGGTGGATAGGAAATGAAGAGGTAGAGTGTCAGGGCTTGATGAACTCTGTAGAGCCTCTGTGTTCCTGGAGTGCTTCAGTGTTTGCCATGCTCTTTATTTTCTCCTTTCCAAGTTTATTCTTGGGTGTACTGAAATAAACAGCTGATGGCAGAGGATGCATTGGAATTTATTTCAGCACTTTGGAAATGAGTTTTTTGAAATGGGATCCATCTTGTGGATGTGTGTGTGTCTCTTCTTATTAGCTCATTTGGGTATGGGCTACAGCTTGGTAGTGCAAATGGCAAAATAGTCATGACTACCTACAAATAGAGGTACAGATCTTGTGGAAAAGAAATTATTCTTAATGTGTGTGTTACAGCAGAAGGAAAATGATACATTTAAGAAGTATTGAAGGTGGTCTCTGCATGTGTGGCTGGCTATTTTAGCCAAAGTCACCAGTGGTTAGAAGTTCAAAACTGAACCCCACATACTCTCCCAGAACTGATTAACAGGCTAAAATGGTAAGATTTCCATGCCTATTTGCAGTTGTTTCTTTGGTGAGGAGTTTGGGTGTGTGCATGCACCCAGTTGCTCTGGTTGATGTGTGGAAGTGCAGAACAGAACAACTTAAATTGGAGATAAGCTTCAGCTGTGCCAGTCCTGTGGCAGGGAAGCAGATGGTCCTTCCCTGCTAAGCAGAGCCCCAGTCTTTGCTGAGCTCATATGCCTGGTGGTACTTGATTGTATTATTCTGACCTTGTGTTTAAGATTGATAAACTCTACATGGAGGCCATATTCCAGTGAGGAGAGAAAAAAACCTCTGACCTACAGCCTGTGATGCTGTACTAATGTCAAATAATATAAAGTAATACCAGAATGCAGCAGAAAATCACTGCAGTAAAGCAATTTAATTTCTGAACTGAAAGCACTTTAATGGGAATGCTCAGGAAATCTGCTGTTGTTCCAGCAGCAGAGGTTATGAGGTTGTTTATTCTTTTCTTGAAACTCTGCTGCCTTGTAATTGGTGACTTTGAACCTTTCTGTTGTTTTCTGTGTGAATGGTCCTGCTGCTAAAGTAGGGACATGGCTCTCTACTGAGTCTGATTTCCAAGTTTGCCTTTTAAAGGAAAATAATTTCAAATAGTAGTTTTCAAATGGTATTATACTGCTGAATGTGCATTATATGTGATGCTTTGCCAGTGAAGTGAGAGTAATCCTCTTTGAACAAAAACTTGCAATAGCATTTACTGAAATGGTGTTGGAAGTAGTGCCAGCTCCCTTTGCCTTTGTTTAATTGCAATTTAACAGTAATCCAAGATCTGTGCAACTGTGACAGCAATTCTTAACTATAGCTGAGTTTCAAAGGACCTTCAGTTCATCCATTGCCAATGATAAAAGCTACAGCAGAGCAGTGTATTGATAATAGACTCAAACTTTTCTCTATCCATTGAAAAATAAACAAAAAGAAACTTTTTTGTCCCTCAAAGCTATAAAGTTTTGTTGTTACAGAAAGGGTGTGCTATAATGTGAAGAAATCACTGAGCTTATTCCAGGCTGTGTTCTGCTGTGCTGGCTGAGAAGCCTGGCATGAGGCATTCAGCTGTAATGTATAAGGGTTGTATACATAACCTAGATAAAATAACCCCCCAAAATTATTTATACCCCCAAAAATGGGACTTTGTAAGTTTCTAAGGTGACTGTTGGGGTGTTGATGAGATGTTTGGTTTGAGTTTCTACAGCCTTTTTTTTTTTTTTTTTTGTATGTAATTAAATATATAAAAGTGCACTAGCAGCCTGAAAAGGTTACTTAAAAGTTGTTGGACACTTTCTATGTTCTGCTGCTCAGAAAAAAAAATCAATGCCTGAGTTCACCAGAGAAGCCTATTGACAGTCTTGAACATTTTGATCTTAATTGCTCTGTACTTGTTCCTGCTGCAAGGTGTATGATAATGGCTTGAAGAACATTTGTGAAGGTAAATTACCCCACTTTGAGTGCTAAGATGCAGCACCAAAAGCACCAAAAGGTCCGTGGCTCTTAAATCCCATTGAGAAGTCCCGGGCTTGGATTTTATTTGGGCACTTGCACAGTGGGTGACACTGAATGCAGTTTGTAGAGGGAGATGTTGGGAGCTCTTGGTTGTTGAGCATCATTTCTTCTGCTCTCGGTGGGCCTGGGGGCTGTAGGTGGCTGTGTCATGGACAGCTGGGGAGTATCAGGATGGTGCCTTGCACAAACTCCTGACTCCTTGACCTGGAAGTGTCCTGCCCTTCTGAGGGAGTGTAAATCACCCATGTTTGTGTGCAAATGAAGTTTTGCTTCAGCTGTATTTAACTGATCTCCTGAACCAGGTTCCTGGGAAGAGTCTGCACACCCTATTCACTTTATATTCTTGAAAGTCAAGTGTGTTCCCATGGAGTCCATTGGAAGTACTCAGAGTGAAGCAGAAGTAAGAGCAGCATTGTTTAACAGAACAGTTCTGCTCCAGCACTGTTGTAATTAAAGTTGTTCTACTGATGGAAAGTCTATTCTCTGGTGTTTTCTTTAATGTAGTCATAATGCATCAGTCTGAGCTCCCTTGCTGGAACATCTTTCATTATAATCCACTTAGCTAAGTTTGTAATTAAGCTTCTAAATTCAAACCTGCTTTTGTTACATTTTTAGGTTGTACAGAGACTGAAGGAGGAAAACTTAGGATTCGTGTTTTTTACCCCAAACAAGTTGATGTAAGTTAAGAAGCAATTAATTGGAAGTACAGTAATTTCATATGCTTGCTTTTAATTTCCCGGATCTTCTATAGCTTTGGAACAAGAATTGGATGCAATTGTATAGAAGAATAAAGGAAAATAATTAGATAAATCTAAATAATAGATTCTTACTGTTTTGACTATTGAAATCTCCAGAATACCCAAACTTTCAAATGTAACTGGTGATTATAGTGGTGACTTACTGAGCTTTCCAGCAATGGAGTGTTGAGGGAGGTTGTTGAAGTTTATATCTGAAGATGGACCATGAAATTTCTTTTGAGCTTTGCTGATTTGGAGGTTGTGCAGGCTTCCTCCCACCCAGAGCAGGCTGGTTGAGACTGTCTGCTCATTGTTTGGAATGATCTTTCTATGAAGATGTGGGAACACCAAATACTTTTTCAGGCATTATTTACAGTTATTGTAGCAAATTACCAGAGAACTGTGGAGATTGATGTTTGGATTCCCAATAAGTGACCACTTAGGACAAAAGTGCTGTCAGGCAGTTGTCAGCCTGATGTTTAAATCTCACTCATTTGCTCTGTATGTTTTTAACCAGGATTTTCTCAAATGCTCCTGGAAGAAGAGCAAATATTCTCAGTTAAGGTTTGGAGGTGAGGCAGTAGAGGTATAGAAAATCAAGCTACCATTCTCATATATGCAAAGTCACTCTGCTGAAGTCACGGGGAGCGCTTGCAGAATGGAGTATTAGTGTTGGAGCGCGACCTTGGGTGACTTTTTACACAGGAAGTTTCTGACAGAGTTGGAAGTGGAGTGAACTTTGGGTGCCTCTGCTTTAACCAGAAGACTGTTTCCCTCCAAATGTGTAAGGGGGAAAAATGTGTAGGGTTTGTTTTAGGTATGGAAGTGTAAGGGAAGTTTACACTTATGTTCATCATTAAATAAAAGGCTGGGCACATAGGTACTTACATTTGAATGCCTGTTCCTAGTTTGGCATATGTGATTGTCCAAACACTTCTATCTTGTTAAACTCCATGCCTGTAACACTAGCATTAGTGTTTTTTGGAAATCTCTCCCCCAGGGATGGTCAGCAGTTCTTGTCTGTGGTGATCAGCCTTTGCTGCTACAAGCCAGGCATTCTGCTGCTTTAGAACAGAATAGAATTAGCTTTTTGGATAACAGCTGCCTGAGCAGGCAAGGCAGACTTTATCTGAGGATAAAGAGTATGATATAAACATCCAGATTATCTTGGAATATCACACACAATGGGTGTGTGTAATAGGTAAGCAGTTGCACAGTTACTGCTTACATTTGTATTAAGAAAATTTATTCATGATTAATGATGCTTATCTTTGTGCTAGACACCTGCCAAATGATTTATAGCCACACATATCATCTGCAATGGCTCTTCTTTTTTGTTGTCACTATTCAAAGTATTTGGGATTATTCTAATTGCATCATGTGTTTTATATGGAGAGAGCTACCCAGGTGTCCTTGTCAGCATTCCCATCTCATACGAAAAAGTAGGTCAGATTTACCCATGATGGGAAAGGTCACAACTCCCAGTGAAGTCAGGGGGGATTGAACTGATGTATGACAAGGCTGAAATCATGTCTTAGGTTTGGATGAGTTTAAATTGATCTTTTTCTAAATTCAGTATTATTGTAAATCCATGTTGGAGCAGAGCCAGGCTGAGCTTGCCTAAACCACAGAAATGGAGTAGAAGGACTGAAGAAATCCCTGTCCCATGGGAACCTGGAGAAAGAACAACTGGTCCCTTCTTTAACAGTGCATTATGTGAGAGTGGAGAGCCAAATTTGGACCATCAGTCCTTTATTTTTCAGTGTTGGATGATTTTGAGGACTCTGATGCGTCTTGGACTAGCACAGTGCCTATCACTGGGAAAAACCTGCATTTGACTGCTCAGCAGTGGCTGGAAAATGGGAAAAGTTTCCCAGAGGCGTTTTCCCCTCCCTAGCTAAGCAGGGATTAGACTGGAATTTGGCTGTTGGACAGTCCATTGAGGTTGAAAATTAAATTAAATCTTGATCACTTCAGAAATAGGATACTTGTCAGTTGTAAGCATGTTTACTTATTTCTAACATTTTGTCATTGGAATGCCATGCTTTCAGCAGAAATTCATGTTTCTAAAATAAGTTTGCTTTTCCAAACTGGTTTTATTCAATCCTGTCATTAAGAGAATTAGCAGTGGATTAGAAAATGTAAATGCGTTGTTATGATCATTAGAAAACTTGCACGTGTCTTTTTCAAGACTGCCTGTATATTCCCAGCCATTACAGCTAATGATGATATCCTTGTTTCTCTAAACAAGATTCCATGCAAACCAAACAAAATGAAAAGGATGCTTGTGACTAATCCTCCAAATATCGAAACAACACCTCATTATTTAATTTCAAGAGAATCCATTAGTGCAAACTATTAACTGGCCAGGCCTGGATTATAAAGGATATTGACTAAATCCAGATAATTTTGGAAGAGCGAGATATTTTTCAGACTAAAGCACAAACCTTGAACATATTTAGGAAATAATATGTTACTGTGAGGGTGGGGAGGCCCTGGCGCAGGGTGCCCAGAGAAGCTGTGGCTGCCCCATCCCTGGAAGTGTCCAAGGCCAGGTTGGATGGAGCTTGGAGCAACCTGGGATAGTGGAAGGTGTCCCTGCCCATGGCAGGGAGTTGGAATGAGATGAGCTTTAAAGTCCCTTCTAACCCAAATCATTTTATGGCTTTATGATATTTAAGCAATTCCGTGAATTTAATGACTAGTCTTGATGAAATCAATTTTTTAAATATAAATTTCTTTTTTTTTCCTTTTAATTCGTCTGTGTTTGCCAGCTGTGTTTTACAGCTAGCCATGGTGACACATTTGGGTGCTGAGATATCATGTAACTAAATTTGATGTGAAGTGTTGGTGGCCTTCATAATGTAATTTATTCATGTTTCTGTAGATAGCATATGTTGCCTGTGCAATAATTTTTTATCGTCTCAGGACAGAACAGCTACCATTCCAAACTGTGTTACACAAACCTAGATACACAGACAAATTTTTATATTGTGCTTTGCTGGGGTGTAAATCTGTGGAATCTATTGAGCTCTGCTGGGGTGGAGGAGATTAGAATCAATATCATGGTGTCTAATTTATTTCTGTTTTTTCTGACTTAATGTAATCTCTGTTCTTGCTCGGTGGGGAGCAGCAGCCAGTTATCTTTGGGGTCCTGCCCAAAGAATGAACTTATGTGAAGCCCTGTGTTTTGGGCAGGAGGCTGCTACTCCCAGGGATGTGCTGCTGTTTGCTGGCCCTTTGAGTGCTGAGATGAAGGCAGTGCATTGAGAAAGCAGCTCATGAGCACTACTGGTGCTTCATTAAAAATCTCAGCATCTTTGTCAGCTGTTAACTGAGGTTTCCTTGGATTTGCCCATTTTGTGCCCCTGCCTGTTTAGGTTGTGATGTTTTTATGGCATTTTCTGGCCCTGGAGAGCTGCCCTGCAAGTGCAGTGAGTGCTGTCTGCGCGGGGCTGGGCGTGTGGCTCTCCGCCAGTACTGAAGTCTGAGCATCCAAGTGATTTCTTTCCTGGTTTTGTGCTTTTGTATGTGAAACACAAGCATGTGTTTGTATGTGAAACATAGAAACGTGGTGTTGGAGCCAGTGTCACTAACTCCTTCTCCTTCCCTTGACAGAAAGTTGGTGACTCTGTTTTCCGACCGTCATAGATGGTGACTGCGATGCTGAAGGCACTGGGCGAGTCGCTCCTCCTCAGCTCTTCTGTGTGAGGTGAGCAGCCATCCTGATGGGCAAAAAGTGCTGAATTGCAGGATTTCTGAGGGCCCTTCTTCCCCACACCCCAGACTCCACTGCTGCACTGGATTTCTCACTGATGCCCAAGGTTTCTGAGCTTGTGTCCTTCCTATGAGGCCACCTGTGGTCTGTGTTACATTGCCTGGGTGTTGGGACTTGGTGGGTTGCATTCTGAATGAAAAGTGAATTCTGAATAAAATTAACCCAGAAGACATGAGCAGGCATACATGTGGTCCCTTTGCTCACATTTGGTCAGGTTGATGGGTTTTTAGGTTGTACATGAGATGCTGTTCATCTGAAATGCAAGAATGAGCTGAACCAGATAACAGATATTACATTATATCTCCCAGTGTAGTTAGTCAATATCTGATTAAATGTAATTGCATGAATTTATCATGATAGAAACTGTTTCAAAGTAATTTGAATACAGCCTGGAATTAAAAGCTCTACTGTATATTCAATGTGTACAGTTTCCAGATTTATCTTCAGTTTCTTATCAAGAACGATGCTGTGTATTATGTGCTGTGACAATGTTGCTTTTCATAGGGTTAGAAATGTAATAGAATTTTCTGGACTGAACTTCTAATAACCAATAATTTTAATGAAAATCACCAAGATTATGCCCATGAAGACAAATCTTGAAGACAGGTGTTATCTCCATCCTTATGCAAGTACAGATGTGACATTTTTAACTACAAAAGTAGGATTAATCACTGATAAGTAAAACTATGTGGAGAATTTAAGCATGGTATAAATACATGGTATAAATACAAAAGCTGTTGCATCAGACAAATTAATATGTAAATTTACATCAGAAACTTGTTTGATGTGGAACTACCATGAATGTTTTTCGAGGTTTCTAAATTGTTCCCACCTGAATATGCATGAATCCAAAATATCTTGAAACTCATGTAAAATCTGCCTGAGTGTCTAGTTGGTCATCTTGTGGAATGAGAGACACAAAGATTGGAATTACTAGACTGAATTGGAATTTTTAAGATTTTATTTTGTTGTATGAGTTTCTTAATCTCCACTGTTTGGAGCTTGTCTGTGGTATATAAACAATGTGAGTGTTTGCTGAAGCTGGCATTTAGGAGTTGGTCTCCTGCTTTGTATGGGAGACCCAGAGAAACATTCCTCCTTGCTTCCAGCACCACTCAGTGATTATTTTAATGAATTGTGTGGTCTAAAACTGCTGTAGCAGCAGGACTTGATCCACTCCTGTCTCATTCACAATGTGCCTCTGGTATTTGTCTGAACTGCTGGGGAGCTTAATTAAAATCCCTTAGTCAGAGAGGCCTCTCTGGAGTAATTGGTTGCTGACCTGGAGCTCAAAGATCCAAAGGGACTTGTATGAGTGTCCCAAATTCCACAGAAATGCTTGTGTAGTGTCTGGTTTTCCCTTTCAAGCTGGTCCATCATGTGCTAATAAGCAGCCCCCATTTTCCTGCTTTTCCTGCTGCTCTTGTTTATTCCATGTTTACACAGGGTTTGGAACTAAAACACTTCCAGGCCTGGATCTTAAATGTAGGGCATGGGGTCTGGATTTGGAGCAGAATTTTGTACATGGAATCCATTCTCACTGTGGTTTAGTCTGCCTATATGAAGATAACACTCCTGCCAAAGCTAATAGAGAAAAGAAGGGACACACCACACACTGCCATTTATTGGCACTGGCAGATTTCTTCCTAAGAGCCTGCTAAAAGTGTTTCCAGTGGCTTTGTAGGATGGGACTGTAGGTCCTCTGGGAGCTGGCCCTTCCTCTCTCTCTTCCCCTCCTCCTTTTCTTTGTCCCTCTCCAAGTGAAGCACCTGTAACAGACTTGTCCTCATCAAATCTGGCACACAGGGACTGGTACATCCTAAGTGGCCACCAGGGTACCCTTAGGCTGAACCTGTTGCCTTGGTAGTTTAAATATTTTAACAAGCCTTCTCTTGTTTTTTTGTTAATTCTAGGACCAAAGAATACAAGAGACTGAATTATCTGAATTATGCTTCTACAACAGAACTGGGTTTCTCCTCATTGGGCATGGCAGAGCCTGGGGAAGCCCTTCCTTTTGTTTGTTTTCTTAATGTTGCAAACAGCTGATCTGGAAGCCAGGAGAGGTCACCAGTTTGTCTGGAAAACAGGTAGGAAAAAGATAGTTAGCTTCTCTACTAGATATTTGCTGTAATAAAGGATGGCGTGATTACCCTTTCTCCATTCTGTTTTAGCTCAATAATAAATTTTAAAAGTCTGATAATGTCTTCTGTTATAATTCTTTTTATTCTGAAAAATAGAAGGGGTTAATCTGTGTTTGACATTAGCAACCTACATGTCTGTTGCAATTATGCACCCACAGCATAATTCTGGACTCCTTAATGCTTTTCATCTAAGAGTATTTTTACTGGATTATCATCCTAATGTTGCTTTCTTTGAAATATTTAATAATTTTCTTTTAATATTTGTATGCAAGGAGCACACCAGCATCTCTCAGGATGAACTGAGTCAGAAGTCCATGCTCTGGGTCGATCTATTTATAATTCCATGGGTGCATTTAGAGAATTATTTCTGTCCCTCAGTCAGGTTGGATACATGCAGTGGTTGAATGTGTACAAGGTGTGGAAACCTGTGAAGATGCTTTGGGAGCACCACGACTCTTGGTGCTGGAGTGGGTGGGTGGGAGATGGGGTGGAACAGCTGCACAGGACCAAACATGGTGCATCAGATGCTTGTTTTGTAGCACAACACACAACAGCAGAGAATGCTCAATGAAATGGAAAGGCTGGTTAATTTGGGAAATGTTTACTTGAAGTGCTTAATCAAAAATACCCAACTGAACCAGGGGTTTCATTGCCCAGGATCCCTTTGAGGTCTGGCCTTTTGCGACTGAACAACAGAGTGATTAAATGTGATGGAAAAGTAATTTCCCTCTTTGTTTTTTTTTTTTTTGGAGAGGTTCTTTGGTATTTTGGTCATTTGTTTTTTAATCACATTTCTGTAGAAGGTAATAGACTGAATTAGTGGAATAATGAAGCAATTTTTCTGGGAGAACTCTTGTCCTTCTCATAGGATCAACACAAACTTCTTGCCTGGCTGCTGGTAAGGGAAGCTGGGGAAGGGCTGGTAAAGTACAGCATGATACTATATTTCTAAAAACTTTTTCTTTACACTGTCTAGCATGTGAAATGAGGAGGAAATAAACAATGGCTCTCTTTTCTCCAATTCACTGTTACTTACATGATTTTTGAACAAGCTTTGAAAGGTAGAGTTGTTTTCTTAAGAGAAATTAGAGCCTTCAGTGCTCTCTGTCTCTTCAGTTCCAAAGCATCTTGCACTGTCAGTCTTTAGGGCTGTGCATTGTAAATCATAGAACTTTAACTTGACTTGATGATTCGAGCTGAAAATAAGGAGCTTTCAATGCTTCAAAGGCATCTGGGGCAGATGTAATCAGAAGTAAGAAAATTTGGTGCCCAGGTTTGTGTGGGCACCATGCTCTGAAAGCCCCACAATGAGCTTGTTGTAAAGGTTCCTCTTCCAGATGCACAAGAAAATTGTCAGTTCTTGTGACTCCCACAGTGGATTAAAAATATCTGAACTCTCAAGAGTCACTTTAAAAACTTTAAATCCTAAGAGTATTTTAATGTACTTGCTCTGCTTATGGAGTGACATGAGGTAGAAAACAACTTTGACTGATATGTTTTCCAAATGAAAATACCTTGTGAGTTTCAGCTAAATATATTGTCCTGATTGAGGAAAAAAGATTTTTCTTCAGTATTTGTAAACATTACTCCCCTCCCTTTTTTTCCCCCATTGAAGTAATTTGTTGAAAGTTAGGTAAGAGTTACATCTAAGCCCCAAATGTTTAGTTCCAAATGAATAGTATGTTCACCCAGAACATTCTGTTTTGCTGAGAAACTAAGTATAATTTGTGAAGCCCCTACTTCCTCTGCAGTAGTAGTGAAGCATCAGCATTTCTAAATCCTGAATCTTGTGTTTTTGCAGTTGTCCTAAGAAATAACACATTGGCCAGTAAATGGCAGTCTGCTGTCAGGGTGGCACATGTGGCTTGATTTTGTAAGCATTTTCATTCCTTAACTGAAAAGGTGTTTCAGGTATGATTAATCACAAAGGTGTGTCTTTCAGAAGATTAAAAGGAAGTCTTTTGGGAAGAGAGGGGTGGTGACTTGCATGGAATAGGTGGATCGGGAGAGGTAGAAGGGTTAACGTAACCCCTGTGGCAAGATAATAATTAAATTACTCTGGGATGTAGATCATGGAGATCTTGACCTATTGAGACCTGTGGTTTCTATAATAATTGTAAAAAAATCATCCTATAGTTTGAGGACTTCTGTGCCCAATACAAAATAATAAAAAGTGAATAAAAGCACAGCACAGTGAACCTAAAATTAAGTAACTTTTAAAATAAAAGCTGAGCAGATCCATTCCAATAGAAAGAAAACCTGCAGCTGTTGTCCTTTTTCTTAATAAAACAATCTGATGAGAAATGAGCAATCCATAATGGGAAAGGGGATGATCTGTTCTGTTTTTAAATCTTGAATTGTCTGTTGCAAGCATGGCAAGTTACTTACCTGCTGGGGAGAAATTCAACTTCTTATTGAAATGTCATGCTTTATAATTAAATAAGATTATGCTACTGAAAGCTCTGAGTTTATGAAAATGAATTTAGACGTACTGAAATAAATTTTCCTAGCACACACAAGTCCAGGGAGGCATCCTTAATATGGATGGGACTGGGGAAAAGGAAAAAGTCACATCATTGCTGCAGTTTATAATACAGACTTTTTTTCAGCTAAATCCTTGACACTGTCTAATGAAGACTTGTACATTTTCATGCTGGGCTTGGTGGTCTTGGTCTAGGGGAAAACAAAGGTACTGAAATCACTGCATCTACAAAAAAACCCCAGGCTCTGTAATTCTAAAACATGAGAACTTGGCAGTGTGAGGTAATTTTATACATACTCTTCCCTCAGCTATTCAAGGGCTGTCACTTGCATGTTGGTTATTTGTGGCCACTCTTAAAACCATTTATTTTGAGCTTTTGGCTTCTACAAGTTATAAATTAATATCTGTACCCTGTGTCTTCTGGTTTCCAGACATTTCTTGTCAGACACTCATTTAGTGGCCACTAAACATGAAAACAATAATCATATCAGCTAAATTACTCAGCAACATCAAATAGCTGAGTAATTTTCTCGCACTTGCTAAGTTTAATTGGACCTAAATTCTCGTAAATTAATAGTATTTAATGCAGTCGCCAATTAGCAATTTGAATATTTCACCATGTTAATTTTCTTCAACACTTGAGTAGTCCAAAGAGTTCCTGGAATTTCTGCAGTGCCAGTATGCCTATGTTTTAGTGATGGCCATTCAGGCTTTTAAAACTGTGTATAGCATATTGACACATACATGAGTCCACATCATAATTTTAGTTGTTTTTTCTTTTTTTTTTTTGATGATGCTCTAAAATTTAGTTCCAAAACCAGAATTAAGTGTAAGACTCATGCAACTATTTTGGGTGCTTTATAGGAAGGGGCTGATAATTAGGGTTACAGTGTGTCTTTCCAGATACTCTTTTTGTAGCTCATGGACAGGTTTCTGGCTCCCCTTCACTGCTGGTGTCTTCAGCTCCTCCATAAACTACACCCTAGGCATGTGCTGTTTCCCCCAAAATACAAACAGAATGCAATATATAAGGGACATAGCCCATAAAAGGCTCTCAGAGCTAAAGCAATGATGTGAGTTTATTTTTTAATGAGGAAAATATTGTAAAAATGTTTTTTCTAGAATGAAAATGTCCTGATTTTTAGAAAAATGGTTCTTTAATCATGGTAAAAATGCTATATGTCATGGAAATAATCCTCTGTCTACTGTGGAAGGGAAGGAGGGGATTGTGAGAAACCCAGATGTTGTGTCCCAGTGAGTTTTCCTCCTCTAGAAAAAATGAATCAGGATGGCTATTTAGCCCAGCAGGGATGTGCTCCCTGATATGAGTGGAAGAGCACTGAAAGTGAGGTATCAGACTGGGAAATGGGTTTGTAATGATGCTGATCACAGCAGAGAGATTTTTACCTGAGGAAGAAACCATTAAATGTCTGGAGTTCGTGGGCTTTTGGGAGCCAGGTGTGTGAGCCGTAAGTACTCCTGCCCGAGGTGAACATATAAAAACTTTAATTTGGAGTTACTGCCTGTATTTGAAAGTCGTCCTTAAAATAGGGTTAGCAGATGGGTTTTGATCTTTAGTCGTTCTTCAGAAACAATCCATAATGGAAAAGGGACAAAATGAACTTTCCTGAGAACAACTTCTAATGTGGAGGAACCTTTGAACCACCTGTGAGTGGGGGTGAGCCAGCCCTGGCTATGATGAAAAAGGCCTTTTGTTCTCTGTTCTCTGATAATGCCGCCATAAAATGCCCTTTCTCAAGATCGTAATTTCATGAAGGTCAAGTGCTGGTTTGGAAGTGCCTTTGACCTTATGTCTTAAAAGATAAGCTTTTACCTACGTACACCAAATGCTAAAAGGAGTCCAGGTCTTCAAAGGACAGTAGAGCTCCAACCAGCTGAAAAGAGACTCAAAAATAGCTCTGCAACAAGTGAAGTTCTCCCAAAAGCTCGACAAAATGAAGAGTGATTATCTGTCCTAAAAGAAGTGGTTTCTTTATTTTATAGGACAAGAGTTCATGAATGAAACACAAATGGCTTTTTAGTGATCTTTGTGTGGTGTCTGGAAGGTTTATGATGTATCTGACTGATGCTTCCAAACTTCTCATTGTGTGGTAAACGTTCTAATTGTGGGTTGTTCTCACGCTGTCTTGGTGGACAGAGTTTTAAATGCTGAAACTTTCAAGTGGAAATTTAGCCTTGATTTAATCAAAATTTGTATGATTCAAAGGATCTTCACTATGCTAAGAGGTTGGAACAGAAGTGATTCTCCTGGGTTATAGATTGCAGTCTTGTAATATTGACAGCAGAAGCAATTAGTAATTTAAAAAAAAACCCTATTAAGTTCTGTTCTCAATCTAACCAGGACACTGATATAAACTTGATAATGAAAAGTTGTTCTAAAATGATCAATCTTATTATTTTTACCTTTGTTTGTGGTCAGTTTACACCTCTGTTCCTGAGCCAGACTACTCTTTAATTTAAGTAATTCTTCTTTTGGTCATTGCTGCTAATGTATTTATGAACTGAGGATACCAAGCTTCTCAAACCCTGTGAGTAAACTTATTTCTTAGTTTACTTATTTTATATTTTTTTAGTTTACTTATTTCTTATTTACTTATTTACTTAGTCTACTTATTTCTTATTTTCAACTGGTTGGTCAAATGAAATCTTTTCTTAGCACTGCTGCTCAGAATTACATCAAATCTCAATTAAGATTTCACCTACTGATGTTTTACTGTATTTAATTGGAATTATAAATGTCTGGCTTAAAATATCTCAGAAAAGTTTTTGAAAAAGTATTTCGTAGTGAACAGTTTCATTTGAAGCAGTGTAGCTGTTTTTAATGTGTTGGCGTAGTTTCATTATGTAGCGATAAAAAAAGTGATTTAAATTAAAAAATAGTGCTTTAGTTCTAAATTTGTCAAAAGTAATTACTTACAAATAATATTTTATGAGACAGTATAAATTATGTTTCTATGTCTACAAAACATTTAAATAAACAATAACATTTGAAGATTCAAAGGAAGTTGCTTTGCAAAATTTCATTAGGAGCAAAATTTAATATGCTGGTTGATATTAGTCACTGATATTTGAGAAGCTTTAAGGGTGGCCTCAAAGCTAATCTCACATTTCCTCAGACAGAAGTGCAGCTGTTTCAGATTGATAAATATTTGGTTTTCTTTCTTCTTTGTTCCTTACAATTTCCTATCCACATTTCCACCCTTCTGTTCCATGAATCTCAAAATTTTATTACATATGGTTCTCCTGCTCCATTTCACCCATCTTATTCCACTTCTGATATTGGTATCATCATCTGGTCTTATTTTCTCAACAGCTGAATCCAGCTTGTCTTGGAACTGTGGAAATGTTGCCTTGATTTACAACCCTTTGCAGGGGTTGGTCCATTCATGTCTAGGTGGGTGAGACATTTCAAAGTAGGTGGAGACCTTGTGTCCTCAGCCAGGAAATACTGGAGAGTTTGGCAGAGAACAAGACAAATGTACACCAGAAGAGTTCCATAAAAGCTGGAGAAGCTTTCTTATGCTGGAACATCATTTTCCAGCCTGGTCTTTCCTCCAGGTGCTTGAGGTCTGCTGCTGGGTTGGATAAATGCCACGGCAGCCCATGGCACATCCACCTGGGTCCTGTCCTTATCCCACTGGGCTGCAGGCGCCGTGTTTGGGATGTGGCTGAAGGACCTGTGGCACAGAGAGTGCCAGCCAGCATCAGAGATGTTGGAATAGCTCCTGGAGGAGTTTGGGATGCTGGTTAGAGATACAGAAATACTTAAACTGGTGCTGCTTTTCCTTGTCTGAAAAACTTGTCATGTTTATTAGCTCTGGTTTCCTGTGGGGAACTGTGGAGAGCAGAAGGAGGTTCTTGGTGGCGCTGCTTAAAGAAGGAATCCTTGGCTTATTGTATTTTCCTAGAAAAGCACTCCAGCAAGCAGTACAGGCAGCACAGAGTACCAGTCCAATTAAAAAGGCAAGCAGAGGAGGAGCTGAAATAACCCTGAAATAAATGCTGAAATTAACACTTGATGTGCTTGGAGTACGAATTCCTTGGCAGAGGTGGGTGCTGAGCCTGGCTGTGGGCTGGCTGCCTTCAGGGGGGAGCTTTTGCAGCAGTGCCCGGTCATTTTGTTATTGTTGGGCTTGCAAAACTATTTCAGCAGTTCTTTTACAGTAAGGCTGCCTGCTTTACCAAACATCTTTGTCAACCAGCATCAGATGTTCAGTAGGTGGTGGTTTAAACTAGATTACACAGGAGATTCGCACTAATCTTTTAATGTCCCTCTTCTCTTCTTGAGAATAATAGTTCTTGAGAATAAGGTGCTTTTTTCTGTTTTTTGTTGGTATTGGGAAAAGTATGTTAGGCTTCTTATCCTTTTCTTTCCTCAAGTTACTATGGGAACAGAGCTGGGGGTCACAGGGGAAAATCTGCAAAAGTGGTTTCTTTTAAATAGTTCATTTTAAAAAATAAAAGGATAGCTTATTATTGGAATTGTGGTACTTTTCAGTCAACTTTGTTGGATTGTATTGTTGTACATATTTCAGTCACAAAAGAAGCACAGTGAGTGGCAAGAAAAACAGATGGGGATGTTTTTGTAGTTTTTCCTTGGGGTTAATATTTTTTTAATTGAATGCAGCTGTTGGAAAGATTTCTGTTGTTACGTATAGGCAGAGCATTAAAAATGGATGATCACATTTTCAGCCTGTTTTAGTGGAGTACTAGATTTAATTATTCTGCTGCCCTTGTTCAGAACCCTGCAGGTTTTTTTTAAATAAGTATATCTTAAGGGTTTTACTTCGCCACTTACTTGAATGATTTCAGTATATAAGGGTAATCACTTCCTCATTCAGCTCTTGTGTAGAGCACAATTGTGGGTGAAAATAACACAAAATTGTATTAGAAATCCCTAAAATACATGTTATTGTTCTCAGTATGCAAGTTCTGCTGCTGACTCTTTCTAGGGACTCTTCATGAGGTTTGGGAACTCTGCCCTCTGATAGCCTTATTCCCTAGATTTTTTTTTCTTCTGCTGCTGTTTTTGAGAATACTCCTGCCATCATCATTTTATTATTTTTTCTTTCCAAAAAGAAAAAAAGAATTTCCTTGTATTCTTTCTTAGTTTCAAAAAATTTGCATGGCAAAAGCCGGGAACACAAAATAGAGAAGTTAGAAGGGATATTTCATGGTAATCCAGGTTATTTCCATAGTCTTGATGTGGTTTAATTCAATCACCCTCAGCTAGTGGATAGATAGGACGAAATGACCACTTAATGCAGCAGTGTTGAATGTCAGAGCTCCAGTTTGCCTGGGCTGAGACCAGTCCAGGTGCAGGGTGTGATTCCAGAGGCACTGCCTGGTCCTTGCTCTTGATGACACTGCCTGGTCTGTACCTCTTTGCAGAATTCTGCAGTTGCTTCTTCCAGAGACCCTCTAAAGCTCGTGGCTGAATGTGTCTCCGTGTAGTACTTGCGTGTAATGGTGATTTAGGATTATAGAGCTGAGTTTGGAAAAGCCTGTTAAACCCTCATAATAGTGGTTCTAAATACATTGGTTCTGTATGCTGGGGGTGAGTTGTGGACAGTTGCTGAAGCAGATCCAGCTTTTGTGTGGCATGTCCTGGAAGGCCAGCCATGAAAAATCACTTTTCAAATGAGAACTTAATAAAAACTTTCCTGCTCTGAACGCTGAGCCCTGCTCCCCGTGCGATTAGTGGTTTCATTTCTTTCCCAGCAGTTGGGTAATGATTATGGCTCCAGATGCTGCAGGAGTGATAAAGAGAGTGATTAATTTCACTTGAAAGGGCATATGTTCAAAGAGGAGCCAGCCCAGCGCCTCCAACGCGGAGCCCACGCTGCTGAGTGTGTGCGCCGTGGTACCCAGCTGATCCCAGGGACAGGACCAGGCAACCTCCCTGAGTTACCTTAAGCAGTATATTTGATGCTTGGTTGTTGCATTATTTTCCCAGGATCTGTTTAAAAGCTCCTGCTAGCTCTGTGAAGCAGTGCTGTCAGATTTTCGGCTGCGAGGAGGGGCTGATGTCACCAGCACAGCCCAAGTAACCGCGAGCGAGCTCGGGGTTGTGTTTATACCCTGTGCAGAATTCAGTGGTAATGAAGGGTTCATATTCCCTGGCTTAGTCAACAGCAGCTTTATAAGTGTTCCTACGCTTCATTTGCAAGAATAGTTCACGTTGTATGACTCTGAAAAATTCTGACATTTAAAGCATTATATTTTCAATATGCTTAAAAATTAAATGTGCAAGGTAGGTACTTTTTATCAGGACTTTATTGACCCATTGAGTAAGTCAACAGAAATATGAAACATAACTGGGCATGCCACCCATGTGTTTAAATCCAGGGGACATCTGGTGTTTATTGTGTTACCACCTGAAATTTTTCACTGTTTGGTGTCTTTTGGGGTTTATTCTGTCACCCCCGAGATCCAAAGACCTTCAAATTTCAATAGTGTAATAATATCCACCTACATGTGAGCCATGTTTTACTTCTTTACATGGTGACATTTATGATCATAACTTTCACAAGTTTGAAGCTGCTGAAGGGAAAGCTTCAGTACTTGTGACATCTTTAACATCTTTTGATCCATTAGTTACATTTATATTGCTCATCTGCTTCTAAGGAAAATAAGCACTTCTATCTGTTGAAGATCTTCAGAGTGGAGACACTGGAGAGAGAAAAAATTATTTCTATACTTTTAATTTTCTGTACATTCAATAAATTTAGATGTGTATTAGCTGCAGAGTTTTGAAGCAGCTCTCTGGATGGGGTACAGAATTAGAATTTTTACAGACAAGGATTAAAAGGAAGGTTTAGTGATTAAACACCAGAAACTTTCTGCAAGTCCTGTTATTAACTATAGTGCTCATAAGGTAGCACTCATGTTTTTATTGTCATTCCCTTAATATTCTTGGTTGCATTAATAAAATAATGCTGTATCCAAGCAGAAGTGCAAATGAATTTCAGTAAATTGTTTGCAACTCTGTGTATTAAATGAGTATGGTGTATCACTAGAATAACTTATCTAAACTTTAGTATTTTCAGTTAAACTAATTCAGTACATCTGTTTTTCAGTTGGCATTAAATATTTCATAACCCTTGTACAGCTGTATCTTGATTTTAAACATTGTTAGTGTGAAATTTGTGATTCTGCAGACTGGAGGTTGTGTCTGCATTTAACATGAGGCTCACTTGGATTCGTTTTGAAGTTGCAGAAATCTAATAATGAGGGTTTATCCAAACTTTTAACTGTTATTGATCCCACTTTTCTCTTAAGGAAATATCAATCCTCTGTCTTCTGCATTCCTCTGCAAAATGCCAAGATGATCTTGCTTTTAGGATTGTCCCCAAACAATTTCAAACATGAGAAAGTGTGCAAAACAACCTTCCCCAAACCCTGAGTACATCCTTGCCTGCACAGCTCTGGGAAAATTATCCATGTGTCTGGGTGTTAAATATGTTGCTTAGATGTCAGTGCCTGTGTGTGTGTGTGTGTGTATGCATTAATTTTGCCTGTGTTTTATGTTGTCCGTGAATAATTTCAGTGTTGCCGTCCTGCCAAGGGCACTGCTGTGGTGGCAGAAATAGAAACAGAGCTGCAATGTTTTGAAAAGACTGGGGATGGATCAAATGAGAGACAGGGAAGTCGGAGTAAATGATGGCAGTAATGTTATTGTGCCCTAAGGGTCTTGCAAAGTACAGTACTTAAAACCCAATTTTTTGCTTTGTAGATAAGTGAGCGTGTCTCGGTTAAATCAATATACGTGTGCAATAGATGATAAAACTTGGTATTACATACCTCCTTTGATATTTTTCATACTTACTGCTTTAAAGGTAACATTATATTTATGTTCAGAACACTCCAAAGTACTTTATGCCTTTTGTTATGAGCTTTCAAGCATGTTGCTTGGTTTAGTAATGGGAGCTCAGGCAGCCCGAAATTGTCACTCTCATGTTGGGTATTTATTGATGGTTAATTGACTGCTGACCTTTGCCAGGACTCTCTTCAAAGAGCAGGGAGTGATACCAGGGGATAGTAAATCAAAGAAATTGAAAAGCAGGTGAGAAAAGGTAATTCTATGCAGTTACATTTAAATTTTGAAGCTGTTTTTTTTAGATAAAAACAAAGGTTAAAATCACACAACTCCTCACCCCCACTGCTTTTCCCATAGATATTTCAATATTCTCCAATATAAAAAAGAAAGTTTTACTTACTCTTTTTCTTCACTGTGATTTACTTGTCCTTGATTGATTTTTTTTTTTTAATGGATGAGCCAGCTTTCAAAGTCTTCAGAATGATTTAATTATTATAGCACACAGGGCCCCAAATCAGATTTAAGTTTTTTTTTATATAGTTTATGGAATAAACCAGCAAACAGATGCAGAGGATGGAAAGCTGCTGGCACTCAAATCAACTAGATGATTCTGCAGGCACCAGATTCCCTGTAGACCTTAACTGAAAGGTCAGGAGGCAACCTTAGTATGTGCCATTTAATCCAATGTCATTGGGATAAATGTGTTGTAACTGTGTGTCTGTGGTGTATCAGGAGCTAAAGAACTGGTAAAACTTGCCGTGTTCTGACTATATTGCCAAATAAAGCTATGCTACATTCAATGAAGCAATTACATAAAAAGCTTTATAGTCAACTTCAATTCCAATACCAGCAGCATGATCAATCATTTTCAATCCAAGGGATGGTCTAATCGCTTTTCGTTGCTGCTTTGAAAGGTTACATTACTCAGTTATCTTGCAACTGAGCAACCTTTTCATGTTTGCTTCATGTAGGATTTTATAAATGTTCTTTCTTTACTCTCAGTGTTTTGGTTTGGCCTGTTTAGTGAGAGTTAAAAAATTTCCCTAACCTTTCCTTATCCCAATAACATTTTACAGTTCTTAAACCTTTTTGGAATAGAAGACCTAATTGTCATGATCAACAAACATGATTTTTTTTCACTTTGTTTATCTTTATGAAATAAATCTCTGTTTTGCTGCTGGTGCTGGTGTTGCCACTTCTCTTTCAGTGCAATAAGCATCCAGCATAAGTGATCTCAGCTGGCTTCATCCTGTGCTTGTTCCTGTGCAGTTCAAGGACTTCTCTGCCCTGGCACCATCCAGCCTGGCAGTCTGGCTGGCTCACTTTGTTGTTCAGTGTCGTTCCAGCCGTGGTTTCTCTCCCCGCTCCCTGCTTCGCTCCCGGCTGCGTGGGCAGGCACTGCAGGCTCCGTGAGAGATGTCTGCTGGTGGGTATTAATTGATACTACCCAGGAAACACTACTGAATTCCCTCCTTCATCAGGTAATTTGGGACGTAGTTAGGGACAATTGTGTTATCATCATTAGGACAGTACTAGTGAGCTGAAACCTCAGTGCAAAGACGTGAGACAATGGGGAAAAGATTTCCATCAAGTTTCCTTTTGCTTCACTTCTCAAAGATAACAGATGTTGGACTGATAAAGTGACAGATGATTCAACTTACTAACTTTTTTTAGAAAGTTTTATAAGTCCTGATTAATTTTTTTTTTTCTTCCCAGAAGCCTAGATACTTTGTGAAAGTTCCTTATTTTCAGGTCTTGTGGAACCAATTCTAGCCAATACTTTACTTGTGGACTGTTCCATTTAGACAATATTAGTCACAACGCAAAAGATTAATTTTTAAGCAAAAGGATATCTCCTTTTCTTAGAGAAAAACCTGAGTAATAGTTACTTAAATTACTGTACCCTGGATGCTGCTTGTTGGCCCATAAATTTGTTCCCTCCCTAGACCAGTAAAATGAATGTGTTTTGCATGAATGAGAACTAAAAGGTCTGTAGCATTTTAGCTGTTTTTTTCTCATGTAAATAGCACTTGAAGCAGCTGGAAAATTTTAGCTTAAGAATAAATTATCAGAGATTTGTTCCTTTTTATGTCTTTGGTATTGGCAAAGCTGTCTTGTCTGTTAATGTATTGCTGATGGATTTTTCATTTATTTATTCACTAAATCCTAGCAGTTTCTTTATGCCCAACTCAAATACACATTTTAGTGCCAGAAACTGTCCTGCTATCCTATGGACACACACATATGTGTGTTCTGTTCTCCTTATCTTTGGGTAGCTGTTAACATGTGGAAGACCCATACATCTCCATACATCTGAATGAATGTCTGGTGTTTTTTTATTTTTACTCTTTATCAGAACAAATTTATTCAGCCTGACTTCTATATGCTTTGTGCACTGACAGCTGCATGGAGGTGTCACAGGAAACTGCTGATTGTTAATGTCATGCATTATTCTGGATTTTTTTCCTTTTTTTTTTTTTTTTTTGTTCTTATTAAATTAAGATGGTAAATGCCATATGTAAAATTTCATAGCTTTTTCATAAAACCCTTCTAGTATCTTTCTGGAGACTCTGTTGATAAACTTTCCCTTAAGCATACATACAAATTAAATGTGAGAACCTGCGGCTGAAAGAAGTTGCTCCAAGGCAATGATTCACAAGGATGAAAAATCAATAAAAGTTTCATTAAGGAAAGGGAAGAAAGTTTAGACGGGCTCTTTGCTTTGCTTTCCTGTGGGAAGTAGAGGGAGAAACCTTTTTTTTCAGCTTTATTCTTAGAAATAGGGATCATAATGTGTATGGGGGTATTTTTGAGTGTGCTGCAAGTGGAATTATCCTCTGGAGAAGCTGCCCTGGCTGGTGATTTGGAACCTGTTCAGGTGGGTGTGTTTGTGCAGGAGGCTGCAGCACGGAACTGCTGCCACAGGCAGATGTGTCCTCCCTGGGCAGAGCTTTCTGCCCTTATCCCCACTCCTCGGGGGCTCGGGTCTCATCACACTGCTGGAGGAGTCGATTTGAAGGCTGACGTGAAGGGAGCTACATCTTCCCCCTATATTTGGAAGGATTTTCTGCTGAATCAGCAGTCTGAGAAGTGGCCTGCCCTGCAGCAGCTGTGAGAGTGAGCAGTGGGAGGGCAGGAGGGGGCTCTGGGAGCTGGGGGGCTGAAGTGAGCACGGGCTGTGCGTGGGAGCTCCTCTCTGCTGGGAGTATTTTGTGGAAGCTGGACTTCTGTAGCAACCATATTTCCCTATCATAACTCTCAATCTTTGTTTTTTTTTAGTTTTGCTATTAAAACTTGGTGATGACACATGTTAACAGTCTCCCAGTGACGTTCGGCAGTTGTACATCTGTTTGTTTTCATTAAATACTGTTTTTTGAAAAGTTTAAGGGCTGATCCGATTAAAACACAGTTAGGATGGAAAAGCTGGCGAGGTTCTCGCAGCCAAGAGCAAATTTATTTCTCCAATCTTGTTTAAAAATGCAGGAATGCTGGCAGGGTTGAGTAGTAAATATGAGCTGTACATCTTGTTCAGTGAGCTTTTTCTGGATGCCTTGTGTGAACCGAACAAGTGAGTTAAGTGAAACACACGTGACCGAGGCTCTGACAGGGTTGTGGTGATGGATTAAATTCAGATGAGTGAAGCTGCTGCCACCCCAGACCATCTGCCCCACTCTTTGTTGTGCATCCCAGAACAGCAATATTTGGTCTGTTCATGAATCAGCTTTTATAAAGCAGAATTTAGCCTGGAATTTTAAAGTCATCTGAACTGGGGCTGGTTTGCTTTAATATACTTCTCCTAAATGGTTTTGGGGAGCTTTCAGACTGCCCCAGCTGTTTGATAAGGCATACTGAAAAAGGCTGCTGTGTGTATTTCTGACCTGGGTAATGTGCTTGTGCTGCTTCCTCACTTGCCTCCCCCTGCTCTGTTGCTCTGTGGAAGTGCAAATGTGCACATTTATGTGGTTGCTCTGCTCTGTGTTGTGTCCACAGCCCCCTGAGTGTCCCTGTGCCAGCATTGCCTATCCTGGGGGTCAGCACAAATGCTGCTCTCAGGCTAAAGTTTCCTCAGTCTACACTTGGTCCTGTTTACCATTTCAATCCCTTAGAACGACTGTACCCATTTGTAAATATTCCACCTTAAGAACAAGCTACTATTTTTTGCTTAAATATTTGTTTGGTAGCATGCAGTGATTGCCATCTTCACCTGCAGTACACCTGAACTGTAATTTGAGGAAAAGTTGCTTGGTTTTAGAGCAAAATTGGATTAAAGTTGATTAGCTAGAGCAAATCTGGTGTACCACAAACTGATGCTGGGTTGTGTTGAAAGCAATAAACAGGAATAAACAAGTGTATGGGGCTGGAAATCCCATGCCTGCAAGTGCCGTGGGCTCCAGGGCGACCTGTTCACCTTTCCCAGGTTTTGAACAGTGGCAAATGAACAGATTGGATCAGATCTTGTTTCAGCATCGTCTGTTTCCACAGCTGAAGCTCCCATATGATCAGATCCTATAAATTATTTAAGATGCAGAAGCTGTGTAACCAGAGTCTCCCATAAAGGTTAAGGCTCCATCTGTTCTGCCAACCTCGAGGACTGTGCATTTCATGCCATTATCTGTATTGCTGGGTGACATTAGAAGAGTCAGGAACATTCAAATGTTGCTTCCTATTTGCTGTACAGCAGTGAAAACCTCACTGCATTAGCACCATACACCTGAGATGCTCTTGGCCCAACTTTGATCTCAGTCAGTGAGAAAGGAGCTGAACTGGACTGTGCACAGCACCCAGAGATCTGAGAGGTTCTTGTGAGGAGAAGACAAAAAAATTAAATAGGAAAACCCAAAAAAATCCAGTCTTTTGGGTTACTCTTGTATATAGTCCGTCTTGTTTAAAACATGCTTTCAGTTTAAAATCTTATGGCTAATCAGTATTTCAGTGATTCTGTTCAGAAATGAGAGTAGCAGAATTTCCCATATAACACCACCAAATGAAATGAATCCATGTGCAGGTGAAGAGGAGGATAAGAATGGAGTTTTGGAAATTGAAACTCCTTTTCCAAATTTCTTCCTTTCAAAGAGCAGGAATTGAGTTTCTGAAAAGCTCTCTGAATTTTGCTTTGTGATAGTAAAATGAAATACTGACATTGTTTTCTGGTTTCTCCTCCAACCCAAGTGATATGTATCTTCCTAGGTACTTTATTCCACATATATAAAATCCCCAGAGAAATGTATGTTAAAATGAGTATAGCTTCAGGTGTAGGTAAAGGAGTTGTTGCAACCATCACAGCTGTTTAGACTAAAATTATGGTAGTAAGGAAGGATGAAGTTTGGTCTCATGGAGGAAGATTGTAAACTTCTAAAGCTTAATTTTCAGAGCTTCATTTCCTCCTGTTCAGTTTATTGTGACCCTTCCTGGAGTCTCTTTCTTAAAGCTGGATGATTTCCTTTTGGTAGGAAACCAGGTGGGATTGTAGATAAAATATCTTCTAGGTAGCTCCTGTATAATTTTTCTTAGTATAATAATTATGTTTCAGTCTTATATTCTTCTGATGCAAAACCAAAACCCCAGGTACTGTTGCAGCTTTTTTTTGTGAGCACTCTATGAAGCTTTAGCAGGCATGGTGGTGACAGCTGCCTGGTACCAGTGGTGTTACTGGTTGTTAGAAATTGTGTTAATGGGCTGTGTTCTGGGGAAATTTATAGCTCAGTTTTGGGAGAGGAGGAGAGCAACCAAAGCTAAATAAAGTAAGTTGTTTGCTCTCTTTTCTTCCTAAGTTGAGAAGATTTTGTGGCAGATTGTTTGGCAGACTGGTCTGGCCTCATCCAAAGCTTTTTTTTTTTTTTTTGTGTGTGTGTGTGTGTGTGTGTGAGACAGCTCCAAAGTGGAATGATTGAGACCCCCTTAGTGTCATATATTAGAGCTCAGCACATAGCAGCTACTGAAGACAGATCAGACAGAGCTGATGTGTTTGGGTGGAGAGCTCACGTGGGAATTTATGGGTGGCAGCAGCACAGGCAGTGTAGAAGCTCTGGAGAAATTCTGTTTCTGTTGCCTGTGGAGATCCTGGTGGGGTGGGCAGGGAATTGGCACCACCCCTGGCATCTCTGGGCCCTGCTCTTGGAGAGTAGGTGAGACATTCAGTCTGCATCAAGGATTTATCCCAGAGCTGAAAAAAAATTAAGAAGAGGCAGTTAAATCTCTCTTTATGCTCTTTGACTTTATGGGATTTCTTCGTTCTGTGCCATGACTGAGGTTTTTTGAGCTGAATGCTGAAAATATAACAGAGCATAAAAGCTCATAAATTTAACAGAAGGTAGAAAGGCCATAGAATGAATAAATACATTTCCCTTCCAGGAAAATACCTTTTGCCAGTCAACTTCTCTCTGTTCAGGTCAGGCTCCACCTTCTCAAGCATATAAACTCCTGTGGATCTTGTTCCCAGAAAGAGATCTCTCCCAGAAGGCTTTAGTGGCTCCTTGGAAGGATACTAACTACTGAGGGCAGGTGGGCATCCTTCCTAATTTTAATACAACCACTTAGCTTCTTGATACTTTTAAAGAAAGTAGAAGAGTGAGAGTGGCCTAGAGCTGCGATCTCTTTTCTCTCTCTTGCCCCTGCACTGCCAACACAAGCCCTGTTTCCTGCCTGCTTTTGTGTGCACCTGTCCTATCCCTGTGCAGCTTTGCATCCATCAGGGAAAGAGAAAAAAAAAGGTGAAATGAAGGTTAGTGGTTGTGTAGGACACACTGTGCCGAGGGCTGTGATAGAGTGGGAAGAAGGATGTTTGCCAGCACGTTACTGTGCTCGGGGTCATCAATAAAAGGAAATGTAATTGTCACTTTTCTTTTACAATACTTTCCCTTGGATTGTTTTTCCCATTTCTCTGAATTCATAGCTGTGACAACAAATGCTGTTTTTGGGGACCAGTCAGCAGAGAGTTAAACTCTGGTAAATGGTATATAGTTCACCTAGGCTTAGCGGAATTGCAGGAAAACAGAATTTACAGCAGAAAACTAACAATAAAATCCAACATAACAAATTGGGAGTTGCTAACTGCTGCTGTTGTAGCAGGCGTCCTCCTGCACTGTGACCTGCCAGGTGTTCTTTGTGCTGTTGTAAGTGCCTGTCTACTTTGGAGGGAAAACAATTCAATGAACAGACTGAGACAGAAGAAAATACCTGTGGCTTTAAGAGTTTTGTCAGGCCTCTCCTTATTCTTAGATAAATTCTTTAATGGAAGAAATAATAAACTTGATATTAAAATGCATCAGCTGCCCAAAACCACAGTGGACTTTTATGCATCTGAAGAGTGGTCAGGCTTACCTGAAGTCAACATGGCATTATTTTTGCTCATGCAAAGATGTCTTGCTCCCTCTAAAATCATGGGGAATACTTTTCTCCCTGGTCAGTCCTCAAACTGATCAGTAATTTCCTTCAAGGGGCTGAATTAGCGATAAAATGTTTGTGAGTACAAGTTTTGTGAAGTGTATTGTTTCTCAATTTGTCAGAAAGACAGGCAGGGAAGGCTGTGACACCTTCCTGCTGCAGCGAGGAGCTGCTCAAATAATCTAATGAATCAAATCAGGATCAAAGTGCTTCATTGGTTTATTAATGGGACATAATTAACCAGCAAGCAGTGAACTGTATGTTCAGGGCCAATATCAGTAATGTACCAGCTGAGCTGCAGTACAAGAGGTTTTATATAACTTTATAAACACCTTTCAAGTTATAATCCCCAAAAGTTTCTAATCACCATCCCAGCTCCTGGTTGTGAGGGGCTCTTCTCCCACAGATGATGTGGATGTTGTGCCCTGTGGTATCTGCCTCCCACTGCTCTTTTTCCTCTGCTATAAGAAGAAAAATCATGCCTTTTAAAATACTTTTCAAGCAGATTTCTTTCTTTGTTTCAGAAATCTGTGTTATTGTTTGGTTGCTGTTTAATCTGGCTGATGGCTTATGGTCATCCTCTTCAGTGCTGGCCAGGCACCATTTTTGTCAGTTTTGGGTGCTCCCAGTGCCATACAAAACTCTGATAAACTGCATCTTGGAGTGGTTCTTGGAACTGCTTTTTCTGCAGAAGATATTTAAATCCCAGCCTTGGGATTACCTTAACTTAATGTACTAAGCAATGTGATACAGCTGTGGCTGCTTATCTCCCCACTTATCTCCATTCACTTTGCAGCTGCATCCATTTCTGTTATTTGCTAAGTGGCCTTTCCATTTATAAAGGGATTCAAGAATAGATGAGAAAACACTTGCAGTTTTTGCTGTATTATACCTTGCTTTAAGAGGCCAAATACTATTTTCATTTTAACAAAGAAGAAATACTTACTCATGTCCATAACTGGCTTCCTCTGGGTAAATAGGCAGTTTGTCTGCAGTAATTTCAGAGTGATGGAGTACTCAGATAAATTTTTGGTATTTTGTTTAGTTCAGTTGATGTAATCTCCAGTCTCTCACTCAGTTTCAAACCAAAATATTATTCTGGATATCAGTTTTTATTTCTGGCTTATTAAAGAAACAGATCGTTTCTTGGCAGGTTATTGATCTGTTGCCAATTTACCTTTTCTTCCCCTTTTATTCTCCTCGTTCATGGTGCAGCACAGTTCTGTGCTCAGGGTTGCTGCTGATGGGAAGGAAGTGTGGTACTGAAACTCTCACAGTGTCTTGCCAGTGCTGCACTTTGTGCATTGACAAGACTGTTTGAAACATGACCACAACACAAATGACAGTAGGAATAAAATATATTTTAAAAAAGCTTTTGGTGCAGGGCTGTCTGGGGTTTCCAATCTGAAATGTGTGTGTGCCTGGGATGGAGCACAGGCTGCAGTCAGGGCACTGCTCAGGAATGCTTCATCTCTGTGTGTTCTGGCCACTGGGGTGTCCCTCAGGGCAGTGGAACCAAAGGGTTGGATGCAGGGCAGGGAGGTGTTCACTCAGTGTCCGGGAGGGATGGGCTGAGCTTGTCTAGCGGCCACTTCACAGGACCCAGGAGGCTCTTAATCATATTGTTGGCAGGATTCCAGCTCCTGATATTCTTGAAACCTCATCTGTGTCTTAGCCTCGATTCTAACCAGCTTTCCCATCTTTTTCTTTACATTTTGTGCTAAGTTATAAAGGCTAATATGTATTAATTTTTAATTTGTTTTTTACAATTTTATGTTTTGCATGTTTGGACTTCTGTGATCCTTTTTAACGAGCTTGTGCTTCTTTCTAGCTTTTTCATAAACTACTTTGCAATGATCATTTAAATATCTTGTAAAGATTTTGTTCTATTTGATTTGGCCTCAGTTGTTTCAAGTGTATGGACATCACCCATTTAAGAACAGTGTAAATAGATATTGAGTTGGTAGGCACCTCAGTTCTTTTACTTATGATTTTGCAATTTATTCAGAACTACTCATAAAGCTTAGGCTACTACGGTGTTGTAGTTTCCTTCTATTCTTTCTGGTGCAAATACCAGTAGCTGAGGCTCTCCTGGTAAATATCCAACCCCAAAATCTGTGGAAGATATATCTGAAATATTGAATCCAATTACTGAGTTTTTAAAGAAATATTTTACAGGCAATTAACCATGACTACCAGTACTTTTTTGAAGTGTTATGTTGTTTTGACTGCATACCTAATGATGTTTTAATAGATGTCAACTACTATGCAAATACAAGAATTAGAGACGAGGGTGGATTTTTCAACAGCACAAAGGATAATTGGGTGTCTGACTCATATCAAAAGTTAATGCAAGTTGAGTGCCAAGCCCTTTTCATGCCTCTGAATACCTCATACAGAAAGAGAACTAGTCAGTGCTCCCACTATGTGACCCTGGAGCAGTTATGTGTACATTTAAGATTAATTTCTATTTTGGTTTTCTAGCATTTTTTCAAAGTTAAATGTACATGAGTTGGCTGAAGTGAGTGACACTTGTGTGTGTGTGGGGTAAGATGTGCCTCGTGGGTGTTGGCTGGGGGTGATGGGTACAGTCAGTACTGCCAAGGTGCTTTTAAAATCCTTGTTGGGAATGTCAGCTTGAAGACACACTCTTGGTAGCTCCTCTCAACTAACTACAGGCTTTTCATGAAGGCTGAACATTTTGATAGCCAGGTGTGTCAAAACTGATCAGCTGCAAAATTGCTATTTGCGTGTGTCTCTTGAAAAGTAGTGTTATCTAAACTTTTTTTGTTTTTTAAAATAGTGCTGTTATAAAGACAGCCAAAGGAACCCTCTGCTGACAGTAAAAGGAAAAGCCTGACTTGGAGCCTTAGATGACATTCCTTGTTATGATACAGGCTGTTTTTTTGACTTCATGATTTCATGATGCCTGTCAGAATTTACCATCTTGGTCTTTTTTCTCCTTCAGTAATCAAGATCAGTATCCAAGCTGGAATCTCATTTGCCGAGAAGTTAAATAATTTTTCCTCCCTTAAGCTGTATAACCACTTATTTTTGTGGATACACTGGCTCTGGTCCAACGTTTGAGTCAGCAAGAATTTCCACTGCCTTTGTGTGAGGTCTGCAGAAACAAAATGATGAACACCACAGATCCAGGCACAACTTCTGACAAATGGTGTCCCAGCAGACAGGTTGATTGCTGGAAAACATTAATC
Organism: Promerops cafer; assembly: GCA_013398275.1. Lineage (NCBI taxonomy): Eukaryota > Metazoa > Chordata > Aves > Passeriformes > Nectariniidae > Promerops > Promerops cafer. The sequence goes on along the minus strand of VZSE01009345.1, from coordinate 3,520,195 downwards.
AGATAAATGCTTCTCAGTAGTTTCTTTGTTGGTGTAAGGCCAGAAGATGATGTATGTGAGAATAAAGGTGTGTTTCTTACTGACCTTCAGCAAACCTTGGTTTTCCCTTCTTTCAAATGAGTCCAAGGAGCAGCAGGAACAGCCAGCCCAGAGTGCCCCAGTGGCTGCCCCTGTCCCCAGCACTGCCCACGCTGGCTGCCTGTCATGCTCTGTAAAAATGGGGAGAATATAGAGACTTTTTGGTGTCCCCTTCCACTTCTGGCAGCCTGGAGTTTTAGGAAGCCCTGAGCTGCACCATTATGAGGGATAATAACCTTCATAGCCCTGATGAACTCTGCCATGAATCTGTCTAAATGACTCTTGAAACAATCTGTACGTCTGACATCCAACCATGGTAGAGCAGCAAGGCCCAAAATTTAATTCATTGCTAGCCTGCTGTGGCAAGGCTGAAAGAGAGCTTCTGCTAACTGTATCCTTTGGGCTAATAAATCCTATTCCTTTTCCTTACAGTTCTTGCTTTTTTAACTGAATTATACCTTGTGTTTTTGTAAGGTTTTAAGATTGCTGCCTATCAGCTAGTGCTACAGGGTCAGTATTCTTTTCCTTTTTTTTCCTTTTCCCTTAGTGGTTCTCATATTGCATACCATAGGCAGTATTTGAAATATTTCATCCTGAAAACCTATAGCATTCAGTGGCACTGAACATGGGACCCCGAGACGGTTTTCTCCCTCTTTTGTATAACCTCAGTGGCAATCATAAGTACCAAAGCCAGCTCTAAAATTTGGTTTAATAAGTCTTTAACTGTGTTGCTCCAAATGCCCTGCCATTTTCAGAGCCAGGCAAGCAGCACTGGCATGGTAGGAGCTCTGCTGCAAGGCTTGGAGCTGGAATTGAAAAGGGGAATTGTCTCCCCAGGAAACAGAGGATGCACTGGGAATGCTGCACAAAGCCAAAGGAAAGATGATAAATAGACTCCTTAAGGCCCTGGATATTGCATCCTAAAGCTGAAGTCCTCCAGGACTGTGTAGGTAGTTTGGAAGCACAGCTATGCTCTTAGTAAATATTAATTGAATCTACTGGCAACTTGCAACATTGCAATTTTTTTCTCCCATTCTCTTCTTTGGGGAATCTGTTACATTTTCCCTACATCTCTGTCCCTAGCTCTGTTTCTTAAATATGTACTTGGCTGCTTGCTGCCAAATTACATGTTTAAGAGGTGAAAAGAAAACTTAATATCAACCCCGTCATGGAGCTTTTCCCAACCTTGCTGTGTAATGCCCATCTGTTGACCAGACTGATGGAATGAATGATGAGAGATACCCTGTGAGATGTGTCAAGCTATTGAAAAATAATTTTTTTCCTGTTTTCCCTTATTGTAATAAAAAAAATAGATCATTAAAACTGTTTTATGAACGTGAATGAGCTAGAAAATATTATGACAAGGAAAGTTACTGAAGATAGAGAAATGAAATTTTAAGATGAGATTTATCTTCTTACTCTAATTTGTACTCCTGCTGTACTGTAAATGTAATAACCATCAAAATGAAAAATGCAACAGATTGATAATACCATTGAGTTTTAATTAAACCACTGAATTGAAAAGGGCCCAGATGGATAACTGGAAAATGTAGTTATAAGCCTGGTATGAAAAATGCTGGATTGCTAGCAATATGTCTTACAAATAAATGCTATGCCAAAAATAATCTCATTTTTAGAACATCTTCCCAAAATTAATCATTAAAGTTTCTAAAACAGATGGTTTCTAGATTTTATTTAATTTGACTGCCAAACAGTTAACCTAGATCAGGAGTTGTGCTTTTAACAAATTCCTGTCCAAGAGGCTGGTCCAGGGCTGTGGTGTCCCAGGAAACACAGGGGTAGTGCCAAGGAATGTGAAAGCTCCTGTGAGTAAAATCATGCCTTAAACTATTTCAATGTGGAAATTGCATTAATTTGGCACACAGTGCTTAACACACAAAGTGATTCGACATGAGATAGTGCCAAACACTGCCCAAGCAAAATACATCTTTTACTCCTCATATTTTTAAAATTATAATTTCAGTGGAGACCCTTAATCAAAAGGTGGCTCCGTGCTGAGAACTCCCTGGCCTTCTGTCTTGGCACATTACTCCAGGTAATATTTTTTGCCACTGTACAGGCTGGTGTGTGAATTCTTACCTGACTGTGTGTGCACAAGTGAGTACAAAACCCTGGAAGTTTTCCTGATTTTATTATCTGATGGAGTCTTCTGAAGTTATTGTCAGCAGGAATCTTCATCCTCAAGTTATTTTTTAGATATCTAAAAGTAAAAAAGCACCAGTCAAATTAAATTAGCTGTGATCAAATCCTAAAATTAGCATAGAAAGTCACACAAATCAATACCTTGTTACCTTCAAAGCTTGTTATCTGTACCTTCTCATGAATTAATTCTAGAAACTTTATGCTAAATGATGTAAAAATTGATCTAAAGCTAGAAAAAAATTGGTGATCAATAAATTTCTTCTAGGTGGAGAGAAATTCATTAAATTCTATAGGTTTTACATTGCCAGATATTCTTACCCTGCTCTGTTCTAATCACTGCATTATTCTTGACTGAAAGCACATTAGCTGTAAAAATTCATGAAATGAGAAACAGAACATTTTAAAGATTTTCTTGGGGTTTTGTCAGTAATGAGTTGTGCAGAAAAGTGGAACACACTCTCCTTGCCAGTGAAGATGTGCTATGTCTGGTACTGCTTAACACTTCAGCAAAACTGTGCCTTTTATCGTTGCATAAGAAATTATTTCCTGATAAATTTGGAGAAGCATAAAATACACTTTTCTTTTTCCCACCAGAAAGCTTGAACTTGTCTTTCTCTACCTAAATATATTTCTTATAATAAAATTGGGGTAGGAGTGATGAGGTTCAGTATGTCATTCAGAGTAGTGGTTGATAAAGTACTTTTTACTGTGTTGGCTTTCCCTGTGGTGATCATCTGTATAATTTTAGCTGGCTGTTAGTGACAGTGAGACACGTCTTTGGGCTGAGTCACCTGTTTCAGCTGCTGCCCAGTGCTTTGGCTGGTTTCTAATCTATTAAGTTTTATTTTCTGGCCCTGTGGCTGCAGTGTCTGTTCTTTGCAGCTGTTTAGAGCTGGGTTAGGATTCCTTTGCTGATCAGCAGAGATGCCCTGTGCTCCAAATTAAATCATGTTTGGGAGCCCCCCTGGCTGGATGCAGTACTGGTGAGCACATGCCTGTGTGTGTGCTCCAAGGAAACCCCTCTCCTCTATTAATTACCTTTTGCTTACCCTGTTTTACCTGATGCCAGATGTTTTTCCTACCATGCTGCCTGCCCTCTGGCCTTTCTTTCCCTGCTCTTTTTGGTATTATTTTTCAATACTTTGGCTTCTGTATGGATGTCACTAGGAATGAAAAATAGGAGTTGTTGATATTCATGTAAGTCACTTCCCTACTACTTCAGCTTATTTTGATGATTCAGGAGAACGTACACATTATGTAAATTGGATAGCAAATATGAATTCCTATTGACAAGACAGGAGAAGTACAATCTAAGAAAAAATGTAAAGCATGTGTCAAATAATAAATAATTGAAATGGACTGAATTGTCAGAAAATACTGGTTAATAATTTGTGACTGATGTGTAGTGCTATTGTAATAAAGAAAATTTCTTTTTTGTGCATTGTATGTCATAGAATAGACACATAAATGTGAAGGTACTATTTAAAGCACATATATTAAAAAGCCCCTATTTGACACTTTGCTCACACGTGGGTGCTGGTTAACTGATGTTATCCTCTCAGAGCAGTTAATGGAGAATAAGATACAATGGTGTCATGTGAGCATTTCTCTTTTCCTGAATCTTGTATGTTTTTGTTTAAAGAAGAGCTGCAGTGTGGGCTGAAGTGAAGTTCTTTGAGCAAGTCTGATTGAGATTGGATGAAGCCCAGATAACACTTGTTATGTCTGTGACAAATTTTGAGCAGTCACACTTAAATTGTCACAAGAAGTGGGCTTCTTTTGTATATCAAGGTTTCTAATGGATTTGCATCAGCAGAAATGAAGTGGAAAAGTTCGCATTTTTAATTACTGGAATCAACTTTATAAAGTAAAGCATTGCCATCTGTTAGCAGTTTTGTACTCACAGCTCCCCTGGCTGGGCAGAGGGGGATGCCCAGTGTGTGCTAAAACTGCTCTCTTGGGGAAGCCTTTGCTGGCATTTACCAAAAGTGCCTTTTATGACCCAAAGCATCTCAGTACCTGGGAGCCCAAAGCTGTGCAGTTATGTACTTCAGAATATGTGTGCTACCTTCATTTCATAAACCAAGCAAAATTTATGCCTAAAGTGCAGAGACTTTGAGAACATTTCATTAAAACCCCAGTTTTGTAACAGCCCAGTCTCACAAATGTCTTTAAATGTCTTTAACAATCTTTAACAGGTTGTTTCTTGCAGCTTGTGAGTAGAAGGCAGGCTGCAAATGCAGTCTGTGAGCATTTCACCCCAACAGATCTGGATAGCCCTGTCTGCAAGAGAAATGTTTTCCAAGGGTAGATCTGAGGTGCCAGCCACAGTCTGCCTCACATCATTCCTTCTGTAACTTCAAATTAAGCATGTGTTCAGTTTGCCAATGATTAAAGTGCTAAAATATTGATATTATATAGGCAGTATTTAAAAATTGCAAATGAATTATTAAGCTGAAACTTTAGACTCTTCCTCCTTCGAAGCTGAAGTCTGTGGTGAATGAATTACTTTTAACAAGGCCACAGTTGTATGTTAGCCTGAGCCAAAGCATTGACAAGATACATTAAAAAAGCACCTAATTACCCTGTAATTCAAATAGTATTATGGAAAGTATTTTCATGTTTAGACTCTCTTACTGTGTTTACTCATCCCACTGCAAGTTCACCAATGCATCAGTGTACTCTTGCCCTGGTTAATTTGTGCAAACATGGCTTTGAAGAACACTTTTAGGGGATGAAGGTTGTTAAAGCTTGACAATATAAATGATGTTTACTGATCTACTGCCATTAGTGTTAGACATTCATATATTACAGTGAAAAAATATTTTTCTTCATGCATATTTTGTGGGACTTTTGTAGTGTCAGAGCACATCTCACCTTATGCCCTGCTGGGGGTGGCTGGGTGTTTTGGGGTTTCCTTTTGCTCGCTGTTGTTCCATGTGATTTGGGAGGTTAATGTTACTCTCAGCCTCTGGGGGTTCTGATTTTTCTTTACTTGGAAGAATGAGGGAGACAGAACCTCTGTGTGTGAGAACCCCACCTCTGATACCAGCACACCTCTGAATTTACTCTGAATTTACTCATGCTGCGCTCTTTCAGGTTGTGGAGTAATTTGGAGTTGATAGACAGTAAAATTTAGCTTTGAAAATTTTGGTTTTTGACCTTTCAGGAGAGTAGTGTGTGCTTCTGTGTACTCCAGGTGTTTTAATACAAATATTAGTGTTACTAGCTCTTGTAAAATTGTTTTATCACAAATGTGAGGAGGTGATGGAGATGTCTACAGCAGGATGCACCTGCTGGGGAGCAGTTTCTTTTGATATAACCTGTAGCTCAGTAATTTTGCAAAAATTTAATAATGAAAGCACATACTATCATTTCTGTCTGTTCCCATGACATTTAAGCCCAGGAAATAAAGGCAGGGATTTAGTCCTTCATACTTCAGAGGGGTATGAACAGTCTGTTGAACCAGTGCCTGGTGAGAATGAGTTGCCTTTAGGAGCAGTAAAAGGACTGAACCTCTGAGTCTCATTGTACTGTTTTACCCATGATCTTCCAAAGCTTTTGCTACTCGTTAATTCATTTGTAAAGCAGGTGTCCTATCTGAAATTTTCTGAACAACCCATCTAGTCAAAGATAAAATCAGATACCAAATAGCTGTACTGTGAAGTACAGAAAACTTTTATATGCAGTAAAATTTACTGATAAAACTGGTGGTAGGCTTAATAAAAGGCAGTTGATGAAAAGCAACATGTAGTCTCTGATATATACAAGGGAAAGAGATAAAAAAATGGTGGCTTGTAAAATAGTCTAAGGAGGGCTTTTTCTGTATTGTGAGGAACAGCTGGGCTTTGCACGCTTCAGGGCTCCCAATCATCCTACTCAGAGCTTTGGATCAGGGGAACAGCATTCGGGGAAATCCAGCTCCGGAGCTGCCGTTCATTGCATCCTGAGGGCTTCCCCATGGTGGGCTGGGGTTACCCCACAGTGCAGACCTTGTTCCAGCTGTGGGACTGATGGGGAAGCCTTCACAGACATCTCCAGCTCTGCACTCTGCCGTGGAGTGAGGAGCTGCCTGGGGAGCACTGGCTGTAGGACCAGTCCTGCAGCAGCAGGAGATGATTTTCACTTGAGCTGTAGCAGCTGGTTTAAGCTTCTGCAAACTCTTGCTGTATGGAAGGGCTTGAGCTCACACAGGTGTGGTGGCAAATTTGTGATGCAGTGGGCAGAGAATGGAAGATCCTGGATGTTCTTCCCTTCATGGAAAGGAGAAGGGAAGAACATCTTTGAAGAGGTGTGTATTTTTAGTATATGCAGGGCATTGCTTTGGAGAATTAAAGTTCTCTGACACTGCAAAATAATTGCAGCAATGTCTCTTGTTAAGAACAGAGCACTGTTACGAGAAAATTATTTGTATTTTATGCAAAGTTTTGATCCAAGTATAAAGTGGTAAAATATTTGTAGTAATTCTCCATCTGTAGCAAACTTTTATAACCAGTGACCCATCTGTTTCAAGCTGCTGCTTTGAAACTTTCAAAGTGCTGCTTCTCAGCCAGAGCCAATACACTTGTGCATTTATAAATTCGGTGTTTTGTGTGCTGGATTTAGTTAAAGAAATGCACCTGACTTACTGGGTTGTTTTTTTTCCCCTGTACTGTAATGTTTCATGGAGTGTATTAATGAATAGCATTTTGTTGCTTTTTGCTGAACATTCAGTTTTTGGGGAAGAAAGCAACCATTTCTAAGAAAAGCAACTGATTGTTCTTCATCTTTCAGTCGTGACAGAAGCGCTGAACTGCTTGAAGGGAACAGCGTTGGGCCTTGTTATTAGCATGCAAAACCATAATTATGTTTTTTGAATTTGAAGTCTGAAGTTCTTAACTCAAAATCTAAGGTGTTTTTTTTTCTTTTCACCTAATGTATGAAAACCTCATGGGAAATCATCCTTCCATCTTTTTTTTGGTTTCCCCCCCATCTGCATCATCACAGTTTTGCTCCATTTATTTCCAGAGTTGTTCTTGTCTCTTTCTTTTGCTTCCCCATACCTACAGTTCAAACATATAAAGTTCTTTTAGTACTGTTTTTATGGGCTCTGTTTTTGATTTTCAAAGTTTTCAAGGAGTTGCCTGCACACCAGACAACCTCTTACTCATTTTCGTCTTCCAGTCATTACAATAATGAAAGATTTAGGAAATGCCTCACCAGCAGCATAAGCCATCAAGTCCAAAGGTGTAAACAGATTACAGTTTCACCCACTGTCAGCTTTGCCTGCTCCACCAACATGCTATTTTACACCAGACTTTGGAAATCATTTAGTTGATTGATACAGCAATAAAAGGGCACTTAATAGCAGCCAAGATAAAAAGCTTTGCCTAACGTTCTTTGTCATGTGATAATGATCCTCGCAACATTCCAGACCTTCTTAAATGGTGAAAGTATTGTACATAAAAATACTGTTGGAAAAAGCTCCCTGCACTCTGACAATTCCTGCTAGGCTGAGAGGACCAATTAAAAAAAGTTCCTGTTTCTTCTTGTGACACCTGTCATTGCAGGAGAATTTGGAATTGAGTGAAATCAGAGGAAAATGAACTTTAGAAAAGTGTAACAACTTTTTTGGGGGTGCAGTTATTTCCTGCTGTGCACTGGTCAGAAAAGGTTAACCAGCAGTCAAAATAAGGCTGAATATTTTATGATCTCTTTATTTATTATTACTATAAATTTGGTTGAGCAATACAAATATTACTTTGCCAAAAATATTTTCAGGGTTTTTCTGTCTCAGATTAGGTGCAAATGTCTACTTTCTCCAGCTAAGGGGCTGGCTATGGAAACACAAAAGATTTGGATGGTTGAAGTTTTCTGTTGAGGCAGTTTTCACTGTTTCAGGCAGTCTCCTGCAGCTGTGGCCATGTGAGATCTCCTTCCCTGGGTGTCCAGTGAAAATGAGGTGTTTGTTCCTCTGCACTGAGCTGCACTTCATGGTGAAGAGCAGGGAATGAGTTTGGAGCTGCTGTGTGTGTCTTAGGAACACATTATAGGCTGTGCAAAAATATTGAATGTAGGGCTTAAGAGATTATATGTATGAAGGAGAAAAGAATCAATTTAAGATGGAGAATCAGGGATTTTGCTATACTGGTGCATCCAGTTGATCTCTGCTGGTAGAATATTTCTTGCAAGATTGGGACAGTTAAGATAGAAACAGTTGAATGTTGGTGGACATTTTCTGAGGGGCAAAGAGAGACTGAGAATAGCATTGCTAGGGCAGAACTGGGGATGAAATCTGTGCTATTTAATTAGAAGCTTAATGTTTGGTGTGGATGGGTAGTGGCAAGATTGCAGAAGTGAAAATCACAACTTAAACAATTCAAGGAGCTCTGACGGTTCAGTTTCTGCTCAGGAAGCTGTTCACAATGGAAGGCATGTGCATGCTTTTCTTTTCCTTTTTTATCCTGGTTTACCATCTTGTAGTGAATTAAGTCTTTCCCCATCTATCCCCATGAACCTGCCCAGTTTTCAGCATTTTGTGGCTTAACAGACCATTTCAGTATCTACTTCTCAGAGCTTAAAAACATTCCAGGTAATTAATGGGATATGCCTCCTGAAAGTAAGGATTTCTGAGGTAATAGCTGCAAAATACTCTTTGAAAGGTGACTTAAATGTATATATTCCTAGAGAAAGAGTGGGAAAATTCACAGCTTTATGTAAAGAGTATCTTTAACCTCAGCTGTGTCTGTATAGTGACAGAGGAGCTTCTCTGGGCAGAAGGTCCATGTGTGGCCATGACCTGGGTGCTCCCAGTTTGCTGCTGGAGAAGCCAATTGCTCTCGATTAACCATTGAGAGCTCTTCCCTTGAGGGCCCTTTATGGCCACTCAGTGTATGTTCATACCCATCCCATCCTCCCAGCAGCAGTGTTTTGTTCTTACAAAAATATCTCAAGTATTTATCATAGGCTTGTCTCTAAGTGCTGACATCTAGTCAATAAAAATTAGTTATGTGTGATTCTTCCTCCATCTGCGCTCTCATTTAAGCCAGTTCACAGAAAATCTGTAGCAAAAGTGAAATTGCAGGGCTGTAGGTGGCTGCAAATTCCCAAATATCTATAGAGGACATTTAAATATAATATTTTGGCCTTTGAAAACGCTGGCTCATTTTTGTTTCTACACTAGCTGCTACTACAAGGTGATTTCCATTTCATAGGGAACACATGATATGCCCAGATGTGGGCTTGGAAAAACTCTTCCCTTTGAACTTACATTTGTGGAGTTGAGTATCAAACCAGAAGGAAAATGCCTGAGGTGTTAGTGTCTAATTGACACTGAGCCACACTCAGGCTCAGGCATAGAATTTTCTTTTTTTTTTTTTAAATTGTAAAAATACAGAACAAATATATCTAAGCATTCCAGTGACTTTCACAGGCATTGACTCCGACTGTATAGTGTTCCATTTTGGGATGAAATAGTATTCTGGTTCAGAACTGGCACCAGTCACATAAAAAAAAAAAAAAAAAAAAAAAAAAAGAAAAGTACTTAACCTGCCCTTAAAGTGTCTGCTGTGCAGAATTATCTGAGACTTGAAATCCTGTTCTTAGGCCTCTTCATGTATGTATAAATATATATATAAATATATCACTAATTTATTAGTTCTGAAATGTTTAAAGATCAAGCAGCATTCTGATTGTTGCAGTTCATAACTGACAAGTGTGATTAACAGCACAACAGTGGTTAATCCAGTGCAAGGCTGCTGCCAGTGCAAGGCTTGGTTGGCTTATGAGCTGCTGCAAATAAATTGACAAACACAGGCAGTGCTGATTATTAGAGGAAGCTTTTTTTTTTTTCTAAATAAGTATTTGAAATTAATAGGTATTCTGTCTATTGCAAATGACTATAAACTACTGTTCTGTGACACAAGGTGCCTAGTCTTGGGTGTCCAGTGGGGCTGGAGAGTTTAAGCATCACTGCCTTGAGCTAAGTGGCCTCGATCCAAGGTGATTGTGGTATTCTTTCCAAAGAGCAGAAATTAAAAATCAGCAAACATATAATTTAAGAAGTGGTTCCCCATCCTTCTCTACCTGTCCATGCTACCCCTCACAGAGCTGAACAGTTCAAACCCGTGTTCCGTGAGGATACCGAGCCCTGCTGGATGAGTAGAACAGCAAAGGGGAAAAAAAAAGGTTTGGCAGTTACTGAATTAGCACTGGAGATGGGAAATTATTGCCATTTCAGTTCTTACGTTGTCACTGGAAAACAGGATTAGAGGAAGAAGGATTTCTCTAAGCCTCTGGAGAAAAGCTTTTGCAGTGGAATATTGATGCAGGAAGAAATGCCTGTATTCTGTGCTATTAAGCACACTTAGGAAAATTGTTCAGTGCCAGTCACAGTTGGCTCTTCTGATATTTCTCCTCTGTGATTCATAAGAACAATCAGAGGAAGCTGATTTATATGGAAGTCAGCCTTTTTCCACTGTGCCTCTGTGGCTGTCCTTGGTTTCTGTGAGGTGGCTGATGGCAGTGAAGGTGTCCTGGCTCTGGGTGCCCCTGCTTGTACCTGCTGGTGGAAAGCCTGTCCTGGTGTAAATATCCCAGCAGAAGGGTGTAGCTGCCTGGAGAAGGGTTATTCACTTCAATAAGGCTGGCTGGTATTTCCTGGTATTTCCCTGATCTGCCTTTTTTTCCTCTACAGACTATTTACTTAAGTCTGTTTTTGCTAAGAAAATGTAAAATATCCTCTTTAGAACTTTTTTTTTTTTTTTTTAGGGTAGTTTCTTTCCAGTTTTTGTATGGCATATCAGATACTGGTTCTCATTCATCAGGACTACAAAATGCTTAAATAGTGTGGTGTAAGGAATAGTTGGATGTTGTCTATAAACAGCTGTGAAGACAGCCATCCAGTGTAGATTGACAAGCTAAACATTATTTCTCAAAATTGAACATTTTTTAGAATACTATAGTGGAATTTGGAACATGCTATAATATCATCTTGGTTAAATGCAAGATGGTAAATCACAAGGCTCTCTTAAGGGGGAGCAAATGGGGCTAACCCAGTGGCAGTGATGAGATGTTCTCACAGTGATTACTTGGGTTCTCAGGGGAAACCATGGGGAACTGTGCAATGGAAATAAATCACATTGTGGCACCCATCAGTGTGCTTTGTATTGCTTTTCTTAAGCAGGTCTTGGAGTAAGGAGCATACTAAACCCTGAAAGGCTCTTGTCTGGGCAGAGAAAGAAAAGGAACACCTTTAGGATGACAATAGAGAGAGAGTGACAGAATGGGGAAGAGAATAATTTGTTTTACCAGCACTGAGGTGGAGGTATTCTAAAAATGTATAAAAGAACAGGATAAGGTGTATGTACATAGAATCCATTCACAGAGACTTCTTATTGTTTTTACCCTCCAATCTCCATGTTAATACATTTGGGTGAAAGAATAAATAATTATTTGTGCTGCGGAGAAATGGTTTTTGGACTCATTTTAATGGGAAGTGTCACAGTGTTGTGGAAGGGAAAGAATTAGAGGTGTTGTGTTAACAGGGTTGGGAAGCAGAGGCAATAGCCCAGAGAGCTATTTTGAGACTGGGTGATTTCATCCAGGAGGAGAAAAAGGCTGGATAATCCCTTCCCCAAAGAGGTGAATACAGAGGAGCCAGAAGAAGCCCAAAGATCAACTCATTCTGCCACTTTTAACACAAACTGGTTGTTTTAACTCAGATATTTAAAAAAAAAACTATTGGAAAATTCATGCAATTTGTTTTAATTTTATAATTTGGAATAATTGTCATCAATAAGTAGGTTCCCTTTTGGTTATAAGCTCTCATCACCAATAAAAATTACTTTGTATTGTTCCCCTGAGGTTTTAATTGCATTAAGAAGTGATTGGCCCTAATAAACTTTTCCAGTCTGTGATAATTACAATCAAATAAGATATCCATATAAAAGCACAAAATTATGCTGAAGCAAATGCAATCTTGATCATTAATTAGTGAACTATCAGAGGCCTTGCAGATGGTGGTTGTTTGGTGCTTTTCAGACTGAGGTCTGCCCATTGCAGCCCCGACTGTGTGTTGTAAGTTTTTCTTTCAGCTATTCCTGCATCAGCAGACACCTCTGAGTGTGTTCATATGCATGTGTTGCATGTAGTTCCCAGCTGTTTTTCATATGTGGAAATGTCACCAGTAAGGGTATTTGTTGTTTCAATAAGACTGTGACCCTGCACAGTGCTCCACAAAGCAGAGAAATGGATAAAGCTGCAGTTCATGGCAGGTAAAATACAGAACAGCAATTCACAGATAATGATAAAGAAGAAGCTTGGCATAAGCAGTGTCTGTAGAAACTGCTGAATTTTTTGGGCTCTGTGGAGGAGTTCGTGTTTGGTGGCAGATTGTGCCATGTTTCAGTGGCAACATAGGGAAATGAGATTTCTTTCCTGTGAGGGTGGTGAGGCACCGGGACAGGTTGCCAGAGAAGTTGTGGATGCCCCTGGAAGTGTTTTAGGCCAGGTTGGAGCAACCTGATCTAGTGGAAAGTGTCCCTGCCCATGGCAGGGGGCAGAGCGAGATGGTCTTTAAAATCCTTCCAACCCAAACTATTCTATGATTGTATCAAATGATTGAATGGGGAGAGAAAGAAAAATGAAGCCGACTCTGTATTTGGCAGCCAGCAGTGAAATCAAAGCCATGCTCTGGCTCTGTGTTGGGCCACCACGTTTGGTTTCTGTGTGGCCTCCTCACAGGACAAGGTGGGAGATTCGATGCTTTGCAGCTCTGGGCACATTGGTACCAACCCAAGTTCTGCCAGCGTGGAAATATTTGAAATGAAGTGCAAGTTCAAAGGCACACTGTGCTTCCTATCTCTGGAATCCTTGGAGAAATACTGGACCTACAAAAAATGAATCCAAAGCATTACCAAGGACAGGTGAGCTCATCTGTCAAACTCCTGTGAGATGCTGCCATCAAAAGTGTTGAGAGTACAGCTTTATTTACAAAGAATGCCAGCCAGAACTAAAGATCAGGAGCATCATTAGACCAAATTATCTTAATCTAATGACACATGACTCTCTTGTATGTGGTATCAAGATAGAATGTGACATTTTTGTCTTACTGTAAGTTCCCCTCTAGTCAAATGGGCATCACAGCTGTCTTTGAGTTGCAGGAAGACTTTGATTCCTAAATCCCATAAAGTGGATTTAGGTCCCAGTTTGCCTTGTATTGATTAGAAAGTTAAATTTAATTGCTTACGCAGTGTTTTTCTCCTATTTTACACATTTTATCAGTGAAATACAGGCCCGCATCTTTGACTTCAAACAATTCCATTTACATAATCAGCACATTTACCATTCTCTCTCACAGTTTATGTATTGGTTGAGCTTGTCTGCCTGCAATGTGATCTGACCACAACGGCTAACCACTCCTCAGAGATAATTTACATTATTATTGCAATATGGATTAGGCATCAGTGGGAAGTGAGTCCAAGTCGATACGGAATTCTTTCCTGTGACTTCTTAAATTATATATCAGCCTGATACCCATTTGGAAATTCAAAGAAGTTACTGTAAAATGTTTCTTGGCAAACTGAGGTTCATCTGTGAAACTTAGCAATTAGTTTGGCATCCAAAATGTAGGTCGGGGTTAAATGAAAAACAGAGTAGGAATGTGGACTCTGCTCGCCTCAAATTGACATAATAGAGACCAGTTTGTCCCAGTTTCCCTTTGGAAGATGATGCCATGGATGCTTCTGTCAAGTGTCTGCTGGTCCTGACACTGCAAACCCCCTGAGTGAAGAACATGGATGTTGCAGGGAGAGATATTTAGTCTTGCTGTAAAAGTGTTTTTCTCCTTGAGCTGGCAAACACATAGGCAAAAACAGACTGGAAAAAACCAAATTCTTGTGCTTGCCCAACCAGTTTATTTGTCTGGGGCTTGAATTCCCTGAAGGGAGGAAATGTGATGGATTCTGCAGGAAATAGCAGCTGTTCTTCCTCCTCCCTGGGGAATGGTGATCAGTAAACTCCCCCTTATTTTTTATCAGTGTGATTGGCACCCAGTGTCTTGTTCTAATGGTCCAGCTGTTGAATGCTGTAATCCCTGTTGGCCTGATGGCACATGCTGTTGTTACTGCTGCATGCCCTTTATCTATAATCTTGATGCTGAGCTAATATTTTAATGTAGCTTGTATAAGCAATTTCATTATAATTGCATGATTTTGGAGGGTTTTTTAGGGTGACCATAAGAAGGTGTTTTCAAGCCTCACCAAAGTTTCAATAGGGAAAATCTGTTTTTTCCCATAAATTATGAATATAGAAACCCCTACAGACTTGTTGTTATGGATGAGTTTATTCACACATGAAACTTGAGAAGGGCTTTAGTACATCCTTAATCTAAGGAAGAATTTATACAATGTTCTGATTAGTTGGCATTTAAAAAAAAATTAAATCAGTTTCTATCATAAATCTCTTTGTTATGCATAGTGTTCTTCAGCTATTACATGTGAAATGAAATGAATTATTTGAAAAGATTAAGGTCTGTTGCAATACCCAAGACTCTGAACTTTGTAGTGAGGGAGCCACAGTGACTTGTTTTTCCAAGGCATTGCAGTACCTAATAAATGTAAAGACTGTGAGGGCTGATGCAAAACATCTTTATTTCTACTTACTGAGGCTGATTCATTCCCAAGACTCAGGGTCTGAATCTGTTGCATTACAGCAGGCACTTGTGTGTTTACCAGTGTTCTGGCACAGTGCCCTGCCTGGGCTGGTCTGGGGAACCTGGTTCCCTGTTCCTGGTTCATTGCAGTCCTGGTAGGATTCGGGACTGCAGTTTCAGGAATAAAAACACACAGATCTATATGGACTGAGAGGGAGATCCCATCTCTAATATGAGTCAAAGTGTTGCAAGGCAAATTTTTTTTCCTCTTGCTCTTGGTCAAGGAGGAAGAGATAAATAAAGCCACTTAATGAATGGTAATGTGGCTGAAGCTGTAAGAGGGTCGTCATTGTTAGTCCAGGTCTAATCGTTATGGAGGAGAAGAGTAATGCAATTGAAGTTGTTACACAGTTCCCACCTTGTACACCTTTCCTGGAGTTACCATCCCCTTGCTCCCATGCATCCTGAGGCTGGGGGTGTCACCCTGGGGAGGTGGTGGGTTGTCACCACTGGAGTCTTCTCCCAGGAGAAATATGATACTCGTGTTGATGGCTTCTTCTCTAGGATCCTGCAGGAAGCTGTCCTGAAGGGCCAGGAAGATACAGGGCAATGTAGGAGTGCATACACTGTTCTATTCTCTCTTTATTACAAAGTTTGGTGTGAGGCTTTCTGGACATGGTGGGAAGCCTCTGCTTTCATAGTCTGGTGCAAACTGATGGCTTGTGGAAATAAATAAGGCTATCTGTGGATGTGGTGGGTGATCACACATCCATCATTATCAGGGGAAAATTCTTTGGGCACCAACAATTATAACCAGGCAAATTTAGATAAATGGAAATGGTGACTGAGTAATCATTAATACTGTGTTTTTGCATGAGCAAAAATGAATGTGGAAGAGTATTTAGTTGCTTAGTTTGCCTGTCAAGAGTGTTTTATTGGTTTAGGTTAGCATACTTGGGAGAATGGGAATATGTTACAGTGAAGTGGTTTGGGAAGAGTGATGGGACAACAAAACTAACTGGTCTTTAAGTGAAAGAATCTATGACAGTGCAGCCTACATTGCCTTACAGTGAGCAAGCTCAGAGGTCAGGAGGTGCTTTCCTCTTCTCTGTTCTTCAGGCATTAAAGTAGAAAGAGTTTAAATTTAGTATACCAGCTTTAAGAAAGGATTTTTAAAAAATGCGTTTACTGTGAACAGTAAATATTGTTGAAAGAAATTGGAATTTTTGTTTGTTTTAAAAAGACCTGAAGTTCATGCAGATTATTAGCCATATGCAGCCTGTTTTTGCTTTCTGTTTATGCTTTTTGGAACACCCTTTCTATATGTGCAGCAGTATCAAGATTAGAAATAAACTAAAAATCTTTCTGCATCATTGCAGAAGGAATACAAGTCATTTAAGATCATTTTTCAAAGATGATGAATATCTTGAATTTCTAAATTTCAGATAGGGCAGACTGTAAATGTTTTAAACATGTAATAAATATGGATTGCATTTTCTTAGCTCCCTTTTCTTCATTGATTTTTGCATTGACCAGTCATCTCTCTTTGTATATGTAAAGTACATGGCTTACTTTTCAAAGGATCCCAAATCAATTTGGCTTTATTTACCTCAGAATATTCTGAATAAGGTTTATTATGGGAATCATAAGAAAGGAATAGACATTTATAATAGAATACTGTTTCCAAGTGGCTTCATTTAATTAAAGAATTCCTAGTGGAATTAAAACCCAATTAAGAGCAGTTATGTCAGTATCCTTAGTGGAATAGCCAATTTTTCTTATTTCACAGAAGTACCAGTCTGATTTGTCTACAGCTGAGTGTTCCCCATCTGCTGCGGGTGTAGACAGGGTTCCTGGGGCTGGTGGATGGTTACACTAACTCTGCTCTGAACTTTGCAATTCTTTAAGCCAGGGGAGAAGACCAAGAGCTGGATTTCCTTCTGGAAGAGCCCGGATAGCCCTCGCCATTTCTTAAGGAATTCTTTTCTGTAGCAGTTTATTGTTTTCTTGTGGTGATACTGAATCTTCATGTACTGCTAATGAACCAGCTGGGGCATGCTAATGAGCTGGTTCATATGGAAACAGCTTACTCATATAAAAGCAGCAGAACTAAAAGCCGCCTGAAATCTGTGGTTCAGGATTATTAGCTAAGTGTTTTTATTGCCCTGTTCCCCAAAATCACTCCTCATTCTGCCTGTCTGCATTACTCTCAGGGGATTTGGAATAATTAGGTTACCAGATTTCAGTGTTTTGTCCATTACCTGTCATAATCTGATCTTCAAAAGTATCCTCAGCCTCCATCGTGACCTGCAAGGCACTGGAAGTGTCTCCTGTGGGAAGGGCTAGGAGCTGGCTGTAGTATTTTAGAACCCATGGTATGGCAATCATGACATTTTACATATGCTTCTGGTGTGTTGGATACAGACTGAGCAGGAAAACACGGATTGATTCCAAAATGTCAGCAAAATGGCATAATTTGGATATAAATATCTCACTGCATGTATTTATACGTCTGTCTGTGTGTACTTAAATATTTGGCATCAGTTATGTACGTTGTGCACATTCACACATATATCCTTTTCATTTTATTAAATAATTTATGATTTTTCTTAATCAGATGTGTCTTAACATATGAAGGGGAAAGGGATATTTGTCTTGGCTTATCTTTTCTGCCATTCCTGAGCCTGAGCAGTTGTTGGAAGGTTCCTTTGATAGCATCTCCTTTCAGTCAGGACTTTGGGCTCATCCACTCTTTTGATTAAACACTGGGGCAGCAACATCTTCTGTCAATATTTAGTAAGTTGAGGGATTTCAGGTGCTATCTGATGAACCTAAATGTGACCTAAATTGAACTGAAAGCAGCTTGAGGCAGGAATGGCCTTTTATCTTCTTGAATCGTGTTTGAAGTTGTGGTAGTTCTTTGAGGCGTATTTAAATTAATAACCACTGCATTATCTTGACAATACTGGTAGAGATAATGTGGGATTTCCATTATTCTGGCCTGGTTTTTGATCATTTCCCAGTTACAGCGAGGATGATGAATGAACATCGCCAAGAAATTATATTTTAAAACATTAGTTTTGCCATGTGGTGGCACAGGGGACCAGAGATGATTACCAGGGCTGATGTTTAATTTAAAATTATCTAAAAATTTCTACTTGACCCCTTTATATCAAGATGAACCCGAGGCAGGCTTAGTTTATGCAGGTATCTCAGGCAGTCATGACATCAGTGTGTTAGATTTATTGTGCAGGCTAAATGATCATTTTAGATATTCAATAGAACTACTCAGGAGTACAAAAGAGGACTCTTTGCAGTTGGATTTTCATGCAAATATCTTTATTTGTAGTGTAAAACAGTAGAACAGATAGATGCTCTTGTGCAAATTACTAGCACTGTTTGTAAATATCTCTGCAATTGAAAGCAGCAGAAGTGCCAGATGTGTAATTACATTAGCACAGATATTCTACAGAAAGCTGCTTCTGTGAAACAGAAACAAGCTTAATGTGAAAATCTTTGCTTTTGTGAGCATGCACGCTATGCACATCATTAACCTGTTAATTAAATCTATTAAGGGCTGCATTTTCTGAGGCCTTGTTAAATGATTACTTATGTGTAAGAACGTCTGGTTCTAAAAAATCTTCAGTTGCAAAGTGTGAGCTAACATTGTGCTAGCAGATGCCTTTGTTTGGATGTGAAATACATGTACAGCATATGTGCATCTGTAACTGATATTTTCCCATGTCACCATTCTTGTATTTCAAAAAATCAGGGCGTGAGATATTTTATGACAACAGCGATCAGATTTCCAAGTTCAAGATTGTTCATCTCTGCCCAGCAAACAGAAAACCTGAATGCTGCCTGCCACATCTGGTAGTGGTTTTTGAGAGAAATGTGGGGCTGCGCTAGCAAAACCAGCCTCAGGATTAGGTAATATCAGCTGTTTAAGCATCTCAGAGGAGGTGGAGGTTTTATCCCTTGTGCTGAAGCTGTGAAAATATGAGTAAAAGTGTCCATCTGTTGGGATTTCAGTGATAGATGAAGGCTATTCAGAAATGTAAAACCACTATAAATTCAGGATAGTGTGAGCAAAACACCTGCCAAAGAGGTAGCGAAGATCTACCAGACTGCCAAGGCTGACCCCTAAGTAACTTCAGGGTGCAGTCTGATGTTTGAACACTTCCATCTTTAACTTACTGGCACTGATGTTCTACTTTCAGCTTTCTTTATTTCAGAAATGCAGATATTGGAAAAAAGCATCCCAAACTCTGCCCCTTCCCCTAAATGTGCTTGTTGCCAGTGACTGTGGGTTAACACCTTGCAGGACTTGCAACTCTCAGGCTCCTGGTAAGGGCCTGACACAATTTATGGCCCAAACTACAATACTCCCTTCTCTGTTTATCCTTAGAGCATTACTGGCTTTTGCTCCATGGAATCAATCTGAGCTGGAAGAGGAAAAAACTAAATTAAAACTAAAACTAGTAGAAAATTTCAGGGGTTAATACAACCCCTTTCAGGGGTTAATACAACCCAGTCTGGCCTGATGTTCAGATCTTAATTTGACCATATTTTGCTCTCACTTACCTGCATGTACAGTCGTTTGGAATGATGCCTGGCAAAATATGCCTCCAGATGGGATGGAGATTTTTCTTTCTTCACATACTCATCCAGATATGATGTGTTTAGTTACATTTTGTAATTCTTGGCACAAGATTCCCAAGACTTTTCTTATCTTAACACCTGCAAGCCTGAATGAGGTAATGTAATCATGTTCCCTGAGTGCAAACTGAAGCATTTTAGTATTCTGTTCTGCTGTCAAGAAGCAGAATTTATGATGTGATGGGAGTTTATTTCAATTAGGACATTATTGTCTTTGTTCTTGCTTTCCTATTACATTGGTTATTTTTCCCCCTCCAAACTGCACTTTTGTGAACTGGATTTAGCTTCTTTTTTTAATTTTTTTTTTGTTTGGTATGGTTTTGGGTTTGTTTGTTTGTTTGTTTGTTTGTTTTGTTTTAGTATGTGCTATATGCCTGTCCTTCTTCCCTGAAGGGAAAACCACTGGCATCTCAAAACCTTTCACCCTGCTATGCACTGGAGCCCTTTGTCCCTCTCAGATTGCTCAGCCACCCTCCTGTCAGCAGCCAGTGCTCCCAGTGTCTGTGGGACAGTGAAATTGATTTGCTGCTGGAGAACACTTATATTCCACATTTTGGCATAGTTTCTCGTTTGGTTTATTCCTGCACAGCTATTTCCACACAACACAGCGAGCTGTGCTTTTCCAAACGCTTTTCCTCGAGAATATGGAGTGTCTAGAGTAAATGGGAATTTAATTATTAATAATTGAAAGGGGATAACTAAATATGGACTGCAAATAAAGTGAAAATACCCAGTAAAAGCAATTTGTAGAGTTCTACAATAACCTCTGTCCAGTTTTTACAGAATTGATAATGCACGTTTAAAAATAGAACTTTTCACATGAATTAATTATGCTGTTGCCAGGGAATCATTACTATAGGTGTTCTCCATCTTTGCAGAAATACTAATTAGCAGCAGTTGGACTCCATGGGGCTCCTGCCCATTGTATAGCTCTTCTGTAATGTTTATTAGGAATAATGAGTGCTCCATATGGTTCAGAAGGTATTTCTGTAGAAGTAGATGATTTCTATGTTTTACCTTTTCTGTTCCAAGCACTGTGGGCAGCCCCTCTTCTGCTCCAGAGCAAGGGGATGGGCTGCTCCAAGTTAGCCTCACCAGAGGTCCCACCTGGAGAACTTCCCCTTCCAGGAGGACACATCTGTAGGTACATCAGCTCTGCAGGAGGCTGAGGCACAGATGAAGCAGCTCCGCTGTTTCACCCCAGCCAGACTTGGTAGCACCTCCATGTGCAACTCTGGATTTCCATTCCTTTGCCATCACATATTGATTGCTGTAGTAGCTGAAAATGTATGTGGGCTTCTGGGCTGTGGTGGGTTATAAAATATGTAAGTTGGAAATAGGATGAAGCTAAGCAGAAAAATGATAGTTCTCCCTTAAAATGATGTCTGGAGGGGGATGCATGTGTTTCTGTGATAATGTGTTTGTGAAGTAAATGTGGATATTTCAGAAGGGTTTTGCAGGTGTGCAGATTGTTATATTATTTCACAACTTTTTTCTCTGAAACAGTTTTTAAATTTTGCTGTTATTTCAATGAACAAATGTTATTTAGGCTTCATGAAAGCGTAAGAAAATTAGAAACTGCAGTTGCCTCAATTTGAAAGAGGGGTTGGGCTCTATCTTTGGTATTTGCTGGGTAAAGAATTATTACAGAACTAAAATAAGAATTCTCTCTGTGTCTTGGAGCTCGAATAAGCAGATGTTGAACTGCCAGTGCCTCCCCCAGCTGTCCCACCAAGGCCTTGTCTCAGAGCAGTGAACCTTTGACTGAAAGTTTCTGTGGCTCCCTCTGGAGTCCATGAGTGCCAATCTTCACTGTCCTCATGGGCTCTTCCCTGTGAGGGTGGTGAGGCCCTGGCACAGGTTGCCCAGAGCAGCTGTGGCTGCCCCATTTCCCTGGAAGTGTTCAAGGCCAGGTTGGACAGGGCTTGGTGTTACCTGGTCTGGTGGAAAGTGTCCTTGCCCATGGCAGGGAATTGGAACGAGATGATGTTTATGGCCCCTTCCAACGCAAACCATTCAGTGATTTTATGATCTTGGTGGTGTTTGCTGAGGTTCCTTGTGAAGATAGAGATGAGGTGGACTCTCCAGAGCTGAGTGCATCCCAGCTGGGCTGTTTGCAGAACATGGATATGGGATGAAACCTAGGCTTTGCATGCTTGAAAAACGTCTCAGAGTGACTGCCTGTGTGAAGGGCAGCAAGGGGTAGGCAGTGTGTGGGAAAAGCAGAAAAAACTCCGTGTGAAGCTTGCTGATATGAAAGCAGTGGTGTAAGGGACTGTATCCAACTGGAGAGACTTCTGAATCACCCAGCTCCTGGAGCCAAGTAAGAAATAACCCCATTCACAAATACCTCTCTCTTCCTTCTACTTCCCTGCAAATATCAGAGTTGACCTCCTCAGCTTCTTGTTTCATTGTGCTTGAAGGGATCTGAGGTTTCCTGTGGGCTGGAGAAAAGATTTCAGTATAACTGGGGGGCTTGGAAGAAGGTGCTGCAGAGAGGGGTGTCCAGCAATGCCCACAATTTCCCCATGGCCCCCACTGGTAAACTGGTGGTTTGTGTTACAGGAGGTGCTGTGTAACCTGTCTTGTGTTGATTCTGGTTTGTTTTTTTTTTTTTTTCCACTGAGAAATACCAGTTCCTGTTGGGGATTACAAACCCCAGAGTCAAGTTGGAGTGAAGAAACATTTCTTTTGCTCTTAAGGTTACATTTACAAACACCTTACAAAGGCTATTATGTTTTAAAAAGAATTGGTTTCCATAGATGTTTGGAATTACAAAAAGGCCCGAGTTTGATTATAGCTATTTATAATCCAGTGCTGAGGTGGTTTTAATCTCATATGCAGTAAACAATTTAGAGTTGTAATCTGTTGATAAGATCTATTTATTCTTTTTGTTTTTCAGTACATAAGCTTATATTCATTACGGTCTCGTATCCTAATATCCACTGCTGTCAAGGCCAGAAATCTGTTCTCACAGACCCTCAAAATGTGTTAGATGAATATGACAGAAATGTTTTGGAATGTGTGGGGGTATTTTTTATTTTTCTGTTTTTAATTGAGAGTTGAAAGGAAAGAATATTTTTCCCTGGGCTGTCTCCGGGGTGTGGGCACATGATTGAGTAGCTCAGCTAATACCGTTTACATTAGTTCTTAATATTGGGAAGTCCTGCCTTCCAGTGCCAAGGGGTTAGTAAATCTCTGTATTTTCATAAACAGCAGTGTTCATTACATTCTGCTGCAGAATGTCTTTCTTGCTGGAGTGTGTCTTGAGTGTTACAGCATATGGATAATAAGGAAAAAACCTGAAATGTAAAATTGGAACAAACTGCTGCATGGCTGTAAGTCACTAAATTTCACATTTATTCAGATCTGAAATAAGATGAATAACTAAGCTGCAGAATTGCTCATTTGTGTAGGTCATGAAAGTTTAAAGAAGTGCTGCATATATTTAAAATTAATCCCAGGAATCAGAGGAATTTTTTATGCCCTATGTGACACACTGCAAATAGAACAATAGTCTTTTGTATAGAATCTTTCATACAGATTATAGTACAAAGGGATTTAATTAATTGCTGTTAATAATAAATAGGAAAATAATTGAGACAGTTAAGAATAGACAAGGAAAAGAACCTATATTTTGGCTGAGTTGTGGCAGTAGATGCAGGGCAAGGAGACAGGAGGGCTCTTTTAGAAAGCAAGGGAATGGGCAGTTCAGCCAACTATAGCTATACTAACATTACTTGGTATTATAAAATACTGAAACATCTCAGTCCTAGACTCCAAAGATTTTAGCCTGTTTAGTCTGCAAGAAAATATGTGGCTGTAGGATCCTTATCTAAATCTTTAGAATTGCTTTTCTTGGCATAATGTGCCAAGAACCACAACGCCTTTGTATCATGCCAAGAAAAAAAATATTCATGAGGAACTATGTTGTAGTTTGTATGATCTTCAACAGCTTGGGCATATGAGAAATAAATATATGCCCAAATCTCATAAAATATGCATAATTCTCATAAAATTACATTAAAATTACATAAATCTCGTAAAGCCTTCTCATAAAACAACCAGTTATTCTGATGAAATGTATTCAGTGCAATTTATTTTTTGTCTCTTACTAATAGTGAAGATTCATTAGCTGTAAAGCCATTAGGAATAAGGCTCACGTGTTCTCTGAGTCAGTTGTTACCTGTTTTCAGAATCCATGGGCTGAGTTGGAGCTTTGCACTTCCCATAACCATGCTCTGGTGGAAGGATGACATTCAGAGGGGTTCTGGGATGTTTCAAGCAGAAATATTCCATTTAAGTGGATTCTGCAGGGATTTTGGGCAGTTACATCACGTCTGGTGGAGTTTCTCCTCAGTAAATGAAGTTGTACGTCTTTGTTATGATGGATAAGAATTAGGAGAATCTGTTCAAAAGCAAGTTGTTAAGGTCTTGACCATTGCTCCTAAATTTGATAATTAAACTGAAAGAGAAGGTAAAAATGGGTAGAAAATAGGACTATTCCAATGGTTGTCCATTATTTTTTTCAGTGTTCCTTCACTGGAGCATATCTATTACCTGATACAAATTACTAACACAATATTCAATTTTACTGATTGCTCATCTTCTGCTAAGTTTGCAAATTAGAGCACAGCAACAGGGATAGAGTCATTGTGGGAGATGCTTATTATTGAATGAATTCTCCGATGGTGAAATGGTTTCAATTAAGCTAAAATGTCACAATAAACAGAGCATAATTATTCTTGCAATTCTTATGAAGCAATAACATACTTACTAAACAGCTCTTATTGGGATTCCTCTTCTAAGTTTGGTGTTCAGTGGTGGTTTATTTTGTCTGTAAAGTGTAATAATTGTCTGTATAGCCTGATTGCCTTACGTGTGTGTGACCTGTGTGTCAGAGAGCAGATGTCACTGCATCCTTTCAGACACAATTATGGTGCAGTTGTAGGTAGGCCTTGAAGGCAGGAAAAACAAATCAGTGCACAGTGCATCAAATAAACTCCAGTTGCTGTGTTATTGCATGTTTCGAAAGGGGTTAGAGAAGCTGTATGGGGTGACAGTACAGCTCTTTCTGGGTGATAAAAGATGAGAAACAGAACAATGTGTAACTTTGCTTTAACAGATTGTCTTGACTTATTAATCCCTGTCATGTCATTGCTTGTAGTGTTACGGAAGCCCTGGAAGAAACAGTGGGGTGTCTTTGTTCACAGTTGTTCGTAAACAAAGACACCTCATCTGTGTGTTACGATTTTTGTGCGAGCCCAGCGAGTCTTGTTTCACTTCTCATGTTTGGAAATAGTGATTTGGTTGAACTTCTCTTTGGCTTGGTTGACTAATGGATTTATTCATGCTGCTGTGTGTTTATTGGTACTTTGCAGATCTCAGTGGTATTTATTAGTGAAAAACGATTTTTTTTGGCATCCTGCTGGAGAAAGCCTTGCTTTCAGTTCGATGCTCCTACACAGAGAAAGCCAGGTTGAAAAGGACCACAGGAGGTCATCTGGTTGAATCTCATCACAGAGCAGGTTTCTCAGGGTTTGTTCAGTCAGATCTTGGAAACCTCCAAGGATGAGGTTCTGTTGTCCTTTGGGGCAGCCTGCTCCCAGGGTTATCCTCACAGCAGGGAGGTTTTCCTTACACCCAGCTTGGAGCCTCCCTGTTCCCATGTACATCCACAGTCTGTTTATCCCATGCATGTGCTGCTGTGATGAGGTCAAACATCCATCCAGTATCTGATTAGGTTACAATACATAGGAGACAGACTATCAACCCTTTATCTTCATACTTTTGTACCTTCTATAGACAGATCACTGTGAAATTAATTTCCTCTTATTTAGTCTTCTTTAATTACCAGTGGCCTTCCATTCCAGATGGGGAGTTGTAAAGCATGTTTCTGAAGTTCAGACCTCTGATGCCTAAATTCCAGTGGGTTTATAACACAGTTAGTATCATAATTCATATTGTGCTGAGATGTTTCTTTTAATTGACTCAGATATATTTCGAGCAAAGTGTAAGTTTAATATGAGCCTTCTAAAAATAATTAAATTCTAATTACATAGTGGACTATTGACTAGGAAGTTTTTACAGCTTTCTCTTCATTTAAGCTACTGAACAGGATATTTAACTAAGCAGTGAAACATTGTAGATAAGGAAGAGGAGAAGATTGTAAGGAAGTGAAAAAAATCTATGGTAATGGGTTTTGCATCTGATTTTTGACCTTATTTTCCATGCTTCTTTTTATGGTATGCCAAGAGCAGGCTCTGCTTTTAGCATGTTTGCCAGGGAATACTTGCAAATTGTAATGTGTCTAATGACAGTGTAATTACTTACAAGTTCTTGCCTTTTTTTTGTAGTTTTTCATTCTAAATTCACATCTGACTTTAAATAAAGGCCAGTTCTTGCTTCTGGCTTCAGCTGAGTGTCTCTCTATCCTGTTA
The DNA here is from genome assembly GCA_013398275.1 of Promerops cafer. Taxonomy (NCBI): domain Eukaryota; kingdom Metazoa; phylum Chordata; class Aves; order Passeriformes; family Nectariniidae; genus Promerops; species Promerops cafer. Next base: position 3,494,224 of record VZSE01009345.1, on the reverse strand, counting down.
ATGTGAGGAGTGGTCATTCTGCTGTTCATGAGTAAAGCAGTTCATGAGCAGCACCCAGGAGTGTATAAAAAGTACTAAAGAGGCCAGTTCTGAGCAGTAGGGAAAGAGCAGTGGTGGGTTTGGTGAGCGATTTCCTCTGCTACAACTGCTTGGCATTCCTCCATGGGGGAGGGGGGCTTTAATGCTATTTTTAATGCAATTCACTATCTTAAGAAATAGTAAATCCTTGATTGGTTTAATGTGTTTCTAGGTCCTATTGATGTGTAAAATACTGTTCTGTTCAATACTAAAGGGAAATAATTTTAAAAAAAATTTTGCTTTAAATAAACCTGGTGAAAATGAAACTTCTGTACTGAAACTTACACATCTCAAAAAACTAAACTGCCTTTGCTGGAGTGCTGCACAGAAATAAATAAGTTCATGATACAATTATGTTGTGATGTTTAATCATTGTTACTTTTCTCTGTTAATAAAAATCCACCCAAGACTTGAGGTCTAAATTTTGACTATTATCTTTAGATGAGAGTATTTACATAATCTGATGTCTGGTTTCAAATATTGAAAAGAATATTAGAAAAGAATATTCTGTTAGATCAAGGTAAAGTACCAACGATGAATGTTTTAAGTTGTCAATGGACCTCTTCCCTGTAACTGAACTTCAAAAGCATATTTAAAGATTAATTTTTTTTTATTACTTATTTTTAAGCACACTGGGTTCTGTTGAAAGCCTGTCATTAGTGTAGGACAGCCTGTAGAGCACACTAGAGTTTGATACTGCCTTTTCCCATTCAAGATACCTGTCATGACTGAGTCCTTACCTTGGGCTGATGTCTTTTGGTGTGAAACAGAGGCATAAAAAGGACAAAGATTTTTGCACATAGCCTGAGGGATTCAGCAAAAGCTGGAGCTGTCTAAACCTCACGGACTCTGCAATCCCCTCTTGCCCCAGCCTGTCCACCACTGCAAAAGGTGCCTGACTGAGGGCAGAGCTGCAGCCCTGGCCTGGAAGATGGGGCAGGAGGAACATGGGATCCGTTGAAAAAGAAGTTTAGTTGTATCCAGTCCCTATCTGCTTTCCCTCCTTTCCTAAAAATAAAAAAATCAGGAGTTTTTATTTATTTATTTTCGTTTTTCATTACACAGTGTCAAGCCCCTGTCTCTGGAGGATCAACTCCTCTATTCACAGAGAAAGAACAATGGGATTGCCAACGAAACCGCCATTGCCTGAACAAAATACCTGGGATTATAATTGCAGCTGTTATGGGACTGGTTTTGGTTTTCATGTGTGTTTGGTTTTGTCGTATGAACATGTAACTGATTCCGGTAGTTTTAAAATCAATTTTAAAAAAAATTGACTGCAGTAGCATTGCTTAATATAAATCGACTTATTTGTTGCAAGTCCATTTTCTGCCTTAAAAAATAGAAAAGATAGGGCAGTTGCAGTGTATTTTCAGGCAAGAATTACATATGCAATGTTTGTACTGAACAAAACGGCTCTTTTATGAGGTATTGGAAAGTTTTTAAACTTAGGAACGAGATAACACCCCCTTGAGATGATCATCAAAATCCCTTTAATAGTTAAGATTCGGCCTGAGTGCTTTTCTCTACATTTGCTCTTCAGTTTGCCAGCAATTTTGTACTTTATAGCCCTCAGTATTTTTTTGATTTGGTGGATTTTTATTGAATAATATTTTCACAGACAAATGGTTCTATTTAGCCTTGTCTGATTGCTTTCACTTGCAAATCCTCAAGTAAGATTCATATGATTACATATGTATGTTCATGTGCTCCAGAACTGAAAATGGCATTGCTGTGTTTTATTTTGGTTTAATTTCTCCTCCTGAATGATGGCTTTGCCACCTTTCATAGTGCCACGTGCTGCAAGTGGAAACGATTTACTCAGTGTACCTTGAGGGTGATTATTTTCATGTATTTATCCTCACTGTTTTATCCCTTTGGATGATGATTCTGCTTCTTCCCAGTGCAGTTTATTCTGTTGACTAATTGCTCTATTAAGACTGTTTTCCTCTTATCTAACTTGACTTTCTTTTCCTATTAGATGATTGTTCTTTTATGATCATTTTATATTAATTTGTACAAATGAAATTAAATATTCATTTGGGATGAATTTTACTACTGCGGAAATTAAAGGCTTGCCTTTAATTTGAAGCACTTTGAGGCATTTTCTTTTTCCCCCAAATTTCTCCAAGTGATTCAGTGATGTGAGTAAACTGGGAGAAGCGACTCACAGCCTTTAGGAAGCATTTAACCAATTTTAGGGACCAGCTGGTAGTTATTTGCTTTTGAACACGTGACAGGATATGGCTTATATTTTATATATGATTTATATTTTTTAACATGGGCCAATAGTGATAGGAGAAGGGGGAACATATTTAAATTTTAAGAGGCAAGACTTAGGTGAGATGTTAGGAAGAAATTCTTTAATCAGAGGGTGGTGAGGCCCTGGCAGAGGTTGCCCAGAGCAGCTGTGGCTGCCAGTCCCTGAAGGGTCCAAGGCCAGGCTGGACAGGGCTTGGAGCAACCTGGGACAGCGGAAGGTGTCCCTGCCCATGGCAGGGGGGTGGAATGAGATGAGCTTTAGGGACTCTTCCAGCCTGAACCGTTCTGACTTTATGGCTTTGTGATCGGTGCTCTGTCGGGTGTCAGGACAGATCCGTGGGGGGAGCATTGCGTGGCATTTCTCACCAGCCCCTCTCTTGCAGGTCACTGGGGCCGCTGCATCGGGGACTGCGGCTCGGGGGGCGTTCGCAGCCGGGCCGTCTGGTGCACCCACGCCGAGGGCTGGACCACGTTCCACGCCAACTGCGACCAGAAGGACAAACCCGAGAGCCAGCGGAGGTGCTTTAAAGTCTGCGACTGGCACCTGGAGCTGTTCGAGTGGGAGGTTTCGGGATGGGACAGGTGTGGGCTCGTCTCGGGTGCTGAGGCGGGAGCCGAGGTCTGTGTCACCGCACAGCACGGGCTGCAGCGCCGCAGCGTCCGCTGCCTGCAGAAACTGAACAGGACCGTGGTGTCCAGCGAGATCTGTGAGTATTTCACCCCTCAGCCGCCCGCCGAGCAGGCCTGCCTGGTGCCCTGCCCGCGGGACTGCGTCGTGTCCCAGTTCTCGGGCTGGTCGCCGTGCGGCGCGGCCTGCGCCAGGACTCTGCAGCACCGGGCGCGGGCGGTCATCGCTCCTCCGCTCTACGGCGGTGCCCCGTGCCCCAACCTGACGGAATCCAGAGCCTGTGGAGCTCCTGCCTGTCCCCTCGGGGAGGAGGAGCACACCTACAGCCTCCGCCTGGGCCCGTGGGGCGAATGCCGGCTGCCCCATCCTAAAGACGCGGAGCTGGCGGCGAGGGCTATGCTGGATTTGGGGTCGGACTCTGGAGAGCGAAGCACATCCGGACTTCCCGGCTCTCATCCCCACCACCATGCCGGGGAGGTGGAGATTGGTGTCCAAACCAGGCAGGTCAGGTGTGTAAGGAGCGATGGAAAACCCGCAGCGCTGAGGTAAGGCTGATTCCTGCTCCGTGTCATCCCCGCTGGATTTGTGTGATGGAGCGCTGGCTCTGCCTGGCAGCACCACAGTGAATGAGTCCTGTGCTTGAGTTTTAAATGGATTTTTTAATGTGTTTTCTTTATGAACCTTTTCTTGATCTATTTCCTTTCTAGCATATGTTGAAGATTTTGCGTTCTTCTATGATTTGCGACTGTTTAAATTAATTTTATATTTTTAATAATTCTCTTCTAGGTATTTTTTTTGTTGTTGTTTTGAGGAAATGGAATTATATATCACTTTGTGCTGTTGCTGGGCCCTGGCTGTGGGAGTGGGAGGTTTCATTCTCAGTCATGTACTGCATATATTTGGTATAAGAGGCTAAGATTGCATCAGCTTAAACTCCTTCATTCTTACAAATCAATACAGGATAAAATAAGTGTGAAAATTTTGGCCTTGCGAATATGCTGGAAGGTATATTTTGGAAATAAATCAGTGATTTCTGGGATTGTCATCCTTATTGAGGAGCCTTCCTGTCTGGGTGTAACTCTTGAGTGCTGGTACAGGGTAGGTGACTGGCACGCCCATCTTTGATAGAGGTTGTTGATTTCTGTCCTTATCTAATGTTTTATCTAATGATTTCTCTTTGTCTGTATAGGTTGTTTTGCTGTAATTCGAATGTGAAGGTTACAGTAATGTGCAGGAAATAATGGAAAGATTTATTCTTCCTATTTCTCACATATAAATTTCAGCTGAGCTGTTTGACTTCAGGTTGAATTTGGGTAGGTGCCAGTAGCTGCAGATGATTGATAAATTGATTGACTTCTGAGAAAGTCAGAATTTCTGGAGATCTTACTGTGTTCTGTTTTTCAAGGAAATTAGAAGTCCTTGAAAAATCCTGTTCTTGAATTTTGCACAAATCAATCTGTTTCTCAGTAATCCATAGCTCCTGGCACCTGCACAAACTCAAACGGCAGAGAGAAGGGGTTATTTTACATCCAATTCCCTACCCCTGTTAATTTCTGCAGTGTTTTTGCACACACACTGAGGTGAAAATACGAATTCTAACCTTTTTTCTTATCCTCTTCTGTTGCACCCATAGCCAAGTATGGAGTATTTTTTTTTTATCAGTTGGAAAAAAGTCAGGCTTTGTAAAATGTTCCAGCAGTTTCTAACATCTTGACTTTATTACTCGCCTCTTAATATATGCTGATTCTAAATATACAGATTTTGTGCTCATGTAGCTGCTTGACTTTAATGGAGTCACTTGTGATTTATTCCACAGTGTGACCAGCAGCAGGTTTGTGTCTGTTAACACTTGTTAGCTTTCTCCTGCCTCTTGTATATCATTCCTTATCAGAGGCTCTGGGAGGGGATCCTGATTTTGTTAAAATTTCACTTGCTCTGCCCTCACACACTCACTGCATTATTTGCTCTAATAATGGAAATGGAAACTTTCTGTGAATTTTTTCTCTTCTGTGTTGTACCTTGAATTTCTGGATGACAGTGCAGAGGGTGCTGGGAGATTTAGTTTTAGTGACTATCCCTGACCCAGCTGTCTTTTTCCTTGTTCCTTTCTGATTCTTGCTGATCTAGCCCCCTTTTTGGGAGGGCACAGCTCCATTAGCTGCCTCCTGGCAGTCTTTTTCTGCTGAGCTTGTGTCTCAGATTTACTGCAGAGCTAGGCCTGACCCATCCTTTACTCTTACTCTAAATGCAAGAGCAAAGCCCATTGATTGAGTAGAGGAGAAAAGGTCATGTCATGTTACAGTGTCCAGACACTCACACACTTTTCCTTTCTCCTTTTGGACCTAAAATTCAAAGCTAAAAATCCATCCCCAAATCCAATCCATGTTTAGTTCCAGGGCTGGAGTGTCACAGATATCAAATACTCCTGACAATGACTCTCTTTAAGCATCCCCTGGTAGTGTCCTCCTCGTTTTGTTGTGCAGCAGATTTGCTGCCATTCTTCTGAAGAGCGGCCCCGATCTTACAGATGTTGCTTTACAGCAGCAATGGTATTTTGGCTACTGATAAAGCAGAGTAAATGCATTTGCATAACCCTGTAGTGGGGGCTGGCAGGCAGCCAAGTGTCAGCTGTAAACCAGGAGAGAAGTGCCTTATTTGTGCTCCTGCATTTTCCTGGCTGATGTTTCCCATTTCTACTAACACTGCTAAGCAAGCACCACTGTAAATTAAACTTCTGGAAAACTGAGGCAAGGGACAGGAATATCCCAAAATGTGCTTTAACAGTGGGCTCTGAGCTGCTGGTCTGCCAGGGCTTTGGCATCACCTGCCTTCCACCACTGCCCAGTTCTTGCAGGTAACAGGAGTGGTCACCTCACCACTACCAAGGGCCACCAGAGGAGAGGAGTCACATCCTCATCCTGCCTCCTAATTTATAATGAAATGGCAAAGAGGCCCAGTTTATTACCAAGGTTGTTTAATTTACTGCTGTCTGATTGCAGGGCTGTAAATGGGGATTACTTGGAGAGGAGCATAAGCATGTGGAAGACTGGGCATGCTGTGTCAGGGAAAGGGAGCTGGGGATGTTTTTGATAAAATATCCTTTCAGTCTGGAGGTTCTGCTTTTCTCAAAAGGGAAGGAAAATGGACAAAGGAAGTGGAAAGGGAGGGACAGACCTTTTTTGAAAACACCTGAAATGACAGCAATTGAACAGCCAAACATCAGTATTCTTTGAGACAGGTCCACTTTTGCTCAGAAATGATTTTGGTGTAGAAACATTATATTCATGAAAATAAAAGGAGTAACATCAAAATAGAATGATGCTATGGATGTGATTTGAACCTTTTAAAGACTTTATTTAAAAAGTTGGATTTTTGATACTATTTCAGATAGAGTTCAGGTTTCATTTTAGTTCAAAAAAATGTTATAGTTTTGCCTTAAACCTTACATCCAATAACAGATTCAAACACAAGCACTTCTATGCATTAAAAAAGAAAAAAAAAATCTGAAAAAGATGCAAGAAATGAATGTGAAAGAAATTCTGCTCTTTTTAGTTCCTGTCTTGTCACAGTTGTGAAAATCTGCAGAATAATGAGGCAAAGGCACTTGAGTCCTTTTTTTTTTTTTTTTTTTTTTTTTTTAAAAAAAGGTTTNTTTTTTTTTTTTTTTAAATAAAAGGTTGTTTAGGTTAGACACTAAATTGCAGTTTGGTAAAATAAATGTGCATAGTTAGACGTTGAAATTCTAAATAAATTTAACTTGATTTTCTAACTTGATGTGTGTGCTCAACTAAGCATATTGAGAAGTCAGGAGCAAACAGTTATAAAGCGTTTTTTTTATTATTATTGTTTAGATTAGGAGACTTTTATGTACATATTTCTTAAACTCTTCATCCTATGTGTAAGATGACAACAGTGATATAATAGAGTTGGATTTGGGTTTCTGTTTACTTTACTTTGTAAGTGAAAATTCAGGTCAAACTCAGTCAAGGGACAACCCATCTGTCAAGGCGGAGGTGGAGCAGCATTCAATTCTTTTGTTTGCCTCTGTAATTTAAATTTCCATTATCCATTTCCTAGTGGACTGTGCTTAACCACTTTGCTGTTGTACGTTTTTAGGAAAAAAATATTTGCAGTTTCAGTGTTGACATTCTTCTGTTCTCTGGATGAATACAAAATGCTGCAGTCCTGAGGTGAAAATGCTGTGCTGTAAAGTGCTATTTGATGGTTGTGATTCCGATCTGGGAGAGAAATTCTATGTTCACATTCTTCCTGGCAGATGTAGGAATCAAGCCTCAGTGCTCAGACTTGAAAACAAATCCCTGAGCTGTTGGAGAAGAAGGAGATTTTATTTTCTAATGTTTTTTTCAGAAGTTTTGTCTCTCATTTATTTTGCTTTTATTTAAAAGCACAAGAAACAAAGGAGCAGTGATGGCTTTTTTCATTTCCATGAGTAAAATTTTAGTGGCCAGGATTGGAATAGGCTGCTCAGGGGATGGTTCAAAAGGTGTGTGGATGTGGCACTTGGGGATATGGTTTAGTGGTGGACCTGGCAGTGCTGGGTTGATAGTTGGACTTGATGATCTTAGAGATCTTTTCCAACCCTAACGATTCTGGGGTTTGATGATTCTAGAAGTGGTGTCCAATAATAACTGTGGTTTTTCTCCTGTTCCCAAACTGTGCTGGGAGGCAGCTGCCTCTGTAGTCTGAAGATCTCAGAGTCTGCCAAGGTAGTGCAAATGGAAGCCAGCACTGATTTTTAATTAAAACACAGGATCTGGTGCATTAAGTTCTGGAAGCACCAAAACTTTGACATCTTTACTGATGTTGTTTGGATAATAGGTGTCCCAGTTCCCTTTCCCTTAGGTCAGTTGTATGGCAGGCAAATATTCCCCATCTTCACCAACCTGGTGCAGAAGCGGCTGATGTTTCTTCTGCCAAAGAAACCTCTGCTGAGCAGATTGAATACATGGTATCCAAAACAGCCCTAGCAGCACTTGAAGACCCTAAAAATACATTAGGAGTTCTCAGAAGTGTGCCTGTTAACACTGATTGCCAATTTCTTAGGGAAATAAATATTTTGATGCTGTTAGAAACGTGGCAAGACTCTGTCCACTATGAGACCTTAATATTATTGGCCAGGTGCAGAGAGCAGGTAGTTTGTATTCCAGCAGCCTGTAGGGCTGGGTCCTTGATTACGAAATAGGAGACACTGCTAAAAAAGAGAAAAAATGGAAATGGGTTGTTAACAGCATGGCTTAGCTCACTTCAGGATTGTCTCGCTCTGCAGCACGTGGGTTTGAACATGAATTCCCTGGTCAGGCATGGCACTTCCCAGGAGCCTTCCCAAGCTGCTGAGGGACAGCTGTGGATGTGGATGTGGTACCCTGTCCTCCTGGTGCTGCCTCTGTGCCAGCAGCATGGCCATGGTGGCAGCTTCTTAGGGTGCCCAGTTACTTTGCAGATGATCCTTTCAGTGTGAAGGGTTTAACAAGAACGGCCCGTCTCATCCTGTAATGTAAGGAAATGCATTCACCTGTGGTTCTGAATGCCTTGGTACAGCTGGGAAGGGAAAGCAGGGGTGACTCCTGTGCTGTGCCCAACCTGATTTACTGGTGCACGGCTCCTGGGTGGTGTTGCTGCTTTTTCCAGCTGATAGACCTGTTCCCACTCATTCCTGTGTGGTGGATGTGATGGCTCTGTGACTGCAGGGCATGTAGCACAGGCACCGAGCTGTTGGAAAATGTGCTATTTTTGGTGACTTGCTTTTTGTCCAGAGCAGGAAGGTGGTGTGGTTCAGCTGGAGGCTGCACAATTCCTGTGTCTCGTGGGTGTGTGGGGGCTGGAGATGGCGGAGACGAGCGGTGCTGCTCCGTGGGCAGCAGCCTGAAGTGGCACGGCCACGGGGATGTGGAGCTGCACAGTCGGGGTGGTACCCCTGGCTGCTTTCCTTCCTCCTCTGCTGTTCTGCTCCAGGACTCTGCGAGTGTGAAAGAGACATGAGCAGGTTTCCCTTGGTTTAGTGTTTTGAGTTTCTTTACGAAGAGGTTTATTGCCCTTCAGCACACAAGAGGCTCAGAGGGCACTGTGCCACTTGAGCGAGCTGGGCCCTGTGCTGCTGCTGGCTGCTCACTAATGGATCCATCCTACGCCGCAGACACCGCAGCGTGGGCTGGAAACAATTCCTGTGGTTTTACAGTGTCAATCCAAGCATGTAACACAGAAAAAAGCATCAGTTGTGTAAGTACTCTACTGTATCACAGTTACCAGATCGACCCCCAAGTAGAAGATCTAACCTGAGACATTAATACGTTGAAAATCAGTTTAAAACCAGGGCTGATATAGTACCTCCTGTCCCCAACACCTCCTTTCTGTCCCTGCTGGTTTGGACGCAGGCACAGCAGCACAAATCTGTGTCTGGTTTGCAGCCTCAGATCAGCGAGTGTCTCGCAGGTCTGGGCTTTATCTGTATTAGATCGTCCTAAATACATCTGCGACATGAAAGGCTGTGTCTGAATTTCATGCAAAAGAGTGTTTTTACATTTGTCTTTGTGTTGCTCGGTGTCACAATTAATTTGACTTGGAGGCTCTGAGTGAGTAGGTACAAGTTAATTAATTTTCTTTCTGTTCAGCAGTTGCTTGTAATTCTCCCTCAAAAGCCTACTTGAACAGGATGGAAATTGCCAGCTCCATGTCTCATTCACCTTGAGGTCAACAAAGTTAGCATCTTGCCTTTTATAGCAGGAGCAGTGGGGGGATTTTCAGGAAAGAAACAGCTATTCAGCCTCTGGCAAAGGCTTTTGCCAGTGCAAGGGCGATTTCTGGGCTTGAATGGCTTTCCCAGCCAGAGTGTTGGCACAGGTTTGGAGAATCCATTAGGGGAGGTATTGGAGGTATTGTCTGGCTAAGAAGTGGGACTGGCAAAGATCATTTGAACCAAGACTCTAATCCAGATTTTTAAAGGCTACATTTTTTTGGTGTTTCAGTAAAGATCAAGCAGGACTAAAATCTCTTTTGCAGTGGTGCAACCCCAGAAGTGGATTTTGCTATTCACACTATATCTGAATGGGGAGTTTTGATCACTTTAAAAAGTAACATCAGTTATCTTCCCTCCCCCCTCCCTATTCTCTATTCTTAGATAAACTCGAGTTTTCTGATACCATCAGTTAGGGCTGTGTCTTTTATGTGCTACTGTTTTATCTACTCAAAATCAGGAAATATTCTTCCTTGTTAATGTTTTGGCATGGGTGGCTCCCCTGTTGAAAAAAATATTAAAAAGGAAATAAAGTGACCATTCACATGACTGCACCTACCTTAATGTTCTAAAAAACCACTCAAAACCCCTGGGTTAGTAAATACCTATATAATGATTATTACTTTCCAGAACCTTGTTTTGATAGAACTAACGTTTTGTACCAGAGACAGCTTTGTAGTCAGTTGTAATAGAGAAATGAGACATGTTTTTCAATTGTAAGCAAGAATAGTTTCATTTTGAAGGGGCTACATCACAGGCTGTTTGTACTTGTTGAAGTTGTTTAAATAAACCTCAGTAAATTCATTCCTCACAGCACCTGTGAGATTACCGAGTTTTATTCTGGGTGAAGAAATTGAGACAAAAATTTGTTACAGCTTTTTTTGGTTTATTTTCAAGTTCAAATAGAAGCCACTAAATGCTCTATTTTTCTGGTGATTGAGGGTCTAGTCAAACTTGATGTGTTTCAATGGGAATACTCCTGTTGACCTATGTGAAAAGGGGACCAATTTCTAGACTGGGGAAGGGAGTGAATGCCCTTTATCTTCTCTGCTCCCGCCATGAGGCTGCCCAGCAATCCTGACATGATTGCTCCAGTCTTGTTTGCCTTAGAGGGAGGTAGGTTGGCCAAACTGTGCTGTAAGGAATAGCAGGAGAGGTAATGGCTGCTTCCCTGGCAGCAGCTCTGGATTTCGCACCTTTTAAGTGTACCTGTGTTTGCTCCTTACAGCTGGCAAAAACTTGACCACAAGCAGCTGGAGGCTGGAGAAAAAAAAATAGAGTTCACACTGAGTTCATCAGGTTTGGTCTTAATTTCAGAGGCCAGTTTGCATGGTCCATATAACACTATGCAGAAGTCAAAAGATGTTGCAGCTTTGGGACTCTTCAAAATGTTATTCTGGGACTTTGTATCTTGCTACCAAATCTCATCAGTTGGTAGCCCTTAGAATTTGGTTTCCCATTGTATTTGGCCTAGGGCCCTGTCTTGATATGTTACAGAATGAATGAGATCATGTCCTAATGTCAGCAGAAATAATTGAGTCCCCAAATCCAGCCCCGTTCCTGGGTCTCTGGTTGTTTGTCAGGTTGGAAAACCCTCTGACCTTGTTTGACAGCATGTTTGATGACAGCTTCATGGAACTGAGACCTTTCTTATTAGTGTGGGATTAATTATTTTTTAAAAGAGCAGATTTGCTCAGCAGGATGTGTGGATGGATGGATGTGTGGGTGGATGGATGGATGGATGGATGGATGGATGGATGGATGGATGGATGGATGGATGGATGGATGGATGGATGGATGGATGACATCTAGTCCTTTGTGTGGGATGTTGGAATGGTTACCAGTGGCAGTATTTGTCTTGGGCTTGGGTTTTGTTTTCCATACAGGACAAACTGTGAAATTCTAGCTACACAGGAGCAAATATAATGCCTTGTGCATCTGTTTTAACTCAGAGAAACGAGATACTTACTTACAAAGTACTCAGCATGCAAGTTTGCACCCAGGGCTTCTTGGGAATGTGTTATGTGGCCTGCATTAGAACTTCTCTTATTTCCGTTGCACTGGTGTTGATGTAGATCTTCTGACTGAATGACCATGGATTTCTTCTTGGGGAGTTTGGCTTGAAAAAGAAGCTGATTAAGCAAGACCTCCTCAGCTGTTGTACTGTGTTCTTACCGCAGCCTCTGCCTGCAAGACCCGGTCCCCGTGACCTCCAGGCCCTGTGTCCTCCCCAAGGACTGCGCCGTGTCCGAGTGGTCCCCGTGGAGCCCCTGCTCGCGCAGCTGCGGCTGGGGCGGCCTCGCCGCGGGGCTGCGGAGCCGGCGCCGCAGCGTGCGGAGCGTGGCCGTGGGCGCCGGGAAGCCGTGCCCGGAGCTGGAGGAGAGGGAAGCGTGCACTGGAGGAGGGAAGGCACCGCTGCAGCCCTGCCCCAGGTATGGCCAGAGCTTCTGCCCCAGGTTTTGGAAGTAAAGAAGCCCCTGCAGATCCTCCCTGCTTGGTTTGTGCATGGAGAGGATTGCATGTGGTGCTTTCTCTGTGTCTGAGAGATCATCGATTTGGTTACTGTTAGCTGTGATTAGTGGTATTATTTATTGTTACTAATACTCTTTTAATTGTTGCTATTTTCACTATTCATATTACAATAATTACAGTTAGATGTAGAAATAAATTTGAATTACACCCACTACATTTCATATGTAGTTTACATTTTCATATTTTAAAAACTGAGAGCAGTTACTCTTGTTCTCTGAATCGGCTTTTGTACTGACTGCTGTTTCAGAGGATTTCATCAGCTGCGCAGAGACTGGGCAGGTCTCCATGGCTGAGCTTTTACTGGTTTGAAATTGTAATTTTTTCATAAGATTTAATGATTCCTCTTCATCTCCCCATAAAAAAAATCCCAGTCTTGCTTGAGGAAGATGGGAACTGCTCGGAGGTAATAGCTCAGGCTTTACTCAGCTTCTCTCTGTGTGCTTCTTGAAACGGGAAACTTTGCAGTCCCTGAGAGCTTGCTTGGTCTGTGGTGTGAAGGAGAGGATCTCACCTTTTCTGGTCTGCAAACCCATGCCATTATGCTTGGCCAGGCTAAGAGAGGAGCTTGATAGTGTGCTTTGCAAAGAAATAAAAATATTGCTTGATTTTTCATGTGACATGTTCTGAGATTGACTGTAAAATACTTTGGGATTGATAGAATTTTATATGCATGCAGAAAAATCTCTCTGTCTGTGAATGTGTTTAATAGGAGAGCTGTTCAGTGCTCAAGTCATGAGTTTCTGGGGCTTTTGCCAGATACTGCCAAAACCTTCTATAAAGCCTTGGCAAGATACATTTCTTAGGAAGGCATCACCTGTAAAACTCTCTCTATCACTGGGCTCATTCAAAATCAAATGCTGATCATTTTTATGCACCCTGCTAGCAGAAGAGAGGAAGTATAAAAAAAATATTCTGTTGCTTGATTACTTCGTAAGGAAAGGCTCTTAGAGAGTGATTTTTGCTCCTGCCCAAGTGCACATCAATTTCAAAGACAATAGATTAACACATTGTCTTGCTGATTTTGTACGGGAGCGTGGGTGCAGGTGACACCTGACTGGGGGAGACTGGCTGGAAGTTAATCAGGGAGTGAACAGACGTGGCTCTGTCCCTGGTTTCTCACTTCCCCTTTTTGACATTGCACTGTATTGAAGGGCAAACTGTTGTGTAGAGCCAGGAGAGCCCAAAAGGTGAGAACCTGCAAACCACTGATAATTTTTGTAGGTGCCTCTCTTTCTGTAGAAGAAAATCTGTTGTTCTTTCAGTGTATTGCTGCTATGCCCAAGTTTTCATGAGCCTGTGAATTCTGAAACCTTCCCCATCCTGTTATTCCTGCCTACCTCGAGGCAACACCTCTGGGGCAGTATCTGCATGAGTGAGGTTGAGCTCTAATGTGCTAGCTCAGAAAAATAACATTAAACTTGCAGGTTCATGCAGCCATTTAGCTGAAAATACTAAAAAGTACAACTCTGGTATTTAGTTAATTGTTATTTCTAGGGATGTAATATCTCAAAATGCAGGTGCTAGGCTATGACCTTCTCACACTGTGCAGAAGAATTTTACAGCAGTGCCTGGTTACTAGACTTTGATTGATTCACTCAGTATAAAGAAACAAGCGAGAATGAAAATCCATAATATTGCAGTATGTGCTGTGTGTCTACTGGATGTAAGGCTGTGGGGACCAGGATTTTGTATTAATGAACAAAAGTAAAAAATGTATGCTATTTAGGTTTCAGCAGCTGGTAAAGGTTGCTGTTGGTCCATATTTCAGTTTGCAGCCTGGTGATTTGGTCTTGGTCTTGGGAATTGGTGACTGAGCTACTGGAAATAGCTCAGATTGGAAAGCAGTAGCTTTCCAGACATAGAGAGATGTATTGTTAATCCCTGTGAAATAATACAAGAAACTTTAGATGCTCATATTCTCCTTATTTGACCACATTCTATTTGTAGGGTAATACCTAGAAAGATTATGCTTTTTTCCCCCTTAAATATATGCCACTTCATTAGTAGTTTGCTGAGGCTTACCAAGCAATGATCTTTTCTTTCTTCCCCTTAAATGAAGATGATGAATTTAAGGAGCTTCAGTAGCAGAAATAAAAGAGGCTTTCCTTCATTTGTCTGGTCTCAACACAAACCACTCCTTTTTTTCTTTTTGCCTAATCAGATTAGTTTTTAAATCCTTTCAGGTGAGGCTCCTGTTTACTTTCCCAGTTCCTAGAAATCTTCTCTTTTTTTTAGGTTGATTTGGAAACAAGGAGTCTTTCCTTTAGCTTTAGTTTTAGGGCAAGAATTTTCCAAAGCGTGCTTCAGCCATAGCAAAGAAAATGGGCTAGGACATAGACTAGAACAAGTTACTGAGCAGAAGGAATGGGATTAAAAAGAAATTAATATTACATTTAGAAGAATATTAGGAAGAAATTCTTCTCTGTGAGGGTGGTAAGTCGATGGCACAGCTTGCCCATGCAAAGTTGTGGCTGCTCCAACCCTGGAAGTGTCCAAGGCCGGGTTGGATGGGGCTTGGAGCAACCTGGGATAGTGAAAGGTATCTGTGCCCTTGGCAGGGGGGTGGAATGAGATGATCTTCAAGGTGCCTTCTAGCCCAAACCAATCTGTGATTTAATGATTTTCTAGAGGCTGTTTTTTAATGCAGGGGCAGAGAGCACCCCTGAATGAAGGTATGTAGTGTGAGCTTCATCCACTGACATAAAAAAACAGCAGCTAAAGAGGTAGCACTTGCAGAGCTGTACTGCACAGACAGAGGTGGGTGAAGTTACATTCCAGTCACCTAAAAGGATCCAGAGATGACAAAAATACTTTAAACCTCAGAACCGCTCAGTTAAATATAACCTCTATGCCCATGGCAAAGCTACAAGTTAAAGGTCCCATCACAGGTAGGTGGCACAGGAGTAAATTTGCTGTTAAATGGGAAGGGCTTTTAATTTTATGACTGAAGTTTACAATAACATCTATAATCAATAGCCTAAATTCAAGAAAATAAAACACTTTAACTGCCTGTAAGACTCCAGAGCTTTGCGCTTTGTTTTACCTTTGGTTATTTGTTCTGAAAGGATTAAGTGCTTAAAAAGCTTAAACACATAGGAGGTGATTCTACTTTCTTTTATTGTGATATAAATTTGGGATAGTTCAATTAAAGTGAATGGGTATATACAGGTATAAAACTTGTGTACACACTAAGAGCATAAGTCCTATAGACTAAAGCGACCATAGGTTACTATAAATCGGAAAGATACTGAGCCCTTGCTTGTCACCCAGTCATCAGTTTTAAAACAATGTATTATATCTTTTTTATCCTTGATGTGTCTCTTTCATGTTTGCTGGGAATAGATAGATTTTCCAGAATTATGATTATGTCTTCGTATCATTCATTTTGGTTGTGGTTGCTACGTTACGAGACAGGGATATAGCAAAAACTCTCTTTGCTTTGTTGGATGCTTTTCAGAAGTTAAATGATGGATAATGGGAATGTTTTAAGACTTGATTTTTTTTTAAAAAGCCTTATTGCTGAGATACAGGTGTGATGGTATTACTTTGTAAATGGGGGTTATTATGCCCAAATTAAAGATAAGGCACTAGTGTGAAGTAGTAAAGACTGGAGAGGAAGTGCAGTGAACTGTGCTAGAAGGCTCTGGAGATATACTTGGGGAGTGGTAGCAACACTACCCTTCACCCCTTTGACCTCCTGGTGGGCTTGTTAATGGCTATGAAAAGGTGTCCCTTTTAATGCCTGGGGGTCAGGATTTGTTTTTGGAGCACTGGACAGCTGAGGACATGTGCAGGTAAGAGCAGACAGGGCTGAGGCTTGGAGCTGGTGCCAATGGCACTGGCGGAGCGCCAAGAGCTGTCCTTGCACACTGCTCACACACAAGTTACTCTGGGAGAATGTATGTAAAGGGAATTATTATTTTATTTTTTTTTAGATTCAAGAGCTGATGAAGTTTAATTATCTCTCTGAGCTCAGATTTAGTTATTTTGCATAATTTTAATCACCGATGGCCTAATTTTCATAGGTGTTAATTCCTGCAGCTCACGCTGAATAGGAGAAGCAGATGCTCACACCTCTGGAAATGAGTCTTTAGGATCTAGAGTTCACAGCTGACTTCCTAAACCAGATATTGATAATGAGTTTTACTTTAGTCAATTTTTATTTTAAGAAATACTTCCTTAAAACAACGATTTCCATGGCTGCGGAAAGATGTGTGTGTTCTATATTTAAGATTTTAATTTCAAAGTAGACCTAAAGAGCAGAGAGTTCTGATGGGATGAGGAGAAGGAATCCTCTTCACCCGGTGTTTGATGAAGAGCACTTTTCATTGCCTTTATGGTTGCATTTAACTCTTCAGGCCCAAGAAATGGGATTTGGAATTCCCAAAAGGAACTAATAAGAAGAGTTCATGGCTGTGCTTTATATGTTGTGGGAGTTAGGTATTTGATACTTGTCATGTGCAAATTGTGTTCTTTATTATTTTCTTTGGGGGCAATGAACCCTGTGAGAGTATCCAGATTTGCACAAGATGTTGTGAGTTATTTAAGAGAGCATGACAGCTCATCTGAACAGTACCTGTGAATACAAGTAATTGGCAGTATTCACAAATATTTTCTGTGAATACATTACAAAATTTGGAAGTGCTTTGGGGCTAATGAAAAAATCATTCACAAAAAAAGAATCATTCACAAAGTAAGTTGAGTACATTGATGTGTGCTCATATTAGTGTGTTTATTTTTCATATAGTTTTGAGATGCAGGTTTGCTTGCCATAGCTGTAGTCAGGAGCAGGTACTCACTGTGGAGAATACACAGAATTATGATGTGGAAGGGTTTTTCTGCAGAGACACCCCACTGTGTTTGAGTTTACAGTGATCAGTCAGCAGTTAAGGAACATATGTAGTTTTAACAACTGTGGATCTGCTGTAAAAGAAGAGAGCATTTGTCTTGAGAATAAAGGAAGGAAATTATTTTAGGTAGTTTACATTACACAAAACCCAAAGATTCTGTGGTAAAAGTAAACTAGGAAATTTAGAGGAGTGGAGGCATAAAGCAGCACAAGTGTGAACAGATTGGTTATAAAAACAATATTACCTAAGATTTGCGTTTGGGAAGCTCGGGAAGACTTTGGGCTCTTATTTACTCCTCTCATACTGTGACTTGTGAATCAAAGTGAACTCTGCCTGTGGAAACAGTTGTGTTAGAAATATGCTCTACATTTTCAGTCATGATGGGGAAATAAATTCTGCTTTCCATGGATACAGAGCACTGTTTTCCCTGTGGTTTTAATAGGTTCTTCCTGGTATTTAAGCTGCTACACACCAACAACTGTGGTCTGTACAGCATTCACCTACCTGTGCCCCAAAATGTTGTAATTCCTTGAAAACCTTTAATGCTCTTTAGGTGGGAATGGAATATAGAATGAAAGTATTTTTTGTCTAGAGCTTGCTGTGTATCTCTTCTTGTGGAAAATGGAATTAACTGAGATGCTTTAGCCAATCCCTTGAAGGAACTGGCAGGACCTTAGGCACTTAGAAAGGCGCCCCCTGTGGAAAAGCTGCAAGTGCTTGGAGCTCCGTTGATGTATGCAGGATTTCAGCTGTTAGGGGCATTTCAGAGTGAGGTGTTCAACTCTTGGCAGAGAGGGCTGGTTTAGTGCTTTGAGACACATGTTTGAAAACTACTGTTCACACTTAATCAAACCTCTTAATCTTCGCTCATTTTTTACACAGTGCTCAAAGGTGCTGTCAGGATGATTTAGTGCTTCAGAACGCTTTGGAGTTTGGTGCTCTGTCAAAAGTTTTACACAAGTGCTCCAGACAAATAGCACATACTTAACCTATGTAAATTGAACACTCAAAATGTTTCCAAACATTCCCTGTTTTGGATAGGAAAGTGCTGCTATAAAGGTTAAACCAATTGTATTTTGTCATCTAATAAAGTACCTCTGCCTTACCTGTAGTCTTTCAAAAACTCATTTTACCTGTTCTGTTTCTATTCCCAAAGGTTTGCCTGGAGGACTTCTGAATGGAAAGCTTGCCAAGTGTCTCTGCTCCTCGACCAGCAGGACCCTCACCACCAGAAGCAGGCAGGGCTCTGTGGAGGTGGGATCCAAACCCGGGTGGTCTACTGTGCCCAGCTCATCGCGGAACTGGGGACACACCGGCTGAAGGAGGGTGCGTGTGGAGGGTTGCTCTGAAGGGCTGGCCTGAGCAGATCTGAGTAGGAGAAACATGAAGAAAGAAGTAGATAATTTAGGGACATTGGTAGCCTTTGGCTTGCTGATGCCCTCCTTGTATCCATGCTCACACAGGGAGGTGCTGCTCGGCACCAGGGGAAGCCCTGAGGAACTGCCAGGAGCCACAACCTCCTGGGATGAATTGCTGCCAGTTCTGTTGTTCGCTTGCGTTGGGAGAATTACAAAGGATGAAGGAACTAAATTATGCTTGGAGTTGACTTCTCTTCCTCTGTCATATATCAGGAAACCCAGCCCCTTGGTAGCTGAATGCACTTATCTGTAGTGTAGTCTTAGTTTAGAATATAAAGCAGGTTGTCACACACCATTCCGGATATGGCTTTAGCCTCTGCTTCAGGTTGATACACAATCTTTCTTGTGATTTGAAGGGGAAAGCAAAAATAATATTGTCACAACTTTTGAACAGACAGACGGGTTTTGGACTCTGGAAGTGAGTTATATTTCCTTTAGAAGAATAATAAGTAGTTACAGATTCACAATGAATAATTCATCATAGGCTGCTTTATTTACTCAATGTGGTGCTCTTGCAGAATGTGTTTTTGAGCAGAGATGTAAGATAATAACAACACAATATTGTATCTTAGATTTATTTACTTACAGAGGAGAAGCAAGTGTTTCCTGGATGCCCAGTGTGTGTCCCAGCATCCCTCACAGACTCTGAGGTTGTAGAAAACCAGACCTAGTTTTAATCTCTATTCAGTCCATGCACAGTGGCTGATTCACCTCTCCCAGACATCTGGCACTCCTTTGCTCTCCCAGCACAACCCCTCTCTCTTGTTCCACACAAGTGTGTGATGCAGGGGACTTTCAGAGTTAGCAAAGTGCTGTTGATGAAGGGTGTGTGGCATTTATTGACTTTCTTCATCCTGAGCGCTCCTGTGTTTCTTGCAGCCACTGCGAGGCAGCTTGGTGAGCAGAGAGCTTGAACTGACTTCATTCACATTTTATTCTTTGTCAGAATTGTGAATTTCTCAGGAAGATTAGAGGAGTGCCCCTGAATTACTTGAACATTTACATATCTTGTGACCAGAGTGGTGCTACATATCCAGTGTGTGACCCACCCTTTTTCCCTTGCTCAAAGTTCAGTTCAGTTTTCAAGTAGCAAGCCCTCTCCTCATCTAAAAAAAAAACAAAAACCCAAACACCCTGGGATACCTCTTCCTTGTATTTACACTTCTAATATTTAAAAAAAAAAATCATATAGGTAACTGAAAAAACCCAGATGTGCAGAGCAATTGTACAAGGTATAAACTGTTACTGTAATTTCAAAGCAGTAGTGCTTGGAAAGTGAAAGTCTCATCTACTGTCAGCACAGTCACATGCAAATGGAAACAGGGAAAGCCTTCCCTATTATCCCTCCTCATCCAGTAATATTCAGTGTGTCTCATTTACTAGCTGACTAATTTTTGTTCTTTGAATAAATAAGGAATTACATATTTTTTGGCTTTTTTTCTTCTGGCAATCAGAACTGGCAAAATACTTTTATTTATCACTGGGGCATCTCATCTTTTTACCATACCAATTTTTCTATGCTGAGGAGAGGATGAGGAAGTTAATCCTCTATGTATAAGCAAATATAGTGTCTAATTGCTACCATCAAAAGCACAGTGATTTTTCTTTCTTCACCTCTTGAGTGTCCTTAAAGGGATCATTCAGGAATCAAACAAGTGAGTCTAATGGGACATTACCATCCATCACAGTTGTTATTCTTCTGGTGACTTCTAAAGAGAATTTGGACCAGGGCCCAATGACATATGTGAAAGAAGATTTTGTCCCGTGGTCTCTCCAGCAGCATTCTGGGATAAAATATGTTGAATCCTAGTTGGAGACAGGTACCATCTGTGATGTGTTTATACATACTGCTCAAAGCTCTTTTATCCCCCAAGGATATCTCTCCCATTTTTTATTTGCTTCGTCTTCCCATCTATTTCTTCTTTTATTAAAATGTGTGTGTTTGGAAAGGGAGCACCTGTTTCCTTGAGTCCCTATATATCAGTTGTTCAGAAGGCTAAATCTACTGAAATCTTTTTGTATTTTGATTATAAGTTTCCAGCTTGAAGATACTGAAAATGGAAAAGTCTCACTCAGGTATTACTTTAAGAAATGCATTGATAAGATTTCATATTTTTCTTCCCCAAGAAGTGACCTAACTAAGAAATCCCTGTCTTGATCCAAGTGAAGTTATGTATTTTTTAAGCCTTGAGGAGGATGTTTATACTATTAATGTATTTGGAAGGAGAAGATCTTGCAGTCCTTGAAGTCCTTGGTAACATTCCTGCATTCTGAGGTTGCTACAGCTAAATTTACATTGGTAAATGTGTAAAGTGGTGTGTAGTTCAGAGGTCTGTGTTCCTGTGTTTTTAGGTAACCTAAGTGAAGAGACTGTGCTGGTTTTAATGATTGTTCTGTCCAAGAAGTCCCCATCCCTCCTCACTTGTGAGGCCTTTGTTAATTTAGGCTGAACTTTAACATGATTACCTTTCAACAGATCCTGCTTTTTTTTAAGTGTTTCACTGAATTTTAACATTTTTAGATTTATAATATATAATTTTCACAGAGAGGTTGTAATTTAGTAATTCCAGGGATGGAAGTGGCAAATCTCCATGTTTGAAATGATGTTGCTTTTGAAGAGGAGACACATTTTGCACAAAAGGTAGCACAGAATATGCCAGTGAGCTGCTTGTGGTACAGCCCTTTCTGCCCTTCAGCTCTGGATACTCCCTGATCCCTGTGCCTGGACATCCCATTTCTGGAACAAACTGTAGGAATGGTGGTGGCTACCCTTCTTTGTACCTCTTTTTTAAAAGTAAATCTGTTCACTCATATGAAAACTCTTTTAAGCAAATTAGAAATGCACATCCTTAACTTATTTTCAAAGCCAGACACTGCTAC
This sequence comes from Promerops cafer, assembly GCA_013398275.1. Taxonomy (NCBI): domain Eukaryota; kingdom Metazoa; phylum Chordata; class Aves; order Passeriformes; family Nectariniidae; genus Promerops; species Promerops cafer. The sequence continues at coordinate 3,472,825 of VZSE01009345.1, read as the reverse complement.
CATAGGACACACATGCTTTCTTCTCTTCTGTAAGTTGCCTTACAAAAGAGATAAGATTTTTGGGGTTTTATGAAATTTTATCTGAAATGTATTTTTCCATAATAAATTTTAATTGATCTGGGGGAATATCACTAACTAGTAATCCCCAGTGTACCAACACAAAAGATATCTGGAAAAGGTAGGGAAGAATATTATACAACAATCTGTTTATGAAACCTCTCCTTGTTTGGCAGTACAACTCTCAATCCCAATAAATTATTCCAGTGATATGGGAATGAAAATCCCTCTTAGAATCTGGGACTGGTGTCTGTATTTATGTTCAAACAGTTAATAAACATATGTAGTTCCTAGATTTAATCGTCTACCTCAGGATTTTTTTACTTTCTTTTCTGAAGACCAGGGAGTATCCTTCTGTTTTCTAATTAATTTTGCTTTTTGGATTTATCTGGAAACTGTATCTCTTTATCAGTAGTCTGGGAGATGGCAGTCTTTATAAAATACTCCAGAAGTATTTCCTCTCTTCTCTGAACTAGTTATCTGCTGTCTCTAGTGACTGGGATTGCTGCTCTTTCCATATTTTCTGTAGTTTTCTAACTAGGGTTCTGTCTGCCCTGTCATTCTTCCATAAAATTTGTGCCTTATATATCTTGACATTTTTCCTTTTTTACTTGTTTGAATGAGATCCAATTTACCTCTTGCTTTCAGAATTTTCTTAAAGTGTTTTTGGAGCGTGTCTGCTTAAGTTTTAATTATAAGACTGAAAAGACCTTTGTGAAATAATGCTTCACTTCCTTGTATCCTCATTATTGTTTACTCAGCATAGTAAATTTGGCTAATAAAATGTATCTCTTATTACCTGCTCACCAGAAATCATTGCAGGTTCCTATCTTCTTAATCTTTGTTATTTTACATCTGAAAATCCATGTAAAATTCTCATGCCTGTACAAGGTTCTAAAGTTTTGTTTACATTTTTTTTTGCTTAATGAGTTTCTCTATCATATTTGTCTCCATATATTTTTTTTTATTTGAGCTCTAATTTCAATAGCAGATATGTGACATAGTTGTGCCTTCATTATTTTTGGATGGCTTTTAGTGTTACCCTGCAAAACTATTTCTTACAGAAGTCTCTATTATTTTTATATTCCTCTTTCCTTTGAGAGAGATTCAACCCTCACCTGTTAGTAGACATAGTACCTTGCCTGACTTACTCCACTACAGTTCCCCAGCCTATACTAATTTTTGCTTTATTTTTAGGATCAAATTCCACCTGGTTCATTTTACATCAGATTGTTTTTTTATAAACTTGTGTGTTGCCAGCTGTAGAAGCAAAACCTCCTTTAGTCTGTTTACAGCTGAGGACTTGGAAAATACTCAAGTACCTGTTCAGGTCTAATGGTTACTCTCTGATCCATCCCTGTGTGTATTCCCTTATGTAGTTTTGTCTTACAAGCCCCTTTACTGACAGAATCACAAAATGGTCTGAACCTGAAACTGGTCCCCTGCACTTTCATCTAAGTCCTACTTCTACGAGTCTCAAAATGATTATTTTATGGCCTTTATACGTTCTTGTTTTCCTCAATATATTGAGCTTTCTCCCTACTGCTGATAGACAAAAATGTCTATTCCTTTCTTATCTGATCAGTGAATTTTTCAGACTCCTCGTGATTCCCTCATGGGAAATATTTTGGCATTGTGTTTTGTTTTTCAGATATTGGTGCCTCTTTGGACTTGAACAGAGATTAATTTGAGGAGTCCTTTAGTTCATATCTTATGTTATTGTCTATTTATTCTCATCCCTTTCTTTCTGCCCTATTGTCTTTTTTAGCTCCAAAATGTGCCGTTTTACTTCCTTTGCTCTGTTCCCTCATGAGGATGCCACAATCTTTTCCCCTCAAGTTCTTTGTTCTGCTCTGAATCATGACCTTCCAGCTTGTGTCTCCTGGGGGATTAGTGTTTCAAATTGGTGCATGTGGCATCTGTGCAGTAGACGATGGCTTTGGGAAGAGGACAATGCCAGTGGAAAGTCCAGTTGGAAGGTGTCACTGTCCCCTTGGGTGCCAGGGGTCTTGTGGAGTGACTCTTTAGGAACTGGAAGTTGGTTGTGCAGGTTGTTGTTGTTTATGGCTGTTGCCATCCATATTTGTTGGGAAAGGACTGTGTTGATGGAGGAAAGCTGCCCGCTGGAGTTGATGCAGGTTATGCACTGTTGGAGTGAATGGGAGCCCTGTGAGGAGTGTGAGCCCCATATTAAATGCACACTTTTTTTTTTTTTGTTATAAATTTATGCTGGTGAAACTGCAGGAATGAGAAGATTAATTTACTCTACGGAAATTAGAATTTTAGGACTTTGATGTTTCAATCCTGTTTTCCTTGTCTGGTTTATGAAATTGAAAAGGAATAGGTTAGAATATATTAGTAATGAGAAAACTTGACTAAGACTGTGGGAGGGAGAGAAATGATGGTCAGCAGTGGTGTGAAAAAAGCTTTGTTGAGCTGCTTCTGGTACAGCAACAGGAGCATCCAGCCTAGGGGTTAGCTGACCTGAATCAGCTAGAAACCAGATTCTCAGGTGGAACCTCTCCCCCCCAAGGATCCCTCTCATCCCAAACTAGTTATTTATCACCGGGATGGCTGTATTGGCTTGAAAAGATGAGAAATACACCTCTGAAGTGTGAAATATATTCAGGGAAGTCTGTATCAGATTTAGATTGCTGGGATGCCAAGTTATTGATCTGTAAGCTCGCCAAATGCTGAGCAGATTTATGAGATACAACTCACATAATGGAAAAATAAATATGTAACAGCTGGCTTCTTCGGGGAAACCCTGTAGAAGCAGGAAAGGAAATGATTTTATTCAGATTGTTGTGGTGCTTGACAGTAGTGTTTAAATGTGCATTTCAAAAATTTGAGTTTGAATCCATTAAGGAAAAAACCATTTTCCCTAATGTCTTTCAGAGGTGTAATATTTTCAGTTCTTTCATATCTTAAAACTAATTAAACTAAAATGAAGTGAGTAATGTTTAAAAAGACTTTGACAGTGAAAAAAGTGAGCCTTTTAAGAGGTGCCTTATAAATAACAGGCCTTTTTTTTGTCAACAAGCTATTCGTTATGACCATGAATAGTTATCCCTTTATGAATGCTTTAATTTGTTTAGCTGGCTGTGGTATGCAGCAAGTAATATGCTGCCTAGTTAGTTCACGTGAGATACTAGGTTTTAGTCCAGGCTTTTATATTTGAAAGCTAACATTTTAATTGCATCTGTATTTTTATAATTATTTCCTGCCACTGAAACTGGATTAATTCCGTTCAGGACAGTGATGGTTTGTTCTGTGTAATTGTGTCCTGCTGCTGTTCTGAGGCCGGGGAGCTGCATTGTGCTCAGACAATAACACGGAGCGAGATGAAAAATTAAAAGGATTTGTGTGTACGAGGCTACGCCGCAAACTGGGACACTGGGGAGAGGGAGCTAAGCCAGAGGTGTCTGGATCAGGAAACACTGGAGATAAATGATGTTTGTGTGCCAAGGCCAGCTCTGCCCAGAGCAGCCTGGCTGCTCCCAGGATCCCTGCTGCTGTGTCACCAGCTTAGCTTTGGGCCACCTGTGCCACATCCCGGTGTCCCAGGCACATCCAGGCACATCCACAGAGGTGCTTTTCTCGTGCCAGTCACAGAAGAGGTCTCTCCTTCCTGTGGAATGAATGCTGAACTCGGCAGTGGGCAAAGTTCCCACTCTTACAAGGCTTTCATGAAGTTTTCATGGATTTTCTTTGCTATTTCTTAGGTTTTCTTCCCTGTTTTCTTTGTTTCTTCTCTCATCCTCTCTGGTGGTCTGCTCCAGCGGTTTCCAGCCTTTTCTGGGTAACAGCCAAAAGGCTCAAATATCCTGTAGAATCCTTTTTTCCTTCCCATCATTGCCTTTGCTGCCATCCCAGCATCCCTGTTGCCTCTGCTGTTTTTCTTGGACACTCTTAATGAATTGTCACCTCTGATCTGCTCAGTCATGTGGCTGCTGGTGGGGAGCCCCGTGTTCACTCTGAATTTTTGCCAGATATGTAAAGTCTGTTGTTAATCTCCACAAATTCTGCTATAGCAAAACAATGCAGTATCCCAGCTGAGATCACAGTCCTGTTGAGCAGCAGAGGGAGGACACAAGGATACTTTTTGTCTGTGTCACTTTAATAAAATTGTGAGGATTTTTATTGTTCTGAAATACATTAAGCCATTGTTGCTCTTGGCAATCCACTATTAACCCTCTTTCATGCTGTGATTAGCCTTCTATTCATATGTTGTTCCTTGTCTATTAAATGGATTTTAATTGAAAATAGGCCTCCAACTTTGTGCTTATTGGCTTCAAAACTAATTGATTCTTCCTCAAAGCATAAAGGAACCCTTTCCATCAGACAGGGGTGCATTAAGGCCCTTAATGGAGGGATGCAAGGGACTGGGGTTGGTGCCATTTCCAGGCTGGTCAGATTGCATTCACCACTTCTCCCTTGTGCAGTGTTTTGTTTTTGCTATAAAAATGTCTTTCAGGTTAGAGAAATTACTTGCAAATGTTGTGCTGGGTTTACCCCTGTTGTGTTTTACACATGAAGATGTTTTTTATAACATAACTCGCTCCTTTGTGGTTTTCTCAAGTAATTTCCCTTTGTATTGATCCAAGTGTCTTTTGTTTCTAAGTCCCAGCAAAGGCAGTAAGAGCTTTCACAAGGATATGCCATCCCTTTCTCATGCCTGCCTTGTATCCTGGCAATCTTTAATTTGGATTAGTTTTGCCATATGGTAAACATTTGGATTTATTTCCTTGAGAATTGAGTATTACCTAAAATATGTAAGAGGCAGACGTGATAATCCTTGTGTGTATTCCAGATATATTAGTGATATTTAGAAAAGTCTCATTTTGGTTTTAGTATGAAAAATACTTGGGTTTTCATGATAGAAGGGAAATGTAGTTAAAGTCCAGGAAAAAAAGTGTTATTTACCTCCTGAGGAGTTGAAAAACCATATTTGACAGGACCTCCTGCAAACAAAATGCCATCCTATGCATTTCTGCCTCTGTCTGGTCAGCACTGCTTTTAACATAGTGTGGGTATGTGTGCCTGCAAGTATCTGTCCACATGACTCTATTCAAAGATAATTTATTTATTGGCTTAAAATTACATTATGGAAATAATCATATCAGAGCTGATTTCCTCTTCCACTCTTCCTCCAAATCATTACCTCAGTAAAAATATATAGGGAAACAAGACACTTTAGAACCCAATTTATTATCTCCTGCTGGTAGCAATAACCTGAAAATAACAGCAAACAGTAAAATTCAAACTTGAGGCAAGACACTGGTGCTGGGAACAGCTGCAGTTGCATTTATAAAGGATAGATTCAATATAACAGCTATAGAAATGTGCAATGTTTCAGAGGCTCCCAGATTAGTACTTGATTGCTTTTTCAAGTTTATTCTATATTTTGGGAAGAACACAGGATTTTAAAAGGTATGAACAAGCATCATAAATAAGCTGCTACTTGAATCAGAGATGTTTCCTCCCCCTCCCACTCTTTGCTTTCCTGGCTTCTGCCTTTCACCTTCCTCCAAAAACGTGGCTAACATTGTTCCAAGCAAAATAATTACACAAAAAGCACTTTTTCTATATGAATGCAGGAAAATGCCACTGTAGAGTCAATTATTGAACGAAATCAGAAGGCTGGCCCATTCCTAAAGACATTCCTGGCAGCTGTGTTCATTTATCATAGGCATAATGCCAGGCTTTTTTCCTGAATAGGGCATCCCCAACCAGGCTACCTGTGCCATTTGGAGGCTGCAAAGTGTGAGAAATTTGGCATTTAAAAGGTTCACGGTAAAAGTCCTCCTTATCATTCCTTTATAATAAAAAATAGATAAATTTGTTAGAGTATAAAAGAATGACAGTAGAAAATCACATCAAGCTTTGAAATAAACCAGATGGAAATCAGAGTTTTTAATCAAATGGCTGAAGAAGGAATGAAATTCTGTTTTGAAGAGGACCCTGCTGGTTCATCCTGTCACTCTGGGTAGAAACTGTGTCTCTCCATACCTGCCAGGTGTTGGAAAAGGATGATATTGTATATGCATTTCTCATTACAGCTTGGGTTTTTTTTTCTGATCTTATTCCTGAAGACTGACTGGAGGATTGCAGTCAGTGTAGAGTGAGTATAAGCTGGCACAGACTTGGAATGTATTTGGGTATTTGATCAGAATGGTATTTCCTGATTTACCTTTTATAGAATGCAAAGAATTACATAAGGAAGTGAGCAAACATGCAGCCTTATTCCAGTGCCAGATGGGAAGTAGGTCCTGGGAAAAGAGCTCCCAGTGCTAGAATTAAATAGGGCATCAGCCCAAGGGAGGAAGAGGAGCAGGAGGGTGGTTGGCAGGGAGAGGAAGGCAGGGATTTCCGTCAGAATGGGAAGAAGCCATCCATGAATGTGGGATGGGTGGTAGCCCCTTTAACTTTTTGTAGTCAATTTTTCTTGATTTTTTTTATCCAAAATCAATTTAAAATAGTGTTGGGCGCACTGGTCGGTTTTAAAGGAAGAAGAACCATCCCGCTGTATCTAGGCTTCCACATTTAAATAGTTAAATTCAGCGTAGAAACAACCTAAAAATCAGTGAGGAGGGAAGAGCCATTCCTGCCAATGACACCTTGAGTTAGAGCAGAGCAGGACTGGGCTTTATTCCTTGGGTTGACCATTTGTACTCAGTTTTATTTCCTTTTGTTTCTCCAAGTGGAGTTTCAGAAAACTGATACAGTTTTGCAAAGCTTGATGCTGAGAGACAGGTTAAGCCATGCATGAGACTTCTTGGTAAAATAAATATTCTTATCCTTAAAACTCTAATATTTATCTCATTCTGTCTGTCACTTCACTTGCAAGGTTTCCAGAAAAGGTCTCTTTATGTGAGCATTCAGATGAATTGGATTTATGCCACCTCGTTCTAATCCTTAAATGAACATGTCAAAGGCCTTGCAGGGTCTCAGAAAACATTCAGAAAATGATCTTTTTTACCAGTGTATTATCTTTCAGCTTAGAATTAAATCACATTGTTGTTTAATCCTGTTATTCTGATGAGCTGGAATCATAAGCACTGATATTGGTCTGAATATCATTTCAGACTGATAGGTCTAAACTCAGCTTCAGAATGTGCAAACCAGAATTTGAGATTTTGAGCACTGAAGTCTTGTTTCTAAATAAAAGGAAAAGTTGTGTTTTTCTTCAAATGATTCATTTTAAAGAAAATGATGTAATATCAGAAAAAGGAATGATTACTCATATATTGGGCATGTTTTTACAAATTCTTTTAAAATCAATTCCATGCATGGAAGCAAAGAAAAACAGACATAAAAAATAAAAATGAGGATAAAACAAACTCAGTAGCTATAAAAATTAATGAAGTCTTGGTAATGCCATGGCAGAGTAAACTCAAACAAGCCTTTGCCTCTTGAAAGACTGCTTTGATATTGATTTATCTAAAGAGACAGCCAAAATCAGCCCATAATGTAATTAAAATGCAATATCATATAATGACTCAGAGGACAGATTTAAGAGTCTTTCTTTCTCTTTCTTTTCCTTCTTCCCTCTGCCCCAAATAAAAAGGTAAGAGAAGTGAATTGAATCTAGAAATCTCTTATGATAAATGAAAATACAGAATCTAGAAGTCTCTTATGATAAATGAAAATATAAAGAGAGTCAACTTTCCAAATCCTTTGTCAGTATCAACTAAACTGGAGCCTGGCAGGGTTTGGGATTGTCTCATTTCTGTGATAAAGAGGATTGGAGATCCATGGGTTCAGGCAGCTCAGGTAAATGTCTCTCCTCCCAGGCAGGAAAGATGCTTCATGCTTGTGTCTGTGTAGAAGAATCTGAGAGCTCTGCTCAGTTTTATTGGAATTAGATGAAGAAAATTCCTGGGTCGGGACACTGCACCCATAATCCAGAGATGGCAGTGCCCCGAAGGGCGTGGGAATGGGGAGAGTCCCCTGTGCTTGGGTTTTACTCACCTGCCCCTGCCTGGCTCCCAGTTGCAGTGGGAGCTTTTTGGATTCCCTTCGTAGGTATCTTTCTCTTCAGCCCTGTCTAAAGAGGTCTCCTTGGCCATAAATGTGGGGATTAGATCCCGGTTTGTTACTCCAGCACTGTTGAAAATCAGCACTCAATCTAGTCTTAACCACTAAGCATAGTCTCAACTGGCTTGCTGAATATGGGTGATTTAGATAAAACTCTTAAGTGCCTTTCTGAACACAGGATTAACTTTTCGTCCTGGGAGATAAGACCCTGAAAAATCACTGGATTTTGGTGCATTCTGGAAAACTAAGGCTAGCAGGACAGTTACAGCTTTGATTTTCTTTTTTCCTTTTTTGTTTTTTTTTCTTCTTAGTTGCCAGACCAGTCGATGGGAAGCTTTGCCAGGGTCCTGCCCCTGCCACCTCCCAGGTGTGTCACCTGCCGTGCCTGGCCGAGTGTGCGGTGTCCTCGTGGTCACCGTGGGGTCCCTGCCTGCCCGAGAGCTGCCAGCACCGCCACGGAGGGAGAGGTGAGCAGGGAATGGAATATTGCAAAAAGACAGCAAAAGCAAGGTGTCACACTGGACACTGGGAGCCTAATGTGTTTTTTAAAAAAATTAATCTAACACAGGATGAAGCTCTTGGATGTGTGTAGTGGAATCTGACCTTTAAAAGCTTTTTGCCATAATTCATGTGAGAAGAAAAAGTGAGATTTTTCAAGCTGATTCAGGTCCTTTTATCCTGCAGTGAACTTGTGCAGGATGATCTCTTGGGCTAGCAGCTGCCAGGCTGCGCCTCTCCGATCCCCCTGGAAGTCCTGCTGCCCGCCTGGATTCCAGGGCAGTGTGTCAGGACAGAGGTGCATCCCACAGCCCTGAAATCTGGACTCAGGTGGACCCAAGAGGTTGTTCTCATTGTTGTGGGTTTGGTTTAAATTCCTGGAAGAAGGATGTGCAAATGTAATTCAACCTCCCCTGGATTTTAATTGACTGCTGTACGTGTTTGCTGCTGTGACACGTTGAGATTCCTCACAGAGCCTTTCCTAAGGCTCTAAGTTGCAAAGATGGCTCTTGGAGTGCATGCCAGGGAATGGATATTATTGTTTGGAAATTATGCTTTTCTGAAAACTGCTTAAGTATGTGAAATGATTTCAGCTGGTCAAAATTTTTCAAACACAAAGAGAAATAATAAAAAATAATAATATTTGCCAAAAGCATTTCATGTTTAAATTGTTTTGAATGATTTCTTTATGCTCATTTGAGAATTGTGGAAGTTTCATTTGTTATATTTTCTGGGATGTTTTATTTTTAATTTTCTTTTCTGTTTTGTGACCAAAGCATTTCCATGTGGCCTCTGCTAATGCTGTGTATTTGCCCCTGCTCCGAGACTGTCGGAGGAAAGGGCCCCATGTATTTTTTTCTGCCTTTTTCTTAGAATTCTGTGTCATTTACATAACAGAACTTGCTGAAAGATACCTGTGTATTAGTTCTGCATTGTATATAGCAACATGACTTTTGGTTTAATTCAGAAGGAGGTAGATTATGTAATCAATCCTGTGATTATTTCTGTAACCTTTTTCTTCCACTTTACATTTGAATCTTCCAGCTTAATAGGATGTCATTTCAAAGAGGTCTGATATGTATTATGTATCAGAAAACCTTACACCTTCATAAAACAGAATACTAATTTCTTAGTAAACTGTTCTGCTGTGTCTCAAAACAAATCCTTTCGTTAGTGGATTCCCAGGCAGAATATAGATGTCATTTATATCTCCAGTTCCTTAACTGTTCCTCTCTTTTTATCTTAATGCTCTTATAACATTGATATATGCATCACTGGTAAATTTCTATATCCTGACATGTACTTCTATCTAATGTTGATGAAAGGGAAAAAGAAAAGTGAAAAATGTGGGTTGCTGGAATTCCTTGCACACTGTTAGATTTTACATGCCTGGGCACCTACAGCCGAGTGCTGTCCCAATCAGTCCAGTTTGTAAATATTCACTTGTTTGTCTTTAAATCCCCCAGCTCCAGATGCCCCATGTAGTCCTCTTGCTACTAGATTAATGGGTGGATATTTTTTCTGTTGTCCAGTTAATCCAGCTCTGCTTTTTCCAGGCTTTAGGATGAGACAGAGGCAAGTGATCGTGGACCCCGTGGGCACCCTGGCAGGTTGTCCTCATTTGGTGGAGTCCATTCCCTGTGAAGACGCGCGGTGCCACGAGTGGGTGGTTTCAGAGGGAGCCTGTGTGACCGACCATGGGAAATGTGGGCCTGGACACCGTGTCCTGCAGGCTGTCTGCAAGAGCAGGAAAGGTGAGCTGGGCTGTGCTCGTAAAAGCCCCCTGTTTTTTTGTGCCTCCTAAAATGACATTTTGTTGCAGAGCAATTGTGATTATGTACAATGGCTCCTTACTGAATTTTTAATGAAACTTTCAGATTTTTGGGTTGACTGTTTTGCTCCGTAAAGCCTGGAGCAGGTAGAACCCAGGATTTTACCTGGAGCCTTCTGTTCCATTTTATCCAAAAGGGGATGGCTCACCAGTGCAGGTTGTGTGTTGTCATTGCTGGCCTTATTACCACAAAAGTGGGATATTTGTACTGAATCAAGGCTCTCACTGAGCTCAGCAGCTCTGAGGGCATTCAGAATATCAATCCAGCTCCCAGAACTGCTTCTCAGTTTTTAGCCTGTGGTCTGAATATTTCTCTTATTGGGATAATGCTGTTACAGTCATGAGCAGGGATGCTTGGTTGTGCTGCCAAAATTAATACAAGACTAAGATGTAAATGAAATGATTGTACTGAGTAATCCTTCCCTTGGCAGCAGTTTTAGACCTGCAGAGTGTTCAGTGTACAAGTTGCTAATAATGAATAAGTACATTTTTATGTGACGTTTACAAACAGCCACCAAGATATTATTTCTTGTGTATGGTTTGAACCTCGGCCAAAAGTTTCATTTCTTGATAAGGTCACTGTTGTCAGATCTTTAGATTCAATTACGTGGAGCACAATTTTGCAGTCCTTAGTCACAGCAAGACTGTGCTATCATCTCAAAAGTGGCAAAATTGTGCAACTTTAGAGCCTGATATTTTATCTGTAATGGAGAACTCTGCTTTTGGCTGTTGGTGAGACCAATCACAGGAAACAATTTTAGGGTGGTAACAAGTGGTTAATTGGTAAGTGGTTAATGTAGTGGGTTGTTTATGAGGCACTGGAACCTGGCAGAAAGAAAGAATGGCTGCTTTGTCTGAAGAGCATGGATTCTCCTGAAATATATTTAAATCTGTGAGGTTTTCTTGTTAGTTTGTGAGAAAGGGGGGGAAAAAAAGAAATCTTCAACTGTTACAAAATGACAGCCAGAATGTTGAGGAGAGCAAAGAGCTCACTCTGAATTTTGCCTGGGTGGTCTCTGCTGATGTGTGATGATTACTGTAGGTCCAGGCCAGCAGGATGTGTGCAGATGGAGGCTGGCATTGCCGAGGAGCACCACGTACTTCACACTGTTAAAGCTGTGCCAGCATCCATCTCTGTGCCCCAACTTGTGCTGGGGACAGAAAGCGTGTTCCATGGCAGATGCTCACTGATCTCTGATCAAACTGTTCTCTGTGGCTATGATCCTTCAAAAGCCAGGCCTTTGAAGTGTCTCTTTTTCACTCAATTGTTCAACAAGGTATTGGAAGTCTCACAATACCCTTTTCATTTCAATTATTCTGTGCATGTTGTAGTTACAAAAAAATGTGTTGGGACAATCTTCCCACCCTGCCAGCCTGAGGCAAACATTGTTATTAGATGTGATCAGTGTCCACTTAAAACTGAGAACGTTTCACCAGGAAATATCCAGGTTACCAGGCAGGTTAGAATCACTGCTTCATACTACTCTGAAGATTTTCTGAAGTCTTTATGAGTGTGAGAGGTCTGGAACAGTCCTTACAGTTGAAGTCGGAAAAAGACTCAAATTGTTTCTTATTCTCTCAGTTCACTAACATAGTTGCTTTGTTCATAAACTTATTTATTTCCTTCCGTAATGTTTTCTTACCTAGATTTCCTTTGCAAAAAGTAGTCTTCTTTTTTTGGATAAAAGTTGGAGTAAGTGTCAGCTTTGCTTAATGTGTTTTACCTGGAATAGCTGGTTAGTTGGCAGTAGGAGGTCAGAAGGGAGTTATGTTAAACTGAGATGTGTCATTTACAGGTGAAATCGCATAGGGCCTGTCCATGCTTAGCATTGTACACGTGTTCAGTATTCTGTGCAAGCAACAGCCCTGCTGAAAGCTGTATTGTGTGCTGCTATTTTCATTTACTTAAGCGTCTTTTGTAGAATTCAGCTCTAAAATACAGTGATTTATCCAGTCATTCTGTCATCCATGCTTGGCATTATTGCTCAGTATTCCTACTGAAAGCCTGAAGGGATGAAAAAAATAATTTTTTTGGACCCTATTAAATGCCAAAATCCAGTATATCATCATCTTAACAGTTCATTTGGGCCTGGAGTGGGTTGATTAGGGTACTTTGGGTTGTCTCTGTATCCCTGCTGGCAAGACGCCTTCATTTCCATGTAAATGCCAGACTTTGTGACGTGGTGCTCTCCTCCTGTTACTGCAGCGTGCTCACTTCTCTTCACAAGCAGCTTCTGTGCTGCTGGTGTCAGCTGTGCTGCAGAAGGGTTTGCCATCAGGCTTTTCTTGTCCTTTGCTACCTTCTCCATCCTGAGTGGCTCAGTGGCAGGGGCATGTGAACCCATGTCCTTTGCCACCTGTGCTCGGCTGTGTAACGCTGGGCTCTCCGTGCCTCAGACACAGGGGGCCTTTTCCACGTGAAGTCTGTTTTTTCACTTGCCAAAAAGGAGCTTTTGGTCACCACATTTCCTTTCTCCCAGGTACTGTCCACAGGGCCAGGCCGTGCCATGAGAGAGGTGAGCAGGGAGCAGGAGCTAAAGAACCTCTTTCACCAGCTAAAGTCTCACCTTTGAATCCTTTGTAGTGTCCTTTCTTTCCATGTTAAAGAGCCATCCTTTCTGGTGAGGTTGTTGCACTGGCCCAGGTGACAAACTGCTGCTGGCCTGAGCTGGAGCTCGGGCAACCTGGGAGCGAGTCACAGGTGGGTCAAGCTCTGATTTGTGGGGCTTCTCTGAAGGCTTTGCTGTCAAAAAAGCATCTCTGTGTAAGGGCTTGCATGGACTTCAGTGATGTAACACTTGTGCTCAGCCTAGAGGTACAGAAATGGCTTTTTGTTTCTTAAATAGGGTAATCTGTAATAATGAAGTGGTTCCACAGAGCACATACTATGGACAGCAGGGTTTTATGTAGTAGCTGGAGTCTGTAACTTGTGATTTGCAGCAGTTTAGCACAGATGAGGAGTAATGAGAAGACAATAGCAATCTCATTACTTTGTCATTATTAGGTGTCTGCTCCCACCTAGGAGTGTCTCTAATCTCTGTTAATAAGTTACTGAACATATGCAAGATACTCTTAGTGTCTGGTCTATATCCCTTGAGTGCTTCTCTTCTGTATCAAGAAAAGGCAGTAATGTAATAAGTCAAATTAAATTAAATAATGTATAGAAACACAATGTGAAATAATGCATAGAGTAGAGAAAGAGTTCTTTTGTATGTGTCTTCTAAATAAAATTTTTCAGGATGGTGTTTTTTATTTAGCTGCTGAAAGTCAATGGATATGTTTGGGAAAGTCTATGAAGCCAAAGGAACAGTATAGGTGAATTGATGATTGTACTAAAAATTGGATTGTGTGTGTCATTGGATACATTGATCTATAATTCAGATAAAAGAATTTATTTGAAAGCTCTTTTTTTATATTTACAGACACCTCAGGAATTTTTGATTTTTCTCAGGGTGGTTGTTTTTGGTTGTTCAACAAGAAATTGAATAATTGTCTGTTAGTAATGTGTTCTTGGGCACATAGCTGCAAGTACCTGACATTTGATTTTGGGCAGCTTTGATTAGCACCAACAAACATTATAGTGTATTGACCAGATGAAAGGAGCTCCCTGAAAACTTTCCAGTTCACAAAACATGAACATGGTCAAACTCTTTTCATTTTCAAAGGCAGTTGTGCAGTAGCCAAAGCATACTGTGTTTCATTTTTTGAAGAGAGTGACCAAAATCATCTTTTGCTTCTTTTGTCTTTTTAAGTGGTACAAGGACTTTGAGTGTGGTGAGTCAGGGGACATTCAGACAGCAGGGCTTGGCTCAGGGTCAGCAGGTAGAGCTTCAGTCCAGACAGGAGTACTTGTCCTTCAGAGGTAATTTCACAGTCATTTGAGTTAGGTGCTACAAAATACATAAACATGTTGCTTTCAGTCAAAGGAATTCAAATGAAGGAATTTGGGCACCCATTTTATTGTCATTTTCCCATATCTGTTTTAGGCTGCATTGATAATAGAAAATGAGATTGAAACAAAACAAATGTGAAACCAGACTTTGTTTTTAGAAATGCCCCTTGTGCAGCTTGTGCAGAGCAGTCATTATGGTAAGGAGTACAACCTGGGAACACATACGTGAAAGCAACTATAACAATAAACTCGTGAAATAACAAGTATGACTCATAAAAGTAACAATTCATTTTCCAAGCATTTTATAAATGTTTCTGACAATGCCATAAATGAATTCTTGCCTATTAGCAGTGCTCTTGAGTAGATCGTAAAATGTTATTATTCAGAATCATACCCACAAGTCATCAATCTATTTTGCTGGAATTCCCATGTCATCATTTATTAATTTGCTTCTGCTTGCTCAGATTCCTACCAGAAGAACTATTAGTAGCAGGGAGGATTTCTCTGAGACAGTGAACAGCATGGTATCTAAGTAATCAAATATATGAAATAAGTCATACCCAAAGGCTTAATTGTTTTAATCAGAAAATTATTAGATCAACAGCAGGGATTAATGCAAAGGCCATGTGATTTTGCTGTATTCAGGCTCTCGTACTCTACTCCTGGTTAACAAATCTCAGTGCAACTCAAAAGCTGCTGAGTATTTGCCTCCCTGTACTGCTTGCTTGGGTGTCAGGGTTTTTTTGGTTTGTGGAAATTAAAATTCATAGACTCAGAGAATGGTTTGAGTTGGAAGGGACTTTAAAGATCATCTCATTCCAATCCCCTCTGCCATGGGCAGGGATGCCATGAGTTTGCTTGGGGCCCCATCGAACTGGCAATCCAACCTTGTTACAAATGGTGTCTTCATTTGAAGGACAATATTTATAACCATGCTGAATAATCTCTCTGTTCCTTATGCCCAGTTCAGTGCCAGGCAGATGCAGGTGCTGAGCCAGAGGAGCAGAGTCCAGAGGGGCCCAGGATCCTGCTGACTCTCTCCCCCTGTAGCACCTGAAGGACTGGTCCTGGGACCTGTCACTGAAACTCCATCCTCAGCACCTTCTGCCTCACCTGGAGCTCTGAGGCACCCTGGGGGTGTCTGTGCATCCTTCCAGCCTCAGCTGATAAATGAGTAACACCTGGCAGGTCTCAGGGCTGTGGGGGTGAACCTCCCTGCTATGGACCTCTGCCAAGGGGGCAGCTCAGGAACAGAACACTGCTGCCAGAGGGGCTCTGGCAGTGCTGCTGAGAGGAACTTCAGCACAGTGGTTCTGCTTTATTTTCCTGCACCATCTCTTTGGTTCTAGGCAGCTGGAATCTAGAACCTGGCGCTGGCCAAGAAGATAAGAGGATTTTTGTTTTTCAGTGTTAATAAGTTCACTGAAAAAGTACATTTGGGTTGAAATACATCTGTTTCCAAGTTTCTGTTCCATCTGTCAGTTTTATTTGTAAAACTGGGGAATAGTGTTTCAGAGACAAAATGTTTTCTTACAGCATTTTTTAGATTAAATGATTAATGTTCTGGGGCTTTTTGGTAAATCAACTAGTCTTAAAATTAAAAATAAAAAATATTTTTAAAAGAGGTTGTTAGCAAAAGCAAAATATTTCTTTCGGATTAAAAACATATTTTACCTTACCTTGAAATTACTTTTTTCCTAAATCCTCCCCCAGTCTCTCTTCAATTCCACGTTAAACATTAGTTTTTTCTTCCTTTTCTCTTTCCCTTTTTTTTCCTCTTTTTTTTTTTTTTTTTTTTTTTTTTTTTTTTTTTTTTTTTTTTGGTTCAGTGCCCAAACAGAAATCCATTATTCACACAACTCAATTGCCAGAGCAGACACTGAAATCCTGTTGGAACTGAAGCGAGGAGTAAAGGGAAGTAAGGTAATAAAAGCAGTGTTAGTTTAAGATCCAATATTACATTCTGCCAGGGGTTGACAGTGAAGCTCTGCACTTGGAGAAGCTGAAGACTCTTTGGGGGTAGAATATCAACAGTGGTGTGCTCAGCTGCCTGTCTGTGCTTCCAGCTCAGTCCCAGTGTGTCCTGTGGTCCCCAAGAGTGTCTGTGATCTCTGTGCAGAGCATCCCGAGGGGCAGGAGTGTCCCCACCAGCTGAGCCCAAATCCTGCAGGAGGAAGGGGCTGCAGGGGCACAGGACAGCTGCTTTTCTTCCTCCTCCAGGGCATGAGGGAAGCAGCCACCTGACCAGTCCTGTTTTAACATGAGGTATAGAATCACTTAGGTAGGAAAAGACCTCCTAGAGTCCAGTCTCAGCAGAGTGAACTTCTTCCCTGGGTAGAGATCATGATTTTTGATTTTGTAGTGGATGGATGATACAATGTTAATTTGCAGATTCTGTTTAATTTCTCAGAGAAAGGATTTACTATGTTCAGTTTACTGAAAATAAGTTTGAATTAAGTTCTTTCCTCTTAGTTCCTGAGTGTATCTCACCATACTTGGTCACTGGAGCTGCTGATCCCAAACCAGTGTGTTTTCCTGACTTTTAGAAACACAGATCCTAAAAGGCAACATGCAAAGCTTTCTAGCTATTAGGTAAGGTCCATATTTCTCATTTAGCAGCCATGGAGGAGGAAGGATATTGCAGTGTAGTAGCAGGGCTGAGTATTATGAGCATTTGAGGAATGCTGAAGCATGATGTGTGAGTTCTTCAGTAGATTTGGGACCTGTGTTTCTTGTAGTCATAAAGATTGATGTTCTCTTTGAGCAGGCTGGTTGTTAACAAGCCAGGTGGAGTGGGTTTAGTTGCCTCCATCAAGCCTTACCTCCCAGCAGCTGGTACCATGCCAAATATTTGATGTCTCCTGCTGGAAACATTTAAAAACTCAAAATGCAGATTGTGCCCTGCTCTAGGACTGGTGCACAAAGAATGTGAGGACAGACACTGCCATGTTCAGGAGAATTTACTGTCTTTGAATCCACTGCTGAAATTGATGTCTGCAGAAGAAGCAGAAGATCAGCTTCAGGTTGATTTTAAGGTAAGCTGTTGGAAAGTTAGAGCTTTCTCTGCTTAGTCACACTTTAACAGTTTTACTTCATTCAAGATCATAGCAAACATGTGGCCCACCAGCCAAGGAAAACAGAAATGGAAAAGTGTATAAATGATTCTTGTAGTAGCTACGTGTGTGTAAATAACTATCTTGCAGTCAGGAATATTTCTCTAAAGTACAAGCTGAAATATCTCATGCTAGACAGGTGGAAGGTTGTGGGCTGGAATTGTGAGTTTAAACTCAAGCATACTCTGATTTATTTTCTTTATCTCTGAATGCAAATATGTTGCATGATTTCCAGCTAAGCTGTGCCTGTGCTTTTTCAAATGCTGGTGGTGTGTCTTGTGTCAGTCACCTAAAAGGCAGCTACACTTGGTATCTGGTGGTAATTTTAGCTCCTCATATTTGGCTGATGGAGATGTAGTGGAGCTCATCAGGAATAAAGCCAGTTTTCATCCTTCCTGTGCTGTCAGTATAAGGTATTACACCTGTGAACTTAATTTTCTTCAGTGCCAGCTAAGTGTGAGCTTGTGGTCAGTGCAGAATGCCCTCAAATGAATTGCTATGCAAAACCATGGTTCTTTTCAATATCTAGTGCTCCTTTTTTTATACCCTCTGTCTCCAAAAGATGTTTTACAAGACCTCAGAGAAGTGCTAAAATGGTGAGGGCAAAGGCTGCTTCTTCCCTATGGCTATTTCAGCAGAGAGGAGATGGGTTTTCAAATACCCAGCTCCCACTTTGCACTGTGAGAGCGAGCAACAGGTGCTGATGTTTTTTTAAAATTAACCTGAGCTTCAAACACTTGTAGGTTAGGAACAAAGGGTCGAGGTAGCCCTTTCAGAAATGGGAGCTATAACATTAAGAAAAATATAAACATCAGTTAATATGGCAAGATCTGTACTGCCCTTTCTGTTTTAAATGTTAAGGAATAAGTTTGACCTACGTTGATCTGAGCTTGTGGTAAAGGTTACCTAAAGAGCAGTGGGGTGTGTGTGACCTGTAGGTCTGTTACTTTGGTGCAAGTGCTTTGAAGAAACTTCCTGGAAGGATTAGCATTTATATACCAGGCTGGTGCATATGTATAGTTTAAAACTTTTTTTTTTTTAATAAGCTGCTTTTAATGTCTTGGGAGCTTTTATTGAGTTTGATGCTTTCTAACCTTTTGATTATGAGACTGAAATAAGGTTCTTGTATTGTATTTTTTATCTGCTGAAGCATTTACAGCTAATTTTTTAAGCTGGAAAAGAAATTGTGTAAGTTTTATTTGGTTTCGTCCCTATTGTAGGAAAAAACAACTTGGTGTTTCAGTACAAAACTAGAAAAATACCTGTAAATACCAACAGGAATTGCTGTTTTCTCAGTGAAATGGAGCATAAAATACCTGCTTGGCTGTTTTCTTTAAACTGAGCAGAACTTCACATACATGTAGTTCACATTCTTTTTAGAGGGTTATTGTATTTCTTAGGGAACTCTGATTCAGAAGAAGATGTGAGCAAAATAGGATTGTTCTAGAACTGTGTTTAAAAGGTAGGTTGATGACAAGTTCTAAAATTAACTAAGTGGATGAAAGAGGAAGGAGGTTGGAAGGATCTGTTTGAAAAGTATTGCTAATGACAAAATTCTGCACTGTGACCCGAATGTGGCTGAAGGTACCAGGAGGAGCAGGTGGAAATACGACAGTGAGGGTTCACCTCATCCATAAGGGTTCTGTTTTTTTGGATTAAGTGGGTTCCAAAGGGGGTTAAGGATTTCATGTCTTTTCTGCTGAAGGATTTCTCATATGTAGATATGATAGATGGCATACCACACTCCTTGACCATGATTTGGTAACATTTATGTTAAGACATTAAAACTCACAGCTTCTTGGGGAATATAAGTAATGGGGATGCTTTATGTCATCTTTTTATCCTCCTCATCCCAAGTGGAGTCTCTAAGGCATTTTCCTTACATTAATAAAATGTTTCAAAGTTTTCTGGTGTTCAGCTGATGGATAAACTGTACAATGGCAAATTCTGATTTTCTTAGGTTGCCAGGCTGAATCAAACCAGTAAATAGTATTTGACATGTGATACTTTTCAAATTCTTAATAGAGAGAAAATTGCCTAATTCACATTTCAAAATTATTTTAGCCAAGACTTTTTTTCCTAAGAGAAATAGTCAGAACAGTATAAAAAGCTTAAATTAAACAGGAGATCATTAGGGTAAAGAAGTGACTGGCTGTGTTTTATTGCATTCTGTGTGTGAGGTTTAGTGGGATGGAGTGCAAATCACATGCTATGACTCATGGAAGAAAAAAATGTTTCAAAATAAACCAGTTAAGTTCTGTATAAAGTAGAAATAAACTAAACCTGATTCTGCAGACAGGAGACTGGTAGTGAATATCTGTAAGGAGTGGGGGGTGGAGCTGGGGGCTGCCCTGCAGCTCAGTCTGCAGGAGGGATTGGGATGAGGGAGAGAAGGGATGAGGAAGGGCTGGGAGCAGCCTGTGGCCAGGAGGTCTCAGTGCTCCCTGTTCCTCGGGCAGGAGCTGCAGCCCAGGTCTGGCTCTGTGCTGTGCTCTGGGTGTCAGCACCAACCTTCTCCCGAGGCTTAAATAAGGGAACAATTCCAGTAACTTCAATAGACAGCTTCCCACATTGATCTCTGACCACAGCCCTTCAGTGGAGGGGAAAAAGCAGGGCTTTTTTGTGTAATTTAATCCTTCCCTGCTGGGTGGCCCTGCAGAAAGCTTTTTGTGTAACTGAAATTCCTTCGGAGCTGGACAGGAGTGATTGCGAGAGCCACCTTTGTACAGTAGTTCTGAAGACTGTTGAGTGGAAATGAAAGATAAGTCTTGTACTTCCTTTGAGTTTCTTTTTATCAACCTGTTTATGAAGTAGAGCTGATTTTAAAACAATTTAGTCACTTGTTTTGAGGTTAATGGATGCTGGAGGGGAAGGCTCCCCCTGTAAAATAAGAAGTTTTGACAAACTTTTAATTAAGAATTTGGAACATGGAAATTTTGGGGTAGTTCTGCACTACTGAGATTGGCTCTGGGGCGTATTGGTTGGTCAGGTTTTTAAAGTAAATCTTCCTCTTAATTCTAATTAAGTATTGTAATGCCAGCACTCTTCATTAGGCAGCAATTTGTGATTAGTCAGGTGGTAGTAATGGAAAGAGAAAAACACATGATGAAGTAGTAGAGAAGTTGGAGAGCAGGGAAAACAGCCATAAGCTGTTGCTCCTAAATGCTCTTCAGCATTCCCCTGTTGGCAGATTTCCCACTGAATTCAGTGAGTTCTGTGGGACAGGATTCACTCCTCACATAGATCCTGCCTCGTGTGGAAACACAAGTTCAGAGGACCTCGATTACACAACCTCAGCTCTGAAGCTGTGACAAGAAATGATGCTAAGAACAGCTGTAAAGAGAGAAAACTCCTAATTCCCCCCAAACTTTGAAGCCAAGCTATTATTTTAAGTGTAGATTACATTATTGAATTGTTTATCTGTGAATTGAATCTCGTATTTAATAAATGGGAGCTGTTGTGAAGTGCTGGAGTGAATGCAAATTAGTGAGTTGAGAAAGATTAGCTCTGTGAGGAGATTGAGAACAATTTAAAATTCCATTGTACGGTGTTTTTCTTTCTGTCTGCATGAAGTACGGCTGTAATTGCCTCAAATTAGGTACTGCCTTTGTTTAGGAGAGTTAAACAAGTAACAGGATAAGATATTTCATGGTCCCTTTCTAAATAAACAGCTTGTTCAGTTTGTATCTTTAGGCAGCTTGCAAATGTCAGAGCCAAGTTTGTGGAGAGAACATATATATATATCTGAGGTGGAATTTCCTTAGAAAAGCAATCATCCTGGGCTGTTGGAATGCATTTTACAATTTGAAGCCGGGTCTTCCCCTACTGTATAATTTCAGTGTCACCTTTTGTCATGGTTCTTAAAATAGATGCTTTATTAAAAAATTCCTATGAAGACTTGGACTATAAGCATGAATTTGCCCAGCTCCTTTCTGACAGCTGAGGTTTATGTTTTGCCATCAGTTGCCTGATGATGTTGTTGTCAATGAACGTTCACATTGACCTCGTAACTATCAAGACCAGAAAGAAAAAACTGACAAAAATGATCCAACACACCCACATGGACTGGGGCAGTAGCACATAGACAACGCTGCTTTTTCCTTTCATATTCCTGAGAATGAAAAAATAATCCCACAAAGTGCTTGGGTTGGTCTTGTGGCCAGTGTTGTCCATGGGGATTCAGGCACTGCATCTGGAGTGAGATGGTTATAAAGTGACTTTTCTGGAAGGAGGGAGAGTCCTTATCTGCCATTAGCAAGTGAGCAGGGAATTTTCTGGGTCTGGGTGAGCCCAGAGTGCTTTGCTGGAGGGACAAAGTCACTTCCAGTTGGTGTGAGGTTCACCTGGCCCCTTTCCACGTCTCCTCTGGTACTGTACCTAGGTCTGTCCCTAATCTGGGGGTTGTTTCCATTACTGGCAAATGTGGTTGTGACATAAACAACCACATAATTTTTGTAGTGAAAATGCAGCAGAACTGGTAAGTTCTCATGAACTTAGCCAGTGTTGGGCGGTTCTCTAGAAAAGGCTCCATAAGTGTTTGAAGCAGGGAGGAGGTGGGCCTTGGCTGCCCATAGCATAAAACCAAGATGATCCTGTAAGGTTCAATTCCATTTTTTGTTGCCAGATGCAGAATTCCCATCGCTCCCCTGCCCCGGTTTCAGCATATTTCCCAAGCTTAATACCAAGTCAGCACTGTTTGTTGTACACTTAGTGCTATGTCAGAGGGGACTAGAGCCAAGAGGGTGTTTTGTTCTATTTCGTGGTGTTTGCAAATAAAGCTGAGTGGTTTGGTAACTCTCTTGGAAACTCTAAGTTGGGCAGAGTGGTCCCTGGGCATGCATAGATCGAAGGATAGCACTTTTTTGCCTATCAATAAGTATCTTAAGGCCTTTACTTTTAATGCTGTGTATGACTGAAGTCCCAGGGAAATAATTCCACTACTGCTGTTCATTTATATCTTTGGAGTCCGAATTAATTCAGCCTAGGCTAGGTTTTCTAATACATTATTTATTTAGGTCTTCAAAATGTCTGTGGTGCTGCATGTGGTTGACAGAGCATGTTCTTGTTTGTTAATATTATATGGCATCCCGTTTTCCCAGGACGCTTCAATAAATGCATGTCTTTGAATAAAGCTGGGATTTTAACAGGCATTTTTTTCCCCCTGTGTTGTAACTGTAGCATCCCAGATTCTTAGCTCTGATTTCTCTTCTCTACAACCACCTATTTTAAATAGTTCTGGAAAGATCTTCACTTCTTTAATGTTTGTTGTTGGGTATTTTTTTCTTCTTTTTTTTTTTTTTTAAAAATGCTTGTTTATTGTTACTGATATCGTTACTGTACTTTATACTTTATAAAGCCTTACCTATCGGTAACAGTTTATGTCTTGATTCTAAATATCTAGCCCAGCTTGTCCCACTGCCTCCAGGCACTAGAAGTGTATAAATACCCTTAAATTCAGTTAAAAAATCCCTGACATGAAGGGTGGAGCAATGAGCTCATATTTTCTGACAGCCCACAAAACTTACAAATCAAAAGACACGAGTGCCGTGTAAGTGAGGCTGAAACAAATGGAATACAATACTTGGAAATGAATGAGTCCTGTGAATGAACATTGGCATGTACATCCCCGGCCCCAGATGAAGATTAAAGTGAGTTGTCTGCTCTAAGATTGCATAATTGCTTCTGTGACTGATTTGGTGCTGCTCCATAATAAGTTGTGAACACTGTATGCTGACCTGGTTAATGGGATGTTTACTAAATGGATATATTTGTGTAGTTTAATAGGAGGATGCTTGGAAAAATTAGCAGGATGAGAAAGAATGGCTGGAGAGAGTGATTTTTCAGCAAGTGCTGGGGTTGTGAAGAGGAAGGCAGAGGCTGCCTTGCCATTGGCATCTGGGGGCTTGGAGGGGGAGGTTGGGTAGGGCTGGATCCCTGATTTTCAAGGAGCATCCTGAATTCCTGTGGGAGTGGCTGCTCCAGGCGTGGGGTACCCAGATTCTGCCCCCCACAGAAGGTGCTGCCAGGTGGGGATGTGTGTGCCCATGGGAGCTGCTGCCCTAACAGCTTCATTTGCTAAACTATCTTTCTTGAATTTAGCTATTTTAAGTACTATAGACTAAGATAATTATTTCATGAAGTAATATTATCTGCAAATTAACCTTGGATCTCTGCGGAGGTTCAGAAAGAGGGAGATAAGGAGTTTTATCACAAATTGCAGACTTACTGGGTTTAACGTAAAGGCCGTGGCAAGTAATACATTTAAACTGCATTTAAGTAGTAAAGACCAGAATATCAAAGTCTAAAAGCAATAAACATTAAATTATTCAGAAAGTTTTTATATTTTCTTTCTAGTTTATATGTTCTTTTCACACACTGTCATTTAATGAGGTTATATTCTGATTAAAGTAGAAAAATAAAAAAGTAAAATGTTTTATTTAAGTAGATAAAAATGTAGCTTTTAAAATATATCAGCTTGCCCTGTGTAGTCTGAGCTGACTGTACAATTTCCCCTTCATTCAGCATGGTTGCTAACTAACGGATTTTGGGGGGAAAAGTCCCCCTTCTATAGAGTTTCAATTGAAATCCATATTTTAATTTTAAGTGACAACTAATACATTTTTTGTAATCCCTTTCAAATATTCTCTGGCAGGGTTCCCAGACATATATTTTTGAAGGTTAAATGGTTTAGGATTTATGTACTGTACTGTGTAGGTGTATTGGCTTTGAGTGGCAAGGTTTTGGTAGCAAGTGAGCTACAGGAGTGGCTTCTGGAAGAGAAAATTGGGATTAAAGTGAAGCCTGGAGGGGAGGGAAGGTGTTTTAAGATTTGGGTTTATTTCTCATTATCCTGGTAATTAAACTGATCTCCCTGAGTGGAGTCTGTTTTGCCTGTAACTGGTGAATGATCCCTCCCTGCCCTTAACTCACCTCGTGAACCTTCCATGATAATCCATGATAATCTCTCCCCCTGCCCAGTGAGGAGGGCAGTGGCAGCGTGGCTTTGGTGGGCACCTGGTGCCCAGCCAGGGTCAGCCCACCACAGTAAGTCAGTCTGAATAAGGTACTGAGTTTATAGGGCCCCTTCATTGCCAGACACCAGTTTGTGGCTCAGAAACACCACAGCTGCAGCAGCAAAAGTTCTGCTGGGTAATGACCTGTGTTTCTCAGGGGCCCAGGGTGAGGTGCTGGGCTGAAAAACTGCTTTTTGCTGGTTGCAGAGCTCTCTTGGGTATCACTACACGGGGCTGATTCATGTGGATGTATCTTTCTGGCAGCTCAGAGTTTTGACTGTCCAGAAACACTTCTTTTTTCTAATAGGCTGAAATTGGCATGAATAAGCAGCAGTAATTACAATAATATTCCACAAGGTTTGCGATTTAGTATGGCAGTGTGATTAGAATTGGTCCTGCCTTTTCCTCTCCCTCGGGAGCCATTGTGTGCTCCATGGCTAATGAAGTGGAATGAGCACTGTGATCAATATTTATGGTGTCGCTCTGGGCACCTGCAGTTCTTTCAACCCTTCTTGCACTGTAGAGCTGAAATGGAGCTTCCTGACTGGAATGGCTCATCTGCAGCTTGATGAGAAGGCTGCAGAGACTGTTCCTGGTGGTGTTTCTTGTGAGGGTCACATGCCACCTCACAGATTTGCTAGTTCTCATTATCGATTGACAGAAGTAGGAACTTGATTTTCTTAGTGAAGTGCCTTCAGGTCTTTCAGTCATCCTTTGGGCCCTCCCTGTGTTGGGAACAACCACCCTTGGGGTACCATATCTTGCCACTGAACACACAAATAAGACGATATTTATGGATTATTTCAGCAGAGTTTATAAACTTCAGCCCTATGGCTTTTCTTCTTTTTACACTCCAGTCTGCACTACAGGTTCTGTAACTGCTGGGGACAGTGTTTAATTCCAGCATGATGCTGTGGAGTATCTACTCTGCACTTTTGCACCTTGCCAGTTTGGGAGCTGCTGCCAGCTGTGCCAAAATATCTTTCTGCAGCTGCTTATGAAGTCCACTGACTATCTACTGTCCAAATCAGCCCTGAACTGCTTTATTCTCTTGTTTCTTGACCCCTTCAAGGCTTTCCCAAAATAATAATATCATCTCTGAGCTCTAGGTAGGTTGGTTTGCTGCAAAGTTTGCCCATTCCCTGGCAGTGACAGTAGCTGGAGGCAGTCCAGTGTAATTAGTAAGTATTTTGGAGACTTTGCCTTGGCAGCCCTATTAAATATGTGCAGTGAAAGCAGGATTAGTATGTGGCCTTATCTTTTTTTTTCCCCTCATTAGGGCATCTTGATGATCTGTAAGCTTATTTAATTGGAAATTAGCCAATCTTATTAACACAGGAGATACCCTTTGGTCCAGTCCTGACATTGGATAAATGTATATAGTTTCCACTAAGGAGAAAGAAAATTCATCCATATACTCCAGGGTGGAAATTTGCCCTTTTGTGTCCAGTGCAGTTCTCCTGGAAGAGAATTTCATTTTCTAGTAAAGGCAATAAATTTTCACTGCTCAGATAAGTGACTACAGAGGTTCATCATCAGGATTTGAAGAAATAAGCTTCCTAAGAAGATGGATGATGACAAGGGGAGTAAGAGTTGTTATCCAATCATTTGTCATGGTCCAAAACATTAAGATGTATTGGTAAGACCCCAAAGGTGTGTAGAACTTCCTTTTTTCCAGTGTGTAATAAGTTACCCTGTGCAGTCAGCTGGTATTGCACTGTCTGAAAACTCATTCTGTTTGCATCTCTTTGCATACACAACGCACGAGTGTTAAAATCCTATATATTGCTGGGAAGTATTCTACACATCATCCAGATGTAGCCCTATGACTGCTGAAGAGAAAGGCTGACTTCCTGGGTCCTCACTTTCCTGCCCTTCTCTCCCTCCTCCATCCCACTCCAGTTGTTAGCATTTCTGCCTTACCTCTTTTGCTGTGAGTGTTCTGCTCCAGGCTTTCTCCAGAGACTTTTCCCTCTGACTGATTTTCTGTGGTTCCCTGCTCTACAGCTCTTGCCTTCTAGTTCTTCCCTTGTCTCAAAGCTTCAAAACCACAGAGCAGCCATGGGGGACTGTGTCAGCTAGTAGAAAAACTGGATTAAACATTCATGGCTGTAGGAGTGCTTGTTAGCATATATGTATTAATTCAACATTTCCTGCTGGCTTTCAATATGTTGGGAGGTTGTGTTGCCAATGAGGTGACTTACAAGTCTGTAATAGAATACATTCCTACTAACTGCTTGAGACCAGGTAAAAATTTTGCTCTGCTTATCTGGTTTCAGAGAAAAATCTTTCTAGTTACTTTTTGAAAGTAAGTATTCCTCTCTAAACCAGATGTGGCTGAGACCCTGTTTCTGAGGATTTTGTTGCATTCTGGCTCTGTAGCTGGGATAGCTGATATTCAAAGTTCACCTTCATGTAGGAGACACACCATTGTAGTTTACTGTGGTGAACTCCTCCCTGCATTGCTCTTGGTTGTTGGGAATTCATACAAAGGTGATGTTTGACTTATCCTGTCTGGGTTTGCCATGGCACAGAATGGCTCAGCAGCTTAAATTTGATCCAAAATTGAGAGCTGGCACTATCTGCCTTCAGGAGGACCCCATGAGTTTGGGAGCCCTTTGCACCATTTCTGGCAGTGTGTCTTCAGGTCCTGCAGGCATTCTGCAAACTGGCCATGGTGGGGAGACCTGTTCCTGTGGGTTTAGATGTCAAACACGTGGCTGTGTTTCCAGGGAAGCAAAATGTAATTCTTCTGAGTCCCAGCCATGTAATTACAGCTGTAATAATAGCTATCATTTTTGATGCCTCAGTGCCAAACGTAAAGGTTGTTGTTTCTGTTAATGTTTTCAGAGGACTCTGTTCTGCTGCTTTTTCCCTATTTGTGCCTTATCTGTGACTGAACAATTACCAGGAATGTGATGAGGACATGGTATGCAGAAGGTCACCCCCTTGCCTCTTTTGCTGATGACTGCGAGGAGCGTGCGAGCGCCGCTATCTCAGCTGCTCATCGGTGGCGCCGGAGCTGATGCGCGCGGTGACCTTTGCGAGGAGAAGGGAGCTCGCGCCCATATCGCACTTGCAGTTTGAGTCAACTTTTACACTTTGTCATCTCCTTGACTGCAGGAGCTCCTCCCTCACCTGGACTGCTGGGTCAGTTGCTGCTCTACCCACCAAGTTAAGAGATGCCCCAAATTTCTCTTGTATTTTAGTCCTGATGTTTTCCTTGGCCAGGTATCATTGTTTTATGGATGACCCCTGATCCTCCTGGTCTAAGTTCCTTTGTGCTTTGTTAAGTTCAAAGTGATCCTGCATAGCTGTACATTTCACAGTTTGGGGAAGTCAGTGGGATTTTTACTGCTGGAATTAGACACAATTTACAGCAGCCCTTGGGTGAGCAAAGGCTATTCTCTAGCATTTCCCCTCTGCATTTTTATAGTGCTTAGGAGTCTGATGGATGGAGTTCTCAATTATTTAGCATCTATCAAGTTTTTGCTTACAACACCTAAACAAACACTAGTATTACATAATTTTTTTCTGAATATATAAGATATAATTCTGCTACAGTAATTTACAAATGTATAAAAAACACATACTGTTGCTTAACCATCCCTTTTAATGGAATAGGTTTTGGA
The DNA here is from genome assembly GCA_013398275.1 of Promerops cafer. NCBI lineage: Eukaryota > Metazoa > Chordata > Aves > Passeriformes > Nectariniidae > Promerops > Promerops cafer. The sequence goes on along the minus strand of VZSE01009345.1, from coordinate 3,444,749 downwards.
TTGAAATTTTAACTATGCATGAAGACAGTAAGATACCATTTGCACTGTTAGGATTTCAATAATGTATGGAATTAGCAGAGCTTTATTATATTTCTCTGCCTGCATGCCCTCCATAGAGTGAAAATTGTAATAAATATAAGTTCAAAGGTAAAATTTTATTGCTGTGCACGAGGGGAGAGAAAATAAATTAGAATAATGTAATCATGCTCATATATGTTATGAATTTTGAACAGTGTCTATTAGAAAGTTTGTCAGAATGTGCTTAGCTTTGAAAATACAGATTAACGCTGAAGGTTTTAATATTGTTCTTCCTTATATTCCTATTCCTTGCAAATATAAGTGTAAAATATCTCCTGCCAAAAGCAATAGTCGTAAAACGACACTTTCCTATTTTAATAGCTGAATAATCAGAACAAAAATATTTTCTAAGTTGCAGAGAGATTATTGCTTTTTTCACACGAAGAAATTTAGTGGTAGAAAACCAAATTTTAGCCAGATATCCTTCGCTTTTTGTGTTTCTATTCTTGTATGTGAAAAGCATGTCCAAATGTCTCCTGACAGCTTCGACACTGCAGGGTGATTAAAAATGGGGTGAGGTGTGCTCATCTGATTCCATTTACTGATTCTGTATTTTTCTGTAATCTGGTAGCAAAGTTAAAATAGCAGCTCTCCAACAGGAGCTGGAAAATCTGTTAGGGGATGACTGGTTGGTATCAATCTGGACCCATTGGGGTTTTTTGTTGTTTTTTTTTTTTTTTTCCCTACTTTGGAGCAAATACGGACCAGGTCAGTGTGGGAGGGCAGCTGCTGGTGCTGAACCCAGCAAGCATCATTTGTCTGAGCTCCCACCTCAGCACATGGTCCTTCAGCCTCTCTGAGGCAGCCCCAGGTTGGTGAAATTTTGACAGCAAAGGCAGTTCCTTCTCCTGAGTTTTCTTCCCTTACCTTCGTTTTTCTTGTCCTCTGTCATCTCCCTCTCTTCTCCTTCTGTGAACCCAAGGTGCACCATGAGAGCACTACAAAAACATTAGCAATGACCTTCTTTTGACATTTTTTCATACAGTTGTCAGGTTTTAGCTCTGTCATTTAATTTGGGAAAACCAAGCAGCTATTGGTGCATACACACCCTATTTTTTTAATGTGTTTTAAACAGTTTGGATGCTGAATAATTGGGAAAAACACTGATTTTTTTTTTTTTGTTTTGTTTTGTTTTCTTACTGAAAGCACCTGTCACCCTTAAATCTGTAGAAACTTTCTGGAGAACGAAAATACCAGGCAACTTTTCTAAATAAACAGTTTTAGGTCATGATAAATGGTTCCTGCCTTTAAATTCTTCTGTTGATGCCGTGGTAGCTGAGATGTAAGCAGGATGAGGCTGCTGTTCCAATATAATCAACCAGTTCCAGAGGGTGGAGCAGTTTAGAGACCAAATGCACTTGAAATGGCATTAGAGGAATGATGCACTACTGACTGAAAATGCAGGCATTGTTATTAATGGTGTAATTAAAGTTCCACCTCATAGGCAAAGTGGAAGCACAGAGAAAATATTGTTAATATTGTGTTTCCTATATTTGATTTATCCCCATTTTAAGTACTAAATGATCTATGCAAAATACTGTGGGAATTAAACACTCTGTCTAAAATTCACAGCTTTATTATGTAAAAATGGTTCAAGCAGAGGTCAGGGTACATTAGCCAGAAGTAACTTAACCCAGCTGAAAAATGTCTAATGCACTTTACATGCACAGTTGCTACCTGGCTGAACCTGGGTGTGCAGTGGGAAGTTCTCCTCAAGAACCAAAGGTCATGGCTTGCTGTTCCTGTTGTTTTGGTCAAGAACAGATCTCAGACATTCATCTAGACCCTTGACTGATGATCATCTGTGGTGCTGGGTGTATTTTCTTTATTGCAATGTTTAAAAGCTCAGTTCTGAGATTTGTGGATCAATTAGAGACAAAATTGAAAAAGATAGTAGCAATAATAAAAATAAAGAATAGCCTAGTATTTGGTCCTGCAGATTCTGAACATTTCCTGATGGATAGTGGGAGCTCTCAGAGTTGCTTTATGAGCTTAGGCCAGACTCTGCAGCTGAACTAGAACACATTTTTGTGTTAACTGCTTCTAAATGAGCTCTTAGTTTTAAGTAGTTGGCATAAATCTAATTTTAATTTACTGTTTTCATTTTCTTTTGCATTGATCCTCTTTTTGTAGAGATTCAATTGCAGACTTGGAGAAAGATGTTTTTTAAAGAGTCCAGATGGTATTTCCAATTATTTATTATCATTAGCATTCACTGTATCTGAAAACAAGACCTTTGCCAACTTAGATCAACCTCATCTGCTGCACTATTGTTTATGAATTTTCAGTGCCCTGTGTTAATGCCAACTCACTTTTGGGGTGGTTTCTGGGGCTACAAGAGAAAAAGGGTCTGCAATGTATTCCCCATACATTGCAAATTGCCAATGTACTCTGGGAATATCACTTGGATAACAATCAGTGATAGGTTTCTTACGCTTATGAGGAAATGAGCAAGGCATGTCATTATTAAGAGTAGCACAGTCTGAAGAAAAATCATAATAATCAAACCAGAAGGTACAAAAGCTTTGCATTTTTCCATGTCTGAACATAAAAGTTTTCTTTTTGAGGTCAGTGGCTGTGTGAGAGCACAATTAGTTTTCCCTTTGTAATAAGCCCCTTATAATTTTCTTTTCAAGTTTTGAGATTGAAGATGGCACCTTAAGTTTTCAAAAATAAAATGTTTGGAAATTCACAGGTGTGATGCATTGGTTATAAAATGCCACCTTCTTTTTTTTCTGAACTAAAATGCTGAATTCTTCCACTAAAATTATTCTGCCCCTGTGCAAAGATCTAAGATGAAATGGATTCTGTACACTATTGGAATGAACAAGTCCACTCATACTTTTTTCTTCAAAGTTTTGAATATATATATTTTATAATATTTTTATACATTGAAATTATTGTGTAATTGGTTTCTACAATATTTTGTGTTGTTTAGCATTTGGATCAAAGCAGTACAGAGAAAGAAATAGAGGGACACCTGTTTCAATTATACCACAGCAGCAGTTTCAACAATAAATCTTAATTGCAATCAGTCTTGATCAACCCACCTGTGTAGATTCTCTCATTTACAAGGAGGAGGGATAATGGAGAGAAAAAAAGGAAAAAAATTTGAAATAAATAGAGGAAAAAAAATCCTGCAGAACACTAATATGGATTATGTTATGTTCTTATACTTTAAGTTTTCAGATTGCTGCGCTATGTTAATTATTAGGAACAGCAGCCTGAATTTCCATGCTTTTCTCTGGGGATACAGTGAACCCGTGTTTACTTTCAGCTGCCACTTGAGCAGTTTCTCTTCCGTTCAGGAGAGATTGTGCAAACAGCCACGAGGTAGAACTAATTCTGCTTCCATGCCCGAGCTCAGCAGGTGAAGGTGCAGCAAATTCCTTTCAGTAACAACTTGTCTTTCTTGGGTGGGGTAAGAGACACAGCAGAGCTGATCTCTCCGTGGGAAACCTCCTGCAGGTGTGGTGGTTGTTTTAACCTTGAGTGTGGAGATGCTGCTCTGAGTTGTTCTGGGACCTTCTCTGCAGGCCTGGCAGCTGCTCACTGACGTACCTCTGCTATATTGAGCTTTTGTGGAGCTTCCTTGGAGTCACAAATGAGTTTTCTTAAGTGCATTTACATAAAGAGAGAAAAGAATTGTGGATAAACAGTCCAAATTGCAGTAGAGGATGTATAGGGAATAAAAACAGATACTGCTTTTTTTCTATACTCATCATCATCTTTTTCTCATGACCTCTGTAATGATCACTTGGACATAGGTAAGGAACAGGATTGTGGCCAATTATGCAGGGATTTGATTTCATAGAGATTTTGTACCATATTTCCAGACATACATTGCTTTTCCATGTTCATTATCATTGCCTCCGTTCCTTTTTTGTACTCTTTGTCTTTACTTTTCCCTTCTACTCCTGCATTGTTATTCCCTATTTCTTCATTGTGCATTATGTGATTAAAAATGTTTTTGTAGTGGCATTTGACCAAGTCTTTTGACTCAAAACCTTAAGGATTGTCTCATCTCTTTTGGTTTTTCCCCCCCACAAAGAATGTCCTGGTTTATTTGTGTTTGTTTCCTCTTGTCTGCTGTGAGTGGCTTGTTCTGTGTCACAGCCTCACCTTCTTTCACACTCTTAAACCTCCCTTTCTCTTCATCTCTTTTGCATCTCCTTCCCCTCTGTGGGGCTCTGATAATAGTGATGGACCAGTGCAATTAAATTTATTCCATACACCACTGCTTTCCCTGACAAACTGACACCTCTCTTCTCTGATGTTCTTACCTGTTGACTGGCATTAAGCAAAGTCAGCCAGGAGCCAGGATTTCAGTGGAGTGTGACATTCATCTGTGGAGATGACTGAGCACGGCAAGCCCTGGATGCTTTCTTATCTAAAGCTGGTTGTGCATTGTGGGAAAAAAATAAATCTGTGATGTTGTGATGAGATGAAGACATTCAGGAGGGTTATAAGAAATTTCTCCTATTGTAAATTGATTGTTATTGCATTTAAATGTAACATTTTCCTTAGTTGATGAGATGCCCAGGCCAGGATCCTGCCAGCACAGTTTCTCTGCATGCAGTTGCTCTCAGCAAACTGGCATGCAGTCAATAGGAATCCCTCTGAATTTACTGCTGTCTGTTGACATCTTACTCTGTTACAGGCAAGTATTTAATCAAAGTTTATTGTCATTCTTTTCTGAGATTTAAGTGGGACGTAAAATTTTACGATACGTATAGTATTTTAGATGACAGCTTCATTATTTCCACTGAATAATTTGAAATGCTACAAGGAGAAATATTGATGGCAAACTGGTAATTGTCATTAAATATGCAGCATTTTTGCAGCAGTCACTTGTGCAAAAAATAAATTTTCTGAACTTCTAGGTAGCAGTGCAGAATGGTCTGAAATGCAATTCCTTAGTCTTGGGCCTTTTCCCATCGTGGAGGTCACTTGAGGCTCCAAACGTGTTCAAACATGAAAACTTCAAAGTGACTTAGCAATTTTTCTTTCTAAAAAATGAGCATGGTATCGTATGATTGAATGTCAAAAGGAGAGCACTTGGTTTGTTATTGAGTTGATCTTTTGATTCCTGCTTCCTGATGGGATTTTTATTTTTGCTGCCTTAGTTGTCTCTTGTCCAATGGGCATTCCCTTTTTCCTGAGCCAGGAGGGGATGTCTTTCACAGGAGTAATTAAAAACTGTGTCACGGGAGATGGGCATAACAGGTCACTGGGAAGAATGAGACAATGCACCAGAGCTGCAAGGCAAGGTGTAAAACAGACAGGTGCAGTTTATTATTGGACTGATTCCAAACAAAACATTCCTGTTGGTTCAGTGCCTCACCATGGAGTGCATTACTCAGGACTGTGGGAGTGGCTTTGCCTTCTGGAATGCAAAAGACAATGAAAAAAAAATTAAGTTTCTGGAAAAAATCCAAGCTCTTTGGTTCAAGGAGGGTTTTAGGTCATTCCTTATTTTGTTTCCCTTGTTGGGAAGAATTTAGTTTGCTTTTAGGTGAATGAAAAATTCCATTCAGGATGGTACTTCTCTGTTACCTTGTTAAAGAATTCAAGTGAGGGACCAGTACATTAGGTAATGAGCAACTTTGTTAGCAAATATATTTACAAAAATGCCATGCTTGTCTTCTCTTTTGTAATTATTGCATCCTGACATGAAAGAAAATGGATTAAATCTTTCCTATTAAATGCTATCTGTTGGGTATATCTTGAGTATTTAGCTTTAACATCGCTAAACTATTCAAGTACAAGGCAATCAGTTTAAAAAAAATGCCATTAGAGTTGGCCAGGATGCTTGCAATAAAGCATTTTGAATAGAAAACTGTAACATTTTTCTTAACTACAGCTTCTTTTAGGAAAGCAAGCATTCAGCGAGGCTGAGAACAATCAGTGCTTAAGGCATGAAATAAAGAGCGTGTGAAGAGGAATCGCTTGGGTTCTGGGGGTGCTGAGGGTGCTGTTTCAATTCTTGTACCTCAGGCAGATCAGAAGCTGGATCGTGTGAGTTGTGCTCTCAGGTGATGGTGTCTGGGTGTGCTCTTGCTCTCAGCTGGTGCTGACCACCACCCACAGGAGCTTTTCCACTGGGCACCCTCCAGCCTGGAGAGATGCCTGCGGGTTTTGTGATCCAAGTGCAGGACCTGGCTCGTGGCCTTGTTGAACCTCACACAGTTGGCCTCAGCTCTTTGATCCAGCCTGTCCAGGTCCCCCTGCAGAGCCTTCCTGCCCTCCAGCAGATCCACACTGCTGCCCAGCTTGATGTTGTCTATGAACTTGCTGAGAGTGCCCTCGATTCCCTTGTCCAGATCATCAATAAAGATGTTAAACAGGGCTGGGCCCAGTGCTGGGCCCTGGGAAGCACCACTGGTGACAGCTCCAGCTGGATGCAGCTCCAGTCACCACCACTCCCTGGCACTGGATGTCAGCCAGGCTTTTACCCAGCAAACTGCACCAGTCCAAGCCATGAGCAGCCAGTTTCCCCAGGAGAATGCTGTGGGAAGTGGTGTCAAAGGCTTTGATAAAGTCCAGGTAGATACATCCACAGCTGTTCCCTCATCCACTAAGTGGGTCACCTTGTCATAGAAAGAGATCAGGTTGGTTAAGCAGGACCTGCTTTTCCTAAATGCGTGGTGGCCGGGAATGATCCCCTGGTTGTGCTGTACATGCTGTGTGATAGCAGTCAAGATGATCTACTCCATGACCTTCCCTGGTACTGAGGTCAAACTGCAGGCCTGAAGTTCCCTGGATCCTCCTTCCAGCCCTTCTTGTAGCTGGGTGTCACATTTGCCACCCTCCAGTCACCAGTCACCTCTGGGACTTTCCTGGATAGCCAGGACTTCAGGCAAAAGATGGAGAGTGGCATAGTGGCATAGCTGGCCCTTCTGCCAGCTCCCTCAGCACATTTGGGTGGATCCCCCATCTGGCCCCATAGAACACACTTGTGCATGTAAAGACTATGGAAAGATCTAGCAAGGTTACTCAGCCATATGTGAGATAAGAATTACACCTTCAAGGTACTGAGTGGACAGTTTGGAAGCTCTTGAGAATTTAATATTCCCCTTAAATCTGTGACAATGCATAAAGGACACTTCAGCTATAGCCTGTTCTAGTATTTTTCATGGAAAATGAAAGATTATTACCTCCCTTTGTAGTATACAGTAGTTTTCTGAGAATTCTCTGCCAGGCAGCTGGTACAGAAGAAATTCCCCTTCTGCAGTAATAGAAGGCAGTAATTAAACCTGAACACGGCGAATGGAGCTATAAAGTAAATCAAAGTGAGTGTTGAATTGTACCTTCATGCACCCAGTGGTAAACTCTTTCTAACAAAGCACAAAGCTTCCTTTCTTTGCCCAGGAACTGTGAATTGCAGCCTCGGTTTGCAGTGTTGCTGTTGCTGTCACCTGTAAATCGAGTGTGAAAAGAAATCGTGGAAGGGAGAAGTTGAAAGTGTATTTGCCTCCCTTCCCCACAGGGTGGTGGTTCCCCACAAGATGTGGCATGTGAGCTTATGGGTGGAAAAAGCCACCCCAAAGGGCCCCAAGTGTTTCAAATCATCTTCTGAGAGGAGTGGGTTGGTTTCTTTTAAGTCTGATTAAATCAATGGAAAGGCTCTCTTGGCTTTCATCAAGTAGATCTTCTGTGATGCTTAGTAGAATAGGAAGTAGTACAGTCTGATTGGTGGAAAAAAATTGGGCTAAATTCAGAATTTGGTGAACATCATGGCACTTTCTGGCCATAAAGTCCTGAGGTACCAGATAACCTGAGCTGTGGATGGAGGGGTGGGGCTCGCGCTTTCAGGGCCAGTGTCCCATCTCATCCCGTCTGGTTCTGGAGCCTGTCCCTGGCTGTCCGTGTCCTTCCCTGTCAATGATGGGAGAGGACAGGTGTTTCACCTGCTTCAGCAAAGCATGAAATCTCTCGATGGTGCTGTACCTCTGACTCCTAAAATCAGCCTGCCCAGGCCGCCCTGCTGTTACCTGCTGCCACACAGACAAGCTGTCAAAACGTAGCAGGGATTTTGATGCTTAAGTGACTCGGGAAGACAGCTGGAATAAGACTAACAGGTTTATTTGCTGTTCTCACATTGGTTTTTTTCTGAAGGTAGTTCTCAGCATTAGGTGAGCATCCAAAGCAGCAGTGGTGATAAAGGGGCTGGTCAAAGCAGATTCAGCTTGGTTTTCCTTGGGGTGCCAATTGCAGCACTGATGGGTGGGGGCTCTGTGTAGGGGGGTGGTGCAAAGGCTGGGCACACCGAGCCTTTCCAGGTGAGCACAAAGGAAAGGGAGTATAAAACCAAAGTATTTTTAACCATACCTTGCAGTCGGATTGCCTGCTGGATCCGCTGTTCCTTCTCATAACACGCTTGAAAAGTTTTATCTGTGCCTCGAGGGTGATGAGCCTGTCTTCATTTAGGGATGCAACTGCAGATAATGGCGCCGTGCTGTTGACAGCTTTATGTGCTCACAGCCTGCCTCTCTTATTTACTCACTTGTAGATGTTGTTAAAGCAGCACAGTTTTTTACCCTCCCAGTTATAATTGCTTCCTGGGCTGCCATGTTACGGAGCCTGTTCCTGGAGCATGAGGTGAAAGAGGCACTTTCTGCCATTCTAATTTTTTTTTTCTTACATATAATTAAGCCAAGATAGTCATTATGTTTTTTTTCCTAGGTTCATAATTAAAGAAACCTTGAAGGAGAGGTTTGTAACTATTGTAAGGGCAAAAGAGGAGGTAATGTGTGGTGGGACCTGTTTGTTTATAAACAGTTGAGCTTCTAGAAACTTCAGGTATGTAGCTGAAGTTTCCTGATCCAGAAATACTAATAGAACAGTAATAGAACAGTGTAGCAAAGTCAGTCATGACTGTTCATCGCTTAAAATACATTTGTAACACTAAAAGAGTTATATTTTATGAATTTTTATGAATTATGATGTCCTTGTCAATTCTATGTAATTACTCAAATTTCTTATTTAAAAAAATAGTTTATTTTCCTTTCTAGAAACAATAGTCCCTTGTGTTGTATTCCACATGCCATCCCTTATGTGCCTTCTTTTGCTGCTTGTGGTAGTAGTTCTTTTGGTTGATACATTTTTCCCTACTGTCCTTGTTGAAAGGGCTTTTGGATAGATGCTTCTCATCTGGAGGTCTGCTTTGGTCCAGGTCCCTTGGTTCATCTGCAGCAGAAGGTACTTCTCTCTTGGATGGTGGTGGCCCAATAGATTCATAATTTTAGATCTCGTAACTTTTGGGTGAGAAGCAAGAGTCAGAAATAAGAGTGGCACATTCTGGTGAGCCTGAAGGAGAAGGACTGAAACATCTTCCAGATACTTCTCTGGCCTACAGGAAAAAGAAATCGGACTTCTTTGGGGACCTGCACAATTTGTACTGTGGAAAATAAGTTCTGTAGGTAGAGATTGCTAGAAAATAGGGGGCAATTATCATTAGTTCTGTTGATACATTACAGCTTTCTATTGATGAAATGATCTCATTCCTTTTGCTTACCTGCTTCACAGAGTGGACTGCAGCCAAGATGTCACATACCAAGCTTGAAACATGTTTTTTTTCTTCTTTGCTTTCCTGAATAAATATTTAAGATAGTTGTTCAGGTATTACACTTTGCAGCCTGAAGCCTCACCACACGCTGTTCCTCCACGGGCAGGTGGACGTTTGGCATAAACTCAGTCTGTTTGGTGCAGGCTGTGGGTATTGAACCAAGCTGTGCCTCCCTCCATGTCTGTCTTGTTTCATTTGCTCCAGGTGAGGAAGTACCACATCACCTCTGCTCAGAGCTTCCCCGTCCCGAGGTGGTGGCTTGTGAAGTCCCTTGTGTGAGGGACTGTGTCGTCAGCGAGTGGTCCCCGTGGTCCCCCTGCTCCCATTCCTGCTCCAGCAAAAACACCGAGGGCACTCAAAGCAGGAGCAGGTCCATCCTGGCCCTTCCAGCCGAGGGTGAGTGCTGAACATTTCTGGATAATCACTGTTCCTTTAATGCGTTGACTTCCTTTCCCCAGCCAAACTGTGTTTAGATCAGAGCTAATCCCAGCTCCTCGGGAATCAGGGATTATACTGAATGCTTGTCTCTGCCTAGAAACTGAGAGATCTTGATGGGCTGGAGTTCGTGTGTCACTTGGAGAAATTCTGTCACAGTTCAGAACTATTTACTTCAGCCTCTGAATTGCTGTCTGTTGAGGGTCTGTCTGGGTGTGAATTTGGTTCTGGAGAGCTTCATCCTCTACCAGTAAAATTGCTGCATGACAGAGTCATCATGCAAGTGTTTTTATATGGGAACGTATCAGTAATGATTTAAAATCAGTGAGCTGTGAAAAATGAGGAAATTGAAAAGGACTTGATTTTTTTTTTAATGTAAGACCTGGAATGTGTTGACTTGTTTATTGTAGTAAGTAAATAGCTCTTGATAAATAGATGTCATTTCTTCTGGATCTTCGTGGACATATCATGTATCTGTTTTTTTACATATTAACATCAGTGATACAGCTATTTAAACAAACCATTTTGTATTAGAAGTGTAGTCTTCTAATACAGTTACAGATATGGTAATTAATTTATGTGTTGGTTTGTCACATAGGATTTGAAAGGTCTTGGATCAAGTGCATAAAAATTCATAAAACGTGAAGAGGTCCACCAGACTAAAGCCTTGTTGACATAAAATACTTGCTAGTGCCAAAACTAGGTGCAGTTAATGCAGCAGCAAAACACTTCTAGATGCAAATCTAGTCCAGGACAAGCTCTGTTAAATGCTATTTTGTAAATTATAATTAAAGCCACCCACTGTTTCTGGGCTAATGTAAGGACTTGATCTTGCAAACCCTTACTCATATGAAAGGTCTGTATTCACATAAACATCCTCATAAGCACTTGTGAAGAAAATTGGGACCCTTTAGGATGAAAATAATTGTTGATTGAATGATAATAACTACTACTAAAATAGTCTATGAGCTAGAGAATAATTAAAATGAAAATACAGTTGGTGTCATATTTTCCATGGAAGTAATGAATCCAAATAACAGATAAAGCATGGAATTATGAGAGTGAAATTGTGAAGGAGTGAATTCTGGAAGTACAGAAGCACAGTCATCTCAGCCTGAAAGGCACTAACCTAAAAATGGTGTACTCTGAGCTTGACATTTCTCAGGGAGGAAGAATTAACTATTAAAATCAAACTCCCTGACTTTTTCTGTGCATCTTTAGCAATGGTGTTACAATTTGCTGTGCAGAGTCGCACATCTGTGTGCAGATAGTGATTGAAATTTGGGAGAGTGGAGTTAATACCATTTTCCCTGCAATATTAAGGCTATTTTAAATTACCTGCCTTCTCTACCTTTTTCATACCCAGCTCATAGCTGAGCACCTGACTTCTACAGAGCTCTGGTACCTTTGCAAGGACCATTTTGTTTGGCCTCTCTCAATGGAGGAAGTGTCAGCTGTGGCTCTGCTGTTGGGGGACTTAGGGAAGTTTTGGGTCATTTTCTCCAAGTTCTTTACCTGCTCCCAGAATATGATAACTAGGAAGCTGTTGATGAAACCTGGGGGACTTGATTTAAATCAGGTTTTAAAAGATAATTCTTTATGCAGCAAATGTCTGAAACTTGGTGCAAGAGGAGATCATGGAGCAGGCACTCCCAGTAGGTGTAAAATGAATTATAGGAACTGCTGAGCATCATAAAAAAGTCTGTAAATGGCTACTGGAATGGCCAGGCAGAGGCATGTTGTCCTGCTTTCTTCATACAAAAGTTATCAATGAAATGCAGAAAGTGGCCAAGCCCTTGTGCTCTTTATAAAAACATCTGCTTGCAGTGTTGCAGTCAAGTTTGGATGAGCCATTTCTTACTATGGTAAGTTAAATCTGCCTTGTTTAGGAGAGCTTCATTAACATATTGTAACTAACATAATATTGAAAAAAAACCACCCTAATTTTTCCCTGGGATGTTCAAAATTCGAGTTGGATATGTTCTTTAGTTTTGTTTTTTTCTTACGAATGGATCAGGCGTTTTGCCATTTGCTTGTTACAATTTTTTATTTTTAAGATGTGTCTCAAACACACAAGAAAAATAACTGGTTTGCGTTTTTCCTGCCAAGTCAAATACTTCAGGAAATAAGCTACCTGGGACATTTTCTACTCCATCATCATGCTAAACCTTTCTGAGACTGAACACTGTGTGGAACAGTCCATTTTCGTGAAAAGATGAATGGTAATGTGACATGATTATCCAGTGGGTTAGGTAGTTTCTCTCTTTTTCTTTTCTCACTGCTATTCATTGTGGCCATTTGGGGCCTTACCTTTTTTCAGGAGGGTCAGTCCTGCAAGGCGATAGGCATCTTTGATGTCCCGTTATCTCCTGTTGATTTTAGTAGGGTGTAAAGGTGCTCTGAACCTTGTGGTATCTGTCCCAAACACTTCAGCTCTTTCAAAACCTGCAGCACTTTGGCTGTGTCCCAAGTTGTCTGGGTTCTCCCTCCTGGAGGAGAATGATTTTGATTTTAGTAATTTTTTCTTCTTTCTTCCTAAAATGACAATGCTTACTGCTAAATTTCACTGCATTTCTCCATAGCTTTTGAGCTACGATCATCTGCTTTTGTGGATAAATTCAGGCTGCTGGCTGGAGTGTTACAGCTTCTGAGGAGGCTCTTCAAACTCCTGTACTTTGGGGCTTTGTCACCAGTTGCTGACAAAGTGCAGCAGTTTAGCAAAATCATTGGACATGAGTTTGAAGGATGGTGCTTCAGAGAAGTGAAGGCTTCATACTCAAAACGTGTCTTTCAAGTTTCCCCCCTCCTTGATTTGCAGATGTGTGTGTCTGATGCATCCTGCTGTCATCACAGTTCAGCTTCCTCTACTGCTCAAAGCTTTAAGGCAACATGTGAATAGAGTCCAAATATGAGAGAGAGATGTTCCTTCTTGGGAGATTAGCAAGGAGATTGAACATAAAAATAATGCTTAATTTGTCTTTAAACCTGATTGCATGCTTGCTGAGGGATACTGGCATTTAAATGGAATTAACTTGGCTGTGTGTAGGAGTTATTGATAAAGCAACTCAGAAATATACTTTGCGTATTTCTGTTTCCATTATGCATTGGAATACAATTTTATGCAAGGCTAGTTTAATGAGGAAACAATATTTTAGAAGGTTGTTATTGCAGCCATAAAGGTCAACAGCTTTGTTTAAGCTTTTTTTTTTTTTTTTTTTTACGGGGGCGAAAAGAGACGGTATTGTGCAAACTTGACTTTTTAAAAAAATTTTTCTGCATCTTCCTTTTGCCGTGAGAGGAGGACATGGTGTTCTCTTGACCCCTTCCAGGTGGGAAAGCCTGTCCCCCTGAGCCAGCCCTGCAGGAGCAGCGTGCCTGCAACGAGCACCTGTGCGTGCGTTTCTTCTGGGAGGCGTCTCCCTGGAGCTCCTGCTCCGAGGACGTGCTGGGCGCTGCGCTCAACGCCACCAGCAGCTGGAGCGGGGAAGCCCCCTGTGGGGTGGGCATTCAGACAAGGAAGGTCTTCTGCAGGAAGAGCACTTCTGGCCAGGTCACTCCCAAAAGGTATTTCAAGAAAGCTTGTTAGTGTTTGTTTATAAGATACATGTTGTATAAAGGCATTTGTATGTGTATGGGCTCTGTGGCATTGAAATAATTTCATTTCACTAACTCTCCAGGTACTACTCCATCACTGTTGTAACAGGTAAAGAAACCAAATATCCAGCCCATTTGAAGTTTCCATGTAAATCCAGGCAAAAAGCATGCTTTCAGTGGTGGAGATTTTTTGCTCTAGCTCCTCTGCTGCTCTAATTTACAGTTTTCTGCAAATATTTTCCCTGAAGGACAGGTGTGAGGAAAATATAAAATACATTTGAATATAATGTTCAGCAACACCTTATTAGCAGTGCTCTAATAAAATAGAAAAAGTAAATAGATTTTGCATTATATTTACACTCCAATAAGGCAGTACCATATGTGTGATCTATGTTGTTCACTTGGTTTATATAACTTCCATAATGTGATAGCAACACAACAAAATTGCAACAAAATTCTGCAGTAGAAATATCCCAAATTTTGCTTTGCTTTACTAAATGAGGAAAATAAGTAGCACAGATGTTTTCCTTAATATCGGAAAATCAAGACGTTGCTAATTATTTTTGCACCATTCATGAGTCTAGAGACTTAGAACTGAATTTCCTTTCCTATTGTAACTCTCAAAACAATGCTGTTTGTGTAAGCAGGCGGTGCTGATTTCAGTAAAGTTAATTAAAATTCTTGAGGTTAATGGGGTTAATTAAATAAAAGGAAAGAAATCTGGTATTCCTGTATGTCTCAAATGCATTGATATGCTTGAACTTTACCTAATTAACCATATTGTTTATAGAGTTATGTAATGCATAAACTAGCTGTTTGCCCCCTCCACTCCTGAGGTGGTGTAAGAGGAAATGGAACTGAAGGGGGTAAGTAAACACTTAGGTAGATGAATCGTGGGTTTAACTTTTTTTTTCCTTGTACGGATTAGGGGCACATTCCTCCTTCAAATGGGATCATTTTGAGTTGCATGCATTTCTAAGTATTGTTGAGTGATCTTTTTAATAGGAATTAATAAGGAGTAAGAGAGTAATTCCCTTCCTGTTCACCCACTTGATATGCAAGATCTGACTGATCCCATAAAATTGTCCTTTTTCTGCTCTTCAAGTCCTCATATATTAACTGTGTCTGAAACTTTTATTAGACTGTGTATGACATGTTTTCCATGTAGGAGTTAAAAATGAATGAAGAAAATCACAGAGCTCTTCGTACTGTATTGCACTTGAAACTATTTTTGTGTTCCCTGGAGGTTGAAAGTTGAGGAATATGTCATCAGCCCTTACAGACAGGTGGTTTGAAGGCTGTTGCATGTTGTGCTAAAACAGGACTACTTTATAAACATAACTACTCACATTCCTTGGTAATAAATATATCTGTTTCACTCCATGAGTTTTGTGGTTTTGATGTCACAGACAGAGCTACATTCAGTCTGTAGTCATCAAGCCAAGCTCCCCATTTTTTAAAAAGAAAATTATTTTTTTTAATCCTTGAAACGTACTAAATTAAGCTGGGTTGCATGAGTGAAAAGAAAAATAAGGCTTGCTCTGGCCAGGAGTGGTGTCTTTGATATGGCAGAGTGCTCACAGCCCTGTGAAAGTCTTAGGAAAAAAATCTTTCTCCACAGTTTTAAGTTTTTATTTTTTTATCCGTAGGTGTCCGGAGTCCCTCCGGCCTGAGGCGGTGCGGCCGTGTCTCCTCCCCTGCAGGAAGGACTGTGTTGTTACACTGTTCAGTGAGTGGACACCCTGTCCCACAGCCTGCCAGCCTGGTAAGCCTTTAAGAAGTCAAAATTTGGGGTAAAAGTTAGAGCATTGGCCTAGAAACATGTGGCAGATGAAGTTCACACCAGTCTAATAATTTGTAGGGCATTCGTCTGCGTGAGTTTGGACCTGAGGACTTTGGACCTTGACTTTTGAGTTGAGGTTCTCGGGCAGGTGGGATCCTTGTGAGCAGCTTTGGAGATGTGAATTCTCTTTGCCTGGAAAAAATTCCTTCTGGGTTTCTGCCTTCAGAGTCAGAACCCCAAGGCCCCTGTGCTGTATGGCTGCACATGGAATTGCTTATATGTGAAATACAGTTTTCTTGACTAACCTGGGTATGTACAGGGTTGTGCAAGTACCTCCTGTGCTTTGTGGTTTTTTCAAGGGCCAAACATCTCTTTGATCTCGTTGGTTAACTTTGAGGCACAGTGAGTGTATAACAAAGTTTCTTTATAATCATCTAGTGTTGGGTTTTCTGACAAATTTGTGTTTCATTAATTGTTCAGATGAAAGTCTGCTCAGTTATCAGAATATTTCATTATTGTTGGTAGTCTCCTTGCCCTTCAAAGATTATCAGTGGATGCTTTAGCATAGTCCTTGTTAGATTTTACAGGAAAATGAGTTGCTTTTTAAAACAGTGAATCCTGTTTTAATTAGCAATTTATTTTTAGACTTTAAATGAGCTGCCTATGAAGGAGTAGAATAAATTACCTGGTAAATTACTTTGTTTATTAAATAATAGTCTACAATTAAAATGAGAAGAAATTAATTATTTAACCTCCTTGGCAGTGTTATCATTTTAATATAATTCTAAATTAAAACTTCTTAGATGAGGGAGTTTGTTTTTTGCTAAATCTGTTATTGATATGGCTGCATTGCAAGATTTTTTTTTTTAATTTGCATTGCACAATTAAAACCTCAGCATGATAATGAAATTTCAAAGGCACTACACATACGTGAGTTGTTAGGGGTGTTGTGGTTTTTTTTATAGAAAAGTTGTATTTAATGAAAGCAATATACAGATGGTGAATTACTAATCAGATCAAGCAGGAACAGGTATTGCCTGGCAGATTTAAAATTAATTGTGTACCAGCATAAGATCAGAACTTAGACAAACATGGAATCACTAAATCAGCTTTACACAGAACTTTCCCAGTTGAGCTGTTTGTAGTTTATCTGAGGAAATACATCCGAGTTTACCATCTCACAATGAAAAAGGTGACATTTTCCCTGCATTTAAATGTCATCAGACAACTGTCTGTCTTCTGGCAGAAGATTATCTCCTGCCTCAGAAGTGCAGACAGCACTGAACTTAGGGCAGTAACAGATGGACAAGACAACATAATTCACAAAGGAAGTGCCACTGAATCCAAGCACCTGTTGGGGAGGCAGGAGCAGGGAGGTTGCTGCAAGTTATTGATTCTCTGCCATTTCAGATACTTAAAGGTGGCAACTGTCTACTGCAGCCTTCTGTAATGTGGCTGTTTTACCTGCTCTTTGAGGATGGGTTGAAAAAAGAATCAAAGAATCAGTAGGCTGGTTTCAGGATATGAAATGGTCTGAATGAGCAGCAGGTGGATTTTCGTCTGCCACCTGCTTTCCTGGGTGAAGGTGGCCTGGAGAGGTAACTGCTTCCAGCAAGGATGAGGTACTCCCTGGTCTGTCAGCATAGATTTAAAACAGTGAGATTAAAAAAAGCAGACAACAGTAAATAACATTTTTCATCTTCCTTCTGAAAATAGATGGTACCTGTGAGTACCTCTTCTCTTCTGGGCATTGGTTGTCCAGGAGGAAGGTTAGAAATTTCACAGTTACTTAATTCTCTAAATAAGTTTACATAAAATATTAGATAGTAGCTGTCCTGTTTTTTTCCCCATGCCTTAAATCAGATTTGAAATGAAATAGGATAAAAGTAGATAAAATGCATGGTGTGCCACAATAAGAAATTCCAACGACCTCTACCTTGTGTCAGACAGTCCAGGATCTGCCACTTCCAATCCTCATAAACACAACCAGAGCTGGCCAAACCGAAAGACTTAAGAGCTCTTATCTCTACAGAGGTATTGGAGGCAGCACTGATTTTGGTGACTAAAATCTCAGAAAATCTCAGAAAGTTTGTCCTTGTTTTTTGTGTGAGCAGAGTCTTGTGTTGACCAGACTCTGGCTTTCCATCTGGTCAGGAGCAGGGTGGGAAGGTGAATGTTTTCTGTGGAAGCTGGACCTGATACAGCACATGTTCCAGGAGTGAAAAGGGATTTTGTCCCTTACCTGAGAAAGGTGGTGCAGCTCTGTGAGCCCTGGGCATGGAAGCCCTGGGGGTGAAAGACAGAGGAAGGAAGGATGCAAGATCCAGGGAGGAGTAAGAGTGGGCTGGTAGGAGTTGTATAGCTCTGTAAGGGAGGAGAATGGAGGCTGGTGGCACAGGAGGGGGGAGTGGAAGCAGAGGTAAGACACCCCTGAAATTCTCAAACAGCATTATCTGAGTTGCAAAGTCAAGGACAGAGAAGCTAAGATGGTCCTTAAATCTTGAGGCTTGACTTTTTTCAGGAGGGCAGTCACAGCCATGCTGGAAATCAGTTTGGCTTTAAGAGGACAGTCCTCCACAGTGCTAGTAGTCTGGAAAACTCAGGCTACAGCAATTTTAACTGAAATATAAAAATTATGCTCATTAACATTTGTAAGGAATGCTATAGAAAAGCCAGTGAGGAAATTCAATTTTGAAAATGGGGTTTGAGTAAGGTGCAATAAATGTTGAGGATAATTTAGTTTCTTGAAGTGGAGAAAATTACTGTGGGAAGCTCATTTAGATGTGGTACTGATTAATAGGAAGGAAATGGGTAAGATTCGGTGGTAGATAATTTGAATGAAAATCATCACAAAGTGATAGAGTTAACAATTCTTGGAAAGGAAGGATGGCAATATCAACAAGACATTAAAAAAAAGAAAAAGACTTCAACAAACTGCAGGGATTGGTATCTACACCTCTTGTGAACTTGTTCTATGCAGATAGGAGTACAGAAGACTTGGAAGCTCCAAGAAAGCCCTACTGGACTGTAATTTCTATTCTGAAACTGTGCTAATAGCAAGCCAGTAGCACTGGGGGGTGAGGCATGTGTAGGTCTGTATGTGAATTGCAAGTTCAAGGTTCAAACCACGAAGAGGAACACCACACACATCCAGAGAAGCTCTTTTTTATCTTATTATCAGAGTTGTTCAGGATCTTGTTTCCTTTTGGATTGTCATATTGTTTCACAAAGATTAGAAACAAGAAATGAACAATGCAAACTAAGCTAGATGATATTAGACAGTGAAAATGGCATAAATGAATTAAAAAATAAGGGGAAATGGAATGAAATGTACATTCTGAGAAATGGTGGAAGCACAACATGGGAAATGTGCAGTTGTTGCCATTGTTTCCTGTCTGCAGCCAGAAGAAAAGCAGACTAAGGAGTGTTTCCACTGAGTAGCTATTCCCATGCCAGTGAGGTTGTATGAATAAGAAGGAAGTAGAGAAGTAATGCCAGAGCATGAAGTGAATGTCTTATGGGTGAGAAATTAGGTCTTAAAGAACTAAAACTCAGTAATACCAAGGCAGACCAAACCAAAACTCTCCCCCTCACCTCCGCTGCTCCAAAAAGAAAATTCTAGATTACTCATCCTAACTTCATTTTGTTGAAAGCCACAAGAACAAGTTATTACTGAAGATATAAACATTTCAAGAATCAGATTGTAATAAACTGGCCAGTAAGGATTTATTGAGAACAAATTGTGCCAAATAAATTTAATCTCCTCTTTTTTTGACAGCGTAGCTGTTCTAATTAAGGGAAGTGGTAGATTTTTGACATACTAAACTTTTATCAGGAAGCTGAGGAACAGTTACTTAAATTAAATCACTCTTAAATGGGTACTCAGCTGCTTGAAAAATCTCACAGTGGATATCACGGTGAAAATAGTCTGTCTGTGTCTCCCTTACTGCCTGCTGTAGTGTTGATACACACTGATAAGATGCTGTGAGCCTTCTCTCCAAGCAGAAGAGTCCCACCTTTCCTGGTCTCTTCTGTGTGTCAAGTGCTCTGCTCCCTAAATAGTCTCTGTGGCCTCAGGCACCTCTGGAGATAGAATGGACTACAAAATGAATGAAAGTCAGCACTAAGAAATGCTAAAATTCATACCAGGCTTGTCAAATTCCTGGGCGTGTTGTATGTAAGACCCCCGAGGGGTCACAGTACTGAGCAGGTCTTTGGGCACAGTGTTGTGAGAAAGTGAGCAACGAGAGGGAATTGAATTGGACCTACAAAGACTGGGTTTGCTTAGTTTAGAGAGGGGAAGACTTAGAATGGATGCAAGCCCTTGCAATTTTGTAAAGGTTATGCATTAAGTGACAGGGATAAAGTCTTTTCTTCATGCAATGGACAGAAGATAAAACAGTTTAATTTCCAGGAGCGAAAGTGTGGGCTAGATTTTAAGAAAAGGCTCTTTGTGAGGCTTTACAGGCACCGAATCAGGCATGTGAAAGGAGACTGTAGGAAGCTGTAGAGCTGCCTCAGGTAGTGGCTGTGAAAGAAGCAGGAGGGGTCTCTCTGGATGTGCTTCTCCTGTGCTGGGGCAGCAGCCGTGGTGAGCAGCCCCCTGCCAGTCCAATGTCCCTTTGCAGTGCTCTCACAGTGGTGGCACATGTGCCAGTGGGGGCTTGTATGACTCAGTATTTTTAAAGTCAGCATTTTCCTTGGATCTGTGCTTGTACTTTGTGTTCATGATGTGACTTCTAAGTTTTTCTTCTGCTCTACTACATTGTACTTTTGCTGCTGCAGCTTTGCTCTTATTCTGAGCTGGAAAAATAATACTCATAGTGGGCTTATTGGCACAGTGCTTTCCTCTTTCAGATATACTTGATGAAGTCCATTATTTGAAGCTTTTTACGTGGCTGTAATCCTTTAAGGAGTTCTCCTGAGATCCCTTTTTACTTTTCTAGCACCTGTTTTTGGAGTGTGAATACAGTACCCACAGAAGGACGAATGCCATGCGCAGTGGTTAAACCAGCTCTTGAGTTTGCTCTTACCACTTACACAGCCAAGGATCGTGTTTGCTATAGCTGTAGAGACAAACAGATAAATCTTGTTCTTGTCTTTCCTGCTGCCTTCTGTACTGTGGATTTTGTGAGCTGTGTTTCTAGATGGATTGGTCTTGCATCAACTCAGGTTAAGTAGAGAGTTAGCCTCTGTTGGTTGCAATGGTTTTCCAATCAGGAAGTTATCATCTCTGATTTCTGCAGCCATAAAGATGGGTTACTGGTAGCAGCCTGAGACCACCAGAATGTGTTCTCAGAAACAAAACCTTCCATTATGACAGTTTGTTTCTTTGGTTTTTATTCTTTTTCCCAGTTAAGGTGTTTATTTTCTTATTTATTTATTTTCGTCCTTGATTTGATGTTCTGTTAAATAGATGTTTTTTGATGCCTTTCTTAGGCTGTTGATTTATCATCCTTCCAGCTGCTGTCCTGCTGTACTGGTAATTTTAAAGGAAGTAATGTTACAGAGTGCTCATAGTTTCAAAATATAAATGAAACACAGAGCATGTTTCTAATCAAGGCAGCTAAATCACTAACTTGGGATGACAACCATGTCTGAAAGACAACTTTTTTTTTTGCTTTACAGGCAATGCCACTGCAGTTAAGCAGTCCCGGTACAGGATTATCCTTCAGGATTCTGCCAGTGGGGGACAGGCATGTCCAGACACCTTGTATGAGGAAAGAGAATGTGAAGATGTTCCCATCTGTCCAGTGTATAGGTAAAAACTATTAGCTTGGACTCATTCTCTAAGGGGTGTCCCCTTCTCCAGAAATGACTCTTGTCCTACAGAATTTTCACCAGAAAATAACATAATGTTGGAAAACGCAACGGTTTTAACAGAAACAGAAAAAATGCAGAGTTTGAAACAAATAATGTACCTTACAAAATGTGTAAAAGTAGAGTTCAAACTGGAGATTTCAGTAGATATGACATCATCAGAACAAGCACCAACAGACACAGCTCCTAGAAATTGTAACCTCAGGGTCTGATGTGTGTAAGGAAGCTGTTACTGGGAACTCCCCCCTCGTTGTATCTAAAAATCATTGTAAGCTATTTTGGGACCACAAGCCCTAGAGTGCCTTAATCATAATTGCATGCTTATTGCAGAAACTCTTGTCTTTTCCCCTGGTACTCTCCCTCCAGTGAATAGTACGCACTTAAAAAGTTCTGATTAGACAAATAATACAATGGAGCAGTTACTCACTGCTCTTCATTAAGATTCTGTGGCCCATCTGTTGTGCAATATTAGTAAATAGAAAAGCATTCTATCTTTGCATATGAATCTCCAGCCTGCACATCCCACAGGAGATGGCCCTGGAGCAGAGTGTGGAGCTGAAGGCAGTGCCAGGCAGGGGACACAACACTCTGCTCTGTCTGGTGCCATGGGAAGCTGCTTCCCATGGCTGGCCCTCCTGTGAGCATGGAAAGCAGACTGGGAGCAATATCAGTTGTATGAGAGCAGGGGGAGAGCGTGGTGACAAAGCCCACTGGAGCTATTTCCTATGTATCTTACCTAACTCTGAAACATGCCCTGCAAAATGAGAAAGGGGAACGTTGTTGGACAAGGATGTGGCTTCCTAGAAGGTGAACCTGGCATTTGAATTTCAGTTCCTGGTGCTTGTGCCAGCTTTGTGACTCCAGATTCCCTACAGCATGTTATGATTGGTGATTGGAGTTTGTGCTCAGATTTGTTCTGTTTTCCAGTTTTAAGCACTCCACTGTTGGCTGTTCCTGCTGCAGGTGGAAGAGCCACCGCTGGAGCCCCTGTGTGCTGGTGCCCGCCGCGGTGAGACAGGGCCTGCCGGGGCAGGGCGAGGCGTGTGGCCACGGGCTGCAGTCCAGGGGTAAGAGTCCTCCATCCAGCCCCCAGGGTTTAAGGTGTTGGATATGGCATTGAAGTAGGGTCTTTGCTCTTCTGCAGTAGATAATTTGGAAACTAATCGAAGTACTTTATGAAATGAAGTGTTTTGGGAACTGCTTCCATTATACAGTTGTTCTGCTGCGCTGGACATTAAAGTACCACTAACACAATAGCTTGGAGAATAGAAGGAAATCTGTGCTTGATGTTCAAATATCTTAACCTGCTTTTCTGCCTACAGCTGAAGTGTGTGAGCTTTAAATGAATTATCTATAGGCCTTTATGAAGTAATCCATTCTTTGTGCTAAAAACGGAGAGGATAATTTCCTCGTGATTTTGAATTTTACTAATGATTTGCCTGAGGCCTGATTTTCATTAAGACTGTTGAAGAAGTTCAGCATGGGTAAAGGCTTTGGGCTCCTGCCCTTGGCATAATTAAGCACTTAGAAATTAGTGGTCCCATTGTCTGAACAGAAGTGTTGAGAAGAATGTTCAGGGTATGCATCAGTCTGTAGTGGTGCCTGCACATGGCTGGAGATGTGGCTGTTATCAGTCTCCTGGGAAATACAATGAAACCTTTAACAAAAGGTTATTTTTATTGAAAAAAAATTGCTATACAGGTATGCTAACTGAGGAAACTTGACATAATAATTTACTCCTTCACAAAGGTAGAAGCTATTCTTTAAATATGAAATGAATTTCTTATATAATCTGGAAACAAAGGAAAAGAAATAAAAGCTCTGACAGTATGTGGGATGTATCTGAAAGAAGAAATGTGTTTTAAACTAAAACTCAAAGGAGTAAATATCTTTAACTAGGTTTTGACCACAAACCTTTCCACAAGGTTTTCAAATCTGTAAATTGTATTGTTCAGTCTGTGTGAAAGGATGGTAATCTTTATGTTCTAGTAGGTGCGTGAACTTTGTGTTAATCTTACTCTGACAGAATTAGAAGTATAATAGAAGAGTATCACACTTACTTTTACTCTGTGGAGATCCCTCCAATAATTACCTAGGCTATGTGCTATTCTAGGGTAATTGTGAAAAACCTACCTTGGTGAGTTTAAGCAAAAATCGTTTCAGTGCCACATTCACTTTTTGTAATTAATTGTGGCTTTTGTAACAGCTTTGGTTTTCATAATTACATGTAGTGATAGAACCACTCTGCTGGGTGTTATTAAAGATGAGTGGGATCTCAGGAAAAGGAGATCTCAGATGAAACCCATGGAAGAAGATTTTTAAAGATATTTTCTATGAACAAGAGGAGTGATCTCCACAGGGAAGGCAGCTGAAGCCCAGCTGCTAACTCTGCCCATACTGTGTCTGGAAAAGAAGCTGCTGGGTTTTCAGCAGTTCTGCATCTTATCTGTAGAAGTATTTAGTAAGGGAAACTTTCATAAAGGTTTTGTTAATACCTCTCCTTGCTGCTACTTGAACTCCTCAGGGGTGTGCAGAGGTGCTCTGTGTTGTCAGGGAGCAGCGCTTTAGGCAGGGGAGGTGTTTGCTTACATGCCTTGCAAGAGCTCTTCATCTTGTAAACCTCAACACTGGAGGACTTCTGATCCTGTCATTCCTCACTGGAAGGGGGTTTTGGAGATACTTTTGAATTACCATGTGAGGTGAGGCTGGGGATTTGGGTTTGTCCAGCCTAGAGGAGTGTCTAGTGTGGAGTTCACAGACGAGATGGAGCCACACTTCCCAGAGCTGCACAGTGGATTAACAGAAGACAAGTCAGGCTGGAGTGAGAGGAACTCCTGGGTTGCCCAGAGAGACTGTAGAGTGCTTGGAGATACTGAACACTCAACAGAAAAAGGTCTTGAGCAGCCTTTTCTAACTGAGGTCGATCCTGCTTAGGGTAGGCATTGGATCCTCAGAGATCCCTTCTGTCCTAAATTGCCTTGTAGGGTACCGTGAGTCTGTGGGTGTTTTCAGGGGAATCTGTGCCATCACTGGAAGAATCCCAGTGTAAGAGATAGATGTTGCCTTCCTGCAATATTCAGGCATCCTGTGAATGACTTTGCATTCGAGGTATCACCACCACTCCACACAGTAATTGCATTACATAAAGTGCAGCATCTTTAGCCAGTAAGTGCTTCTTCTCCAAAGAGTATTCATATGAATTTGCCTGGTTCTTTTTTTATCATGTGACAGCAATTACCCTTTTACCTCTGAAGATAATCAGTCTCACTGTTCCTTGGAGCATCCATTTTTTAGATTTCTTTTTCTGTCCATACCCTGACTGTCGTATAAAAAAAGAAGATTTTAGTTTTCAGTGACTGTCATATCTAGCCAATTATATAAGAACATTGAATTCATATAAATTATTTCTAAAGAAAAAAATATCTGTTTATATGTACCTATTTAGGACAATGACTGTACTGAGGGAAAATGAGGTCTGAAATGGCTTTCAAGCTCTGTTCTTTCTCTCGGCTAGATTCTGAGATAGATACTTAGAGATCCTGTTCCATGAGCATTTTCACTGAAATTGCATGTGAACGCACTGCATAATATACAGAAGATATCAGAGTTTGTCTGTGAATAATAAGAAGAATGGCCAAGGAGATGACAGCTGTCTGAAGCTGCAGTTTTTATGGTTTTATCTTGGAAAGATACTACACTAATTATAATAGCCTTCATTTTTTTACATCAGCTTCAGTGGACTAACTTATTCAGCAAGCAGTGCTATAGGAAAGAGCCTTTAGAACTAATAAATATAGTTGTTATTTAAACTTAGTTGAGGCATGATTGGCAAAAAGCCCCCAAGGACACTCAAGTAAAACAGGGTGAGGATGTTGCTTGGCTGTTACTTAAGACAACATTACTAACAGTAAATGAGGAGCTTTGCAAACTTTTGTGTTGCTGTACAGCTGTCACTTGCCTCCACCAGGGACTAATTTACTAGGAGGTGTCAAGACTGTGAGAAAAGGTCTTGCACAGGGGTGAGGGCAATCCCCAGCACAAATACAGGCTGGGTGAAGCATGGATTGAGAGCAGCCCTGGGAAGAAGGACTTGGGAGTGTTTGTTGATGAGAAGCTCAGTGTGAGCTGGCAATGTGCACTTGAAGCCCAGACACCCAGCCTTGTCCTGGGCTGCATCCAAAGCAGTGTGGGCAGCAGATGAGGGAGGGGATTCTGCCCCTCTGCCCCACTCTGAGAGCCCACCTGGAGCTCTGCATCCAGCTCTGGGGTCCTTAACATAAGAAGGAATGAGGACCTGTTGGAACAGGTCCAGGGGAAATCACAGAGATGCTCAGAAGACTCAAAAACCTCTGCCATAAAGGCAGGCTGAGGGCTGGGGTTGTTCAGCTTGGAGAAGAGAAGGCTCCAGGGAGATTTTGGAGCCCCTTACAGTGCCCTGAAGGGGCTTCAGGAGAGCTGGAGAGGGCATGGAGTGATAGGGCAAGGGGGAATGGCTTTAAACTGACAAAAAGTAGAGTTGGAAGAAAGTCTTAACTGTGAGAGTGGTTAGGCCCTGGCACAGGATGCCCAGAGAAGTTGTGGATGCCCCCATCTCTGAAGTGTTCAGGGCTTGTTGGATAGGGCTTGGAACAACCTGGGATAGTGGAAGGTGTCCTTGCCCATGGCAGGGGTGGAATGAGATGAGCTGGATGGTTTCCAATTCAGACCATTCCCTGATTTAATGAGAATCATTGCTTCTTCAGGTGCTGTTGGGTGACTTCCCTGGTCTCAGATGTTTGTGATGGAGGATCCTTCAGGAATGACCTCTCCTTTCAGTGCTGACATGAAAAGCTACATAGGGACATACACAATTTTTGGGAAAAAATGTGTTACTCATTACAAGGGATTGTTAAGGTTTAATTAGTGGATGGAAAGCCTGTTTTAAGCAAGTGTCTTTGAAGGTTGCTTCAAACGCCACAGGTAGTGTAAATAGACAGGTATTAAAGACCAGATGGGTCTAATGAGACTCTGCTTTAAAAACTGGTCCTGGAAATACACTGACAACATGATTATGAAAAAAACGAGTTACTTTCCAAAAGCAAGGAGAAGCTGCAGCACTGGAAAATACCATGTCTTATTTCTCCTGCTCCTGCCACTTTGCTTTGATTCATTTGGAGTATTTGACCATATTTCCCCCTGTTAATGAGACACTAAGTTCTTCTCAGAGCTGTAGCTACCCATCTCAGGAATACAGAAACGCTGTGACACAGAGCAGGGAATATTTTTAGAGATAGTTTATTGATTTATGTACAGGAAAACAACAATGCAGACTCACCAATGCAATAATAAGAAGCTACTCCTTTGCTTTGGAGAACAGAACTCTCCCTGTCTCACTGGAGGTCACGGGGTGGATCAATCCTGGCCAGCCCCATCGAGCATCTCTGGAGTGTATTTCTTTTGGTTGCTGTACTGTCAGACCACGCAGGATGTATTTCCTTTCCTGCTTTAGCTTGGTTGTAAATTCACACCGCATGGACTTTGTTAAGGTGGTTAGTGTTAAATATAATCTGTTACAGTTGAAAAGTTGATGTATGAATTGGCAGTGAAAACGTGGGATGCAGGCAGCACCAGACTCGGGCAATTTAAGATTCCTGTCTCCTTCATTGCAGGTTTTTGGCTCTTGCTCTGGAGCTTTCTGATAGCTGTAGAGGCATTGCAGACAAGACTGGTATTAGACTGATTCAGACCAAGAGCTTATCATCATAAGAAAAAAATGGTAACAATCTTCTATCAAAGTTTCTTGAGTGTGTCTAAATGCAGTGATAGTTCCAGTGAAATCTTATATAAAACATAGGCAGTACTGTGATCACAAATCTAATAGTGACCAAGTTAATGTATCATATTAAGCAAGATGAAAGGATGAGTTTATCTGTAGCCTGTTAAGATTGTATCTACACAAATATTTCAAACAGGCATCCTTTAGCTGTATTATCACATGTATTATCCATCAGTAACTCAGTAATGGCTTGTTGTTTCTCCTGCAATTATTTTGTGGTAACCTCTTTATAATGAGATGTGCCATCAAAAAAGCATCAGTGTTACCTTTTTTTTTTTTTTTTTTTTNTTTTTCTGTTTTGCAGATAGTTAATATAACTGCTGATTAGCTAAATTAACACATCATTGTGATTTGAGTTGCAGAATGCTTTTGCACAGAATTACCAATTTCAGGAGGTACATATTAGAATCTTGTGACAATTTACAGGCTGAAGGCAATGTGATAAGTTTACAAGGAATGCAATTATGATCGTAAACGTGGCAGAGACTCAACTGCTTCAGTTTGCTGGTGATGTTTTTTGAGCAGGGCTCTTGGTGCACTTCTGTGTCAATTTGTCCAGCTGACAGCAGCTTACCTGTCATCAGCAGGTATTAGGGAGGAGGTAGGACAGGTAGGACAATGGCACCTTGGACCTTATTCTGAGTGATGCTTGGGTGTTCATCTGTTGGTCAGTGTTTTTCCTGGTGGTTCTAGTCCGGGGTGTAACAGGTAGTTACAGGGACACAGAGCACAGCAAGCTGAACTTGAGTGGTCCCAGCCAGAGTCCTGGTCTGGAAGACACCTGCTTGGCAGCTGGTGGAATTGGGAGCAAATAATTGAAGGGAAAAATAATTACCAGAGTAAAGACAGGACCTGAGTCTTGTTTGTGATACATTTGAAAAGATCGTGAAGCAGAGTTTGTCTAGGATGGCACTAAGGTTCAGGAAGGAGATTGCCTTTCCAGAATGAAGAGCCTTGGTGTGTTTATCAGCCATGTCTGTCCAGGGCTTCACCAACACTTTACAGATATAATTACTGTACATCATATTGCAAATTCACAAAGATGTGTTGTGTTGTTTTCCTCTTATTGCTGATAATGCGATTTTTAGCTTAAAAACACACGGAGAGTACTAAGGAGGTATAAAACAGGCAAACCAGAATTGAATCACTATTATTGTTTTTGATAATCTGATTTCTTTCCCTGACAAGGCAGTGGGCTGGAGGTCAGGCAATAAGGTAAGTGAAAAGCAGCATAGATAATATTCTCTTAACTTCAGGAAGACATTGAGTCCAGTCCCACGTGACACCCTCCCACATGCAGTATGATAGTATGACCTGGAGAAATGCAGGGCAAGGTGGTTGTGCAACTTGTTGAAAAAACCCATTCCAAGCTCTGTTATCAGCTATTTGCTGTCAGCCAGGAAGGCTGTTTCAGATGGCTTCTGATCAGATCCTGACAGCTTCCCACGGGGCACACGCACCCTGGACTGTCATCAGTTCTGTCACTAGCAGTGTGGATGATGAACTAGAGAGCACATCTGTAACACATCTGGGTAACTGCAAACCGTGAGTACTTTGAAGGGCAGACCAGAAATACATGTTGGATAAATTTGAGCATGCTGTGAAATCAGAAAAGTGAAATTTTCGTTGAAGAAAAAAATATCAAATGCAGCACTTGCACTGTAGAAAGGTGGGCAGCAGTACTGTAGAGGAAAGTCTGGAATTCAGACTTATATCAGTGGCATTACCCTGTTGTAAAAAAGCACCCATATAAAATCGTGTTTGGCTTACATTTTCCTTCTCATCTCCAAGTTCCTGAAATTTATTATTCTGTTTCATAAAACAATATATTTAACAGGCAAGCCTCCCTTTTGTTTTTGTTCCATTACACCTTCTGCCACTATAAGTAATGACAAACAACTGAGGTCAGATAAAAACACCAGAACTTTCTCTTGAGTAATTCCAATTCCTGGTTTGCCAATAGATTCAGAATCGATTAGGAACCTTTTTTTCAAAATACCCAAATTTCATTAACAGGAAAAAATTAAGTATTTAGGAGTCTACCTCTGGTGAATAGCACTGAACAAATTAAAATCTCTTGAGTTTAATGCAACTTTACCCTTGGTTTTGCATTTAAAACTAATCTTCATTCTCGGTGAACTGTGTATATCTGCACACAGGAGATGGAGAGAGTGATCACTGCAGTATGGATGTGGGATTACACAAGTCCAGATTGCTTGTGTCAGATTTCTGTCAGTTTACCTATAAACTTTGACCTGTTTTTAACTGTAGATTTGATAATAGATTTGCTTCATGCAGAAATGTGTGTCAGTGTTTCACAAAGGGGGAAACAAGGAAAAATTGAGGCAGATACAAAAATTCCATGCTAATATCATGCATGCATGTATGTATGTATGCATTCTTAGCCTTCCCTGCACCAGTGGAATGAGGAAGATATCCTCTCCCAGAGAGATTTTCCATGGGATTAATTTCAGTTTTGTAGCATTAGAATTGACTGGGAGCAGGAGGGGAGAGGAGGGTACAGATGAGGCTATGTGAGGTATAGTAGATCAATCTCTCAGCATTTTGGCTGCCTTTGATATTCCTGTAGTTTAATTTATGAGAAATAAAATCACCTGTTTTCATAGGAATCATCCTGGGCCAATTTCTTAAAACCTGGTGCTGTAGCAGAGGTGTCTATGCAAATGGGCACGGCTGGAATCTGCAGCTGGGCACTGCAGTGGGGCATGGAAATTTGTCCTCATATTGTATTACATCCCACTGATCTTCGAGGTAATGTGTTCCCCTAGGCCAATTTTTCTTTCTTTGGGTGTGAGTTGATAGGACAAGGGGAAGAAAGATTGATACTGGTTTGCCAGTGACAGGTTGTTCACAGAAGAGTGATGGTGGACTGCCCTCCTGTTTTTAATGGGCGATGTCAGCAGGCATCAGAGGACACTTAAAACTATATTTCAGCCTGGGTCTGCCCAGCTTCCACCTCAGGTAGAGCTGCTCTGAGAGTATTTCATAGGCAGGAGGAGAATTGGCATGACATTACTTTACAGATGTGAACTAATAGCAGGAGAGACTCCGAGTCATTTCTGTCACTGTAGCCTTATGCCAGCAACATAAAAATTGAGGAGACTCTTAGAGAATTTGTCCTGACAGCAATCTACAGTGCAGCATTTTATCCAAAGGCAACTCAATGATCTGTAGACTTTCTGTAAAATAAAGATGATGAAGACTGCATCAGATAAATTGCATGTATTTGATTTCCTTCAAAACCAGGACAGTATATTCCACTCTGTAGAAGGGAGTAAGCAGGCTCTCTAGCTTAACTATATACTGTTCCTATCTGATAAACAAAACAAATATCAGCCTCTTAGTACCACACAGAGCATTTGTTTTCTGGGGGAAAGGAATAAGAAGCCTTAATCAAGAAGAACAGTCTTTTGAAGCCAGAAGGCATGGACCCTGAAAATGCATGCTAAGGGCATGTACCAATAGAGGGATTGTTAAAAGATCAAAATAATGAGAAGTACAGCAGAGCGACATCAAAGCTTGCCAGGCTATGTATTTCTGCCTTGATTAGGAGGAAGGAGGGAAGAAGGGGGGGAAAAAGGGTTTTAGATCAATAGGAAGTGGCCCGGTCACCTCAGACAGCACCATCCAAATGTGTACAATTTACAGGAATTGCTGGAGCATCTCAGTCATAAAAGTCCCACAGGATCTGACAGTGCTTACACCATATTTAACAGGCACAGAGGAAGAGAGTCGAGATCATCTTGTCTGAAGGAAACTCCTTTTTTAAATGTAAGGGTAGATAGATTTTCATTTTGTCTTTCATCCCTCTGATTAAGTTCAGCTCTCTTTGGTCGTCCCAAGATTTCTTTTATCTAGTGTGGAGTCTGTATGATCTAAGCAACTATCGTTGGCGCAAGTCGTTTTTGGGGTCCTTTTTTAAATGATGGATTGTCATTAAACAGTATAGTAGATGAAAGAGGTCCAAGGAGATCCAAACTGTGCCAAGACTTACTCAGAAGGATGAAAGGCATAATGAGAGACATAATGAAGAGCAATCTCTCCCTCAGACTGGAGACAGGCCCTTCCAATTATGACTTGTTTTTACCACTAGCTTCCAGTGATTTAAAATCCTAGTTATGAGCAGTTGATTCAGACTTTGCACACAAATCTTGAGAAATTTGTATTCTGTGAACAGAAAGGCCTGGGTGGTGCAGAGGATGTTACAGACTAGATCAGAAATCTCTTCCGTGGCCATGGGTGGGTTGTAAGCAGACCTGTCCACTCAGTCTTGTGTGTGCTCTTGATCAGAAATACAGGAGCCGTTTCATCCTAAAACTCTGTTTTCTTCACTTAGAGCCTGAAACACAAGGGTTTCTAGTCCTTAATATTTTAAATAAGCTCATGTAACTGTTGCTGGTTTTTGGCCCCTGTGTGTGTCTGGCATACTTCAGTTCAATGGGGTAACCCTGCAGTGAGCAAACTATTCTAGTTTCTTGATGATTTTCAATTTAATTGAATCATCCTTTGTTCTCGAGGCATTTGTGTCCTGGTTGGTCTCCTTTTTTGTTTGCTGTTTTATATAACACTTTCACAACCCTCTTGTTCACCTCTCCGTGTGGAGGCAGGCTCATTCAGTACTGATTTAGATCTACTTTTGCTTTTATAAAATTTTAATTTCCTGTATGTCACAGTTGTGCTGTTTACAACTCCAAAGACAATTCATGCCAAAGCTGCTGCGGTTCATAGGGAAATTGTAAAAAGTTCATCTGAGCTGAGCAGGATGAGATCCAGGTTCTCTTAAAAATGGCCTTAAGGAGAACTTTTCTTCAAATAGACATTTTAAATAGGAAAGCTTGAAGCATGACCAAAAATAAGCAAGTTTATTGTGAAGCTTTTATACTATTAGTTGTCTGGAAAACACTAGAGATGTGACTCTCACAGTCTTTACCCAAATAACCTTTCTTGCCCATAGTGGTCTCAGTCAAGTGGATTATCAGCTTGTGGGACATTCCAGAGCCATTAATTGGAAGGATGAAGACCAGTTGTTTAGTCCTACAGTATGGTGGAACCAAGGGGTTTAATTTGAGAAGTGGACAGTACTGGGTTGAAATGCTGATCCTGCTTTAATCAATGAAACATTCAAGGATTCTATCAATTTTTTGGACTTCCCTCTCTTACCTCCTGGGAAAAAAACAAAACACCAAACCCAAACAAGCAAACAATCTCTCCCCCAGAAAACCCTGAACAAAAACCCAGACCAACAAACAGAAAAACAAATTAACAAACAAACCCAGCTGTTGGTGAAAGGAAAATGGAGATGTTGAAAGGAATGCAGAGTTAGATTTATAGCATATATTGTTCATTGTCAGACTCCTGAGGTTTGACCTGTCTGGGGAATTTCCTTCAGAGGAACACGATAAAAGTTTCAGTTTGCATTTTCCCTTTTTCTGCATTACTTAGAAAGCACTTCTTAATGGAAATTATTGAGCAAAGTTTCTTCCAATAATTAATAACTAATACTCGCCATGCATATTAGCATCCTAAATGGCAGAGCTCATCAATATGGCTTACCATAAATCTTCAAGCACACCATTTTTTTAAGAACTGTCACGCTACAAAGGTGTAAAAGGAATCCTGATGTCATGTTTGTTGACTCTGAATATGTATATTAATGTTACTCCAATTGCTTTATATCTGCAGTAGAGATTTTAGACATGAGTTTTCAATTTCAGAATAAATGAATAACCTTGAATCAAACTGTCTTTCAAAATTCCCAGCATCTCTCTTTCAAACAGGTGACAGAAGAGTAACTGGAAGTGACAGGGATGCTTATGAAGTGCTTGCACTTCTGAGAATACAGCAGGTGCCTGTGAACTGGTCAATATTACATTTGCTTTGGGTGTCCAGTGGTGCTCTTTTCTGCTGGCACAGTTTCTAAATATGTTCAGAAATACTAAAAATTCTGAGTGGTGTGTTTAGCACTTTCTGAACCTAGTCTGGTGATTGCAGTAGTAATATTTCCAAACATTTTTCCTGTTGGAAACAGCCCTTCTCCACTTCCCTTATCGTCATCAATTTGCTTCTGAAAAGACTCACGAGAATATTCCGTTTTCTTTATTTATAATAAATCAAGTGAAACTTCATCCAAAAAATTGGAATTCCCCTGGAATAAAATTACTACACAAGAAAAAGCCATCTCTATACCTTGATGGCAATAGATAGTAATGAAAAATATGTCACCTTCTAACAAAGATTTTTCTAAAGTCAATTTTTTTGCTGGCAGCTGCTGGTTTTACCAGGTTCTTGCATCATTTATTAAAGGATTGCTGATATTGGCTTTGTGAAATAAGGAAAGTTTTGAATAATATATTCTGGTATTTGATAGAGTTCTCCTGAAGCAGAGTATTTTGTAGTGTTAAATTTGGATCTTGGATGTGAAGCCTTGTAGCAAATGTTACTTTTTACCGCTTTTCTGATCAATTCAGGCCAGTACTATTGTTTCTTTTTGACAGTTCGCTGAAGTTTCAGCCCTGCAATCATATATTTGTTTTCTTTGATGTGCCCCAAGGTGATTGAAATTTCTCCGAGTTACCTCTTTCCTACTGTCTTTTAGATACCAACTTTCTGTATCTTCGTTTTTATCGCGGTCTTTGTGTAGGCAGAGGAAGTGCCTGAACTCGAGGTATGCAGTATGGGGGGATCTTACCAGCCTATTAAAATGTAATAGGCTTGCCCAAGGCCATCTACTTCAGCCTGCGTTTAATTCAGGATGGAGGAGATGAGCGCATCCTCGGGGGACGCGGGGCGCGCCGGGGCAGCACTCCCAGCCGCGGCTGGACCCGTGTCCTTCCACAGCCCCTGCCCTCGCTGACCACGGGCCTTCGCTGCCGCTTATTTGTTCCTTCTGCTCCCGGAGGGCATCTCAGTAATAGGCACTTAACAGCATTTGAGAAAATCAAGCGTAAAGGGGCCTGCAGAAGTGAGCAGCTACTGCAGCGAACTCCTGAGGGCGTTTGGGGGATGATCTCTTCTGTTGCATTTTAACCCCCAGAACACAGGATGTGGTCACACATTCCCTGGTTAGGGCACGATGGAGAATCTGTGGGACAGATGAGAACTGCCCTGTTTGTGATGAGTTGCTTTGACCAGTAGGTGCTTTTTCAGTGCCTTTTTGAAATGTTTACTTAGTGGAGCACACAAAAAGCAGTGCAGAGCTCAGTCCTGTGAGATTGGATGGGTTTCGTGCGGGCCATGTTGCTGATGTAGTTACATGTGAGCAAACCTCCAAACAAACGGGCAAATTGATGCTTTATAGATAAATACATACCTTCAGTGCCAGGTTTCATGGAGTACAAATTTTCCCGTAATCTAAGCACATCTGCTCATAATAACTTGTGTGGTGTGTGAAAGAAGAGCTACATCAGCTCTATGGCATGGTGAGATGGATTGCTTCCTCTCTGTTAATCACAATGATTAATTGTAGAGTTTATAGGAAGATGGCTGCTTTTTATTAATTTTGGGGTTTAGATTATATATCTGGCCCCTTTTTAAAGCTTATTTAAATGTTAATACTCTGCAAATCCGATATAGAAGCGTAAACTTTGTAATTTTAAATGCTTTGATGAGAAACAGGGCAAAATGTGTCTGTTTAAATTGTCTTATCTGAAGCCTTTCAAAGATGCCTTTCCTTGTTAGATGAATTTCACAGGTAACTGTAAATACTGGAGGCAACCATGAAAGAAATTTAGAAGGATTATGGAGTTTCATTTGACCCTAATTGCTGGTGTTTCCACAGGGCAGACTTAATAATAATGAAACATATTAGCAAGTTGCAGTTGGTTCTGTGGTTTTGCAAGTATTACATTTTTACTATGAATGAAATAATCACCTAATGTGTTTCTAGAAGTTAAATACACTTAGTTCTTGGGCTGTATTTGAATAAAATTTGATTATATGCTATGTGGAATGTAAATGTTCAGGCTTGCAGTGGAATAAGTGATGGGTACACGAGTACAGCTGTCAAATAGGTTGATGAGGGGAGCCCAATGATCCTGTTACATTTTCTCCCAGTGCAGTCATCGTCATCTTCCATTACTTGCAAACGAGTTAATGGGTTCTGTAGATGGAATTCAGCCACAGGTTTTTATTGGTGTTGAGTTTGCACAGTCAGAATGGCAGAAGCAAAAGAAATGATGTGTGGAGAGTCTTTATTGAGCAGAAGTCTGAAACTTGGGTAAAGTTCCAGGAGGGGTGAACAGAATTTAGCTTACTATTTAAAAGTCTTTCTAGGTTGCTCAAATCATATTGATTAAATGATAAACAAAGTACTTTCTTGAAATCTCAGTTAACTGGCATAAACGCCCTGATTGAATTATACTGCAGACAGAACACTATAAGGGAAAATGTCTTTACCAGTTACAGTTATATCCTTTTTTTCTTAGGATTTCTTATTAAAAATTTCATCTCAGGGTTTTTTTCAGAAGATAAACTAGACTCAACAAAGAAGCTAATGCAAAAATAAGCTATTGCAGTGGCATCAATGAACAGATACAATAAGCAAATAAGCAATTTGCAGATAGAGAGTCAACATCCCATGAAATGTTTATAAAGGTAATATTTAAGATCTCATAAAATCAAATTGTATTCAGATACAATAACAAAAACCAGTAATAAAACAGTGGTGAATAGTCAGAGATTATCATAAAGCAAAAGGCTCTATTCCATTTCAGAGGTTTTCTTTAGTGCTAAGCATTCTATGTGTTTTTATGTCAACTCCACCCAATCTTTGCTTACCCAGTTACTCCTGGTTAGAGTGTGCACATCCGAATCAAGCTGCTGGAGGCATGTGCTTTTTGATGCAATATAATTTAATTACTAAGGAAGTCATTTAGGATTCACGGTGCTGAGCATTTTTAGGATTTTTGTCCTCAAGGAAACTATTCTAAAATAAGGCCATTGTTCTTTTTGTTTCACTGTGTCCATCAATCTAGTACAGAGAGAAAGTTGATTTATTTAATTTTTTTCCCCCCTTTTTTGGTATGGCTGTCCCTGTTGGATGATTATTTGCTCCAATGTTTTTGTGCAAATCAAAAATAAGCTGATGTTCACCTCTGACACGTCAGTGAACATGGTTTCTCTAAGTTTGCTGGAGGCAGGATTCATTAGAACAGACACTTTTGAAATAGCTGGTTTATCCTTGGTAGCCCTTTCCCCGTAAGGAAATCCAGTCCCAGGAATGCAGCTGTCCTGGCCTGTGGAGGGTGCTGAGAACCTGGGCCAGGTTTTGAGGGGGTGGTTGGCAGAGTGGAGGGTGTCTGGTGTTTTCTGGGACATTTGCAGGAGAATCCTTTGTTACCTTTAATGCCCGTTGCTAATTCTGATTTTGCATGCTTGTGCTGCAGCCTTCTGCTAATCCACAGGAACCCGACCTGATTTTCACCCTTTTTGTTGTTGCTGTAGTTCTGAGGGCAGAGAATAGCTTTTGACTGAGCTCAGCTGATCTCTCATACTCCAGATTATCCCCACTGTGGTTGTGCCCATTCCCTCACAGGACAGCTTTCACTTTGGCTTTTCTCTTTTTTTCTGAGCTGCATCTTTCTTCAGTTTTCTTTTCCCTGCCAGCCCAGCTTTCCAGCATGCCTTACTTAGTTTTAATGCAAATATATTTATATGAATGTGTTTGTCTACCTGCCCATCCCAGCTGTTTTTGCTCATGGCTTACGCTCTGTGCTGAGTGGGATTTACTTTGTCTCCACCCCGACACACCAAATTTTACCAGTCATTCTCTATAAACTGTTTCAAAGATGGAAAAAATGTAAAATTTGTAGATAAAAAACATTTCCCCATCATTTACATGCCCTTACAGAAGTGCTGTACCCCCTTATGCTACTATTCCAGTCACATGAATTCACCTGTTAAATATTGGCTACAACAGGGTTTCACCCCAAAATACATATTAATGTCATAACTGTGTAAACATTTTCAGTCTGTTTTAAGTAAATATAGTCATAATTTGACACCTTGGTTATCTAAGATGAACTGTGATGTGAAGATG
This sequence comes from Promerops cafer, assembly GCA_013398275.1. NCBI lineage: Eukaryota > Metazoa > Chordata > Aves > Passeriformes > Nectariniidae > Promerops > Promerops cafer. Next base: position 3,407,599 of record VZSE01009345.1, on the reverse strand, counting down.
ATGGAGAAGCCATCACAATTTGGGAGAGGGATTTAGGTGTCTCACCTGGCACTGTCTCTGTATTTCAGAGTGTAGGTACATTGGGCAGCCAGTGGGGGACAAAACTCGGGTCCCACTTTTTTGTTTCCTCATGTAAGTTACTCTGAGAAGAGTTGTTTAATACTGGTAGCAGGAGACTGAAGTTACTCTGAGAAGAGTTGTTTAATACTGGTAGCAGGAGACTGTTGTTTGCTGTTAATTCAGTGTTTTGTAGGTGTAGCAGATTTTAAGTTGATAAAGAATAATTTGATTTTGGGAGGTGATTCTATATAATGTGTTTGTTTGAGGTTGTTGCTGAAGACTCACACTGTAGCTGTAATGGAAAGTGTATTAAACTGCATTTTAAACATATACAATAGAAAGGTAGATAAGCATTTGAAACATTAAACATTTCCTCACTTCTTCACAATCTTTGCTCATCCTTTTGCTATGAAAGAACTACCAAACTTACATCTTTTAACTTAGATGTAACCCGTGTCCTTACTTCCAGTGAACACTTATGTTTTTAGAATAATTTTATGTAACACTGTGAAACAAACTGTTGTTATATTGGACAATGTAGGATACAAGAATCTGTTCAAAGCACCATATGAATCTCAGGGGGTTTTTGTGCATTTACTGTATTGGAAAACATGGGAGTTTCATCAAGACTTCTCATTTATTTATAGACACATCAGTATTGGTAGCTCATCTTTTTTTCCTTTTACTAAAAAAAGCTGCATTTACTAAGTTGAGTAGACAAAGAGATGACATCCTGTGTATGTAGTTTATACAAGTACACAATTCTCATCACTCCCGGGAGATAATGTGGTTTGGGGTGGGTTTTTTTTAAACTTCAGTGTATTTTTACAGTTGTATGAGTACCTAGGACAGTGCGTTAATATTAATTTTATGCATTCCTTTATTATTTTCAACAACTAGAGAAAAGCTTTTTTTTCCCCCTTGATGTAATCAGTAACTCTACCAATAGTACTTTTCAATACCTTTTCTTTACCTTTAGACAAAAAGTCCAAATTTGTATGTTAACCATACACCTTCAATATGTGGTATTTAAATTTAATTTAGGATTATTCTGTTACTTTAGAACCTGGCATTGAAGGCTGTGAGGATGTCTTTGGTTCACACACCTAATGCTTTCTGAGACAAACAAGTAATTCAAGCTCTGTAGTCACCGTGCTTTGTAATGACCAAGTCACAATTCTTGAATTGACAGTCAACATATATTAAATCAGATCATCTGTTAGAAACAGTTGTATTTCATAAACTGTAGCTGACAGTTTACTATCTTATCTGTGAGAACTCCTTTCTTCCTTCATCTTGCCTCAAAACTAATACCCGTACAATTGAACTTTTGGTAGAAGTCAAGGTCACAGCTTTGGAACAAAGTTATATATGGGAATTGCCTGTCTTCATGTTGAAAAGGTGAGTAAATCAAAAGTACTGATATGGTAATCTGCAGTGTGTTCTCTTGCATTTTATTGAAAAAAAAAGATAGGAAGTTTTCTTGACTTCTAAAAACTGTGGTGAAACTTTCTTTAGAAAGCATCTTAATAAACCTATTTTAAAATGCCCTTAAAAATAAATTTAAAAAATCAAGAATGGCAGTAAATTATAAGATGTGTGTGTATATATATCTTCATGGCAGATCACACAACTTTTCTGGAATGACAGGAGTCAGGAGCCCGAGGATGTGATCCTCTCTGGGTGGAAGAAGTGTTCCTGGGGTTGAGCAAGGGGCTATTGGATGCTCCCAGCCTGTCAGGCTACAGTTCCCATTCAGATTCTTTATTCTTTTTCTGTGTTTCATCCTTTCCACTGCTGGGTTTTTCACGGAAATTTTGAACTGTGGGCAAAATTATTTTTAAAACTTGGCTCTTGCTCAGTTCCTTCTTACCTCATTTTTTTTTAGTACACATCAGTGAGATCTGCTGATGTGAGGTGAAGAGTCAGTAAAATAAAAATCAAAGTTGCCTCCAAGGATACTCCTCTTCCTTATTTGTTGATTCAAACTTTCCAGCTTAATCAATTTCTCTTTTATTCCTTGTTGGCACCGATCTTACAGGCCTGAATGAAGGCAATGGTTTTCATTGCTTCTAGGATGTTGTTCCTAAATTCTTCATTAATTTGCTGTGAAGAACTCATATATTATACACACAATCTCCATACTTCCCCATTAGTGCTGCCTTGATCTGTTGAAAAGTAGTATTACATTCAAGGGGGTTTTTTGGAGGGGTGGTGGGGGAAGAAAAAATATCTTAAATTGCAAGGTTTCTTTTTTTCTGAAATGAATTATGCATTATTCTGAGTAGGTGAAAACCGTGGATGAAATATCGGCATTTAATAATGTAATGACAGAACCTCCTGGCATAAAGTTCAGTAGCTAGACCAATATTTAAACTGTTGAGCAATGTTATTGCTCTACTAAACCTCATCACTTCGCATTTCTCTCTGCAAGACCTACTATTGCCTCAGGCTGTAAATGGAAGATGAGATTTTATTATAAGTCTCCTGGATTAGGTACACAGGAACCACACTGGTTGACATTGGCTTTGATATATATGAGCAAAAGTTTATATAGTCATTTTTTGCTGCGTTTCCATTCTAAAAGTTAATTAACTGATAAGATATAACCCTGGAGCGTGGGCCTTCAGACAGGACAAGACAAAGGTTTTGAGAGAAATTGAGACAAAAGTCTGATGCAATGAATGATGGAGGAAAGACAAAATGCCAGTGCAGTAGTTCAGAGAATATCTCACTTCTGTGTAGCTGTACAATCTGAATTTATTTGCCTATGCCATGTCAAACTTGGTCATAGAAACAAATTACTATGAATTCCTGCTATGCTGTATTTATACTTTCATTATAGCAACAGCAAGAGTTGGTTTCCCAAGTACAGCACATTTGTATGGAAAATTCCCTTTCCTCTGGGCTTCTGATGAATTAAAAAGCTGCTATTTACTGTTTCTTTGAAATACACAGTTAAAATTCCAAATATCAGTTCTCGCTTCTGAAAAGGAAGTGTGATGTGAATCTCGATGGATTTTCAAGGTATTGAGCTGGTTTTGCACTGAATTTTATGTCCTAAATAACTTACTCTAAAATGGAAGAAATAAATACCACTTCAGGAAATTTTGGAAGTCCCTCTCCTTAGGTTCCCTTGGTTTTAAGGGTCGTGGGAGTGCTGGGTGTGATTGGAGATAGACTTTGTTCCCTCCTCAGGGAAGGAAGGGTCAGATGTTCCTCTGGGCTTCGTGCCACTGAGGCAGCCTCAGCTCTGGGTCGCTGATGCTCCTCAGTGATGCCCTCCCTGGCTGGCTGGTCCCTGCCTCTCCACAGGGGAGCACAGCCCCTGCTGCTGTGTGTGGCCGGGGCTGTGAAGGGAATTTCTGCTCTCTCAGGAGGTGGAAGCTGGTGATAAATCCTTGTGGCTCAGCCACTCTCAAATGAGCATGTGAGGTAAATGTGGGTCCGCTGTTGTTGCAGTGGCACAGTGTGAATAGCCACCTCCACTTCTATAAAATTTTATTCCAATTTAATTTCCAAAGATGACCTTCCCCTGCTTTAAGTGCTCCTCAATTTGAACCTCTGATCTTGTAATGACAGTTGGCAGAAACCTTCTGCATCAAGAAAGATTCACACAGAGAGCAATTTTATGGGAGAAACTGCTCTGAGCTCCAACAAAGATGAACAAAACTTCACAGGTGAAAAGAGGGTATAAGCTGAGAGTCTAACTGGTGATTTATTATAGCCAAGATTAAAATGATTTGTACTGGAAAGACTGTAATAAAAGAAAACGCAGCATAGTGCATAGTGCAGTGTCCCAGCCTGTGGTTGCCTGGAATGAAGATTACTAATACTAATAATCTTTCAGCAGGGTGGAAACCATTTCTGGGTCTGATGCAATTTATATTCTATTGTATTAATTTTTTAAATTGCATTTGATTGTTTTTTTTCAGCTAAGTGAACCATCAATTATATTATCTGAACCAATGGTAAAGGAATCATGATAGAGAACTTTCTGTGTCCAGATGTTTCATCTGCTATTCATGAACGATCCTATTGTGATCAGCCAGTGTTTGAATTCTGTCATTTCTTTAGAAACAAATGCTTGCAAACAAATATTTTATTCATAGAAAAATCATTAAAAAGGAAATATAGTAGGGTCTGCTGTTTTCCTGTTAAAATAATTGTGAGTTTTCCCATTGTTTCAGCAGGAATACAATCTGCTTTATAACCCCCCCTCAATTATAACAATGTAGTGCAAATTTAAGATGAGTAGCAGCAGCCAAATAAATGTTTCTCTTTTCTTCTGCCCATAAGAAAGGAAGATCACTGCATGAAAATCACAATGTCCTGTAAGGTATCTCCCTTTGCACCCTCTCTGATCTTCTGCCTTGTTTTTAAGAGACTAGAAGGAAAAAACAAATAGTCCCTTTAGATCTGTTGGCTTCAAAAGAGTAGTAAAAAGGAATGTGCTGGCAGTGAGAAGGGTCTGAACAGCACACCTGAGGGAAGATGGGTGTAATTATTTGTATTATTTTTAAGAGGCAAAGCTATTGGATCTGCTTCATTCACACACGAAAAACTTCATTTAGCATGAGCCAGGGGAAATACCACTCCTAACACTTATGGAAGTCAGGTCTTTTGTATGCCCAGTTTAGAAATACAGCCTTCTTAGACTGTTAGTCTCTTCTGGGGGTTTTGGGTGTCTTTTTTCNTTTTTTTTTTTTTTCTTTCCCTGCCAAAGAATGGATTCCCTGACATTGGGTTTCCAAAAACCACTTTTCCCCTTCACTGTAGCAATGTTTGGGAAAAAGTAGGAAAAGCCATTCTGGATGGATAATTTATCTATTATGTACATATGTATGGAACTCCCACACATCAGAGTGTGACTTTGCTCTTACTGGGATTCCAGTGTGCGTACTTAGTTTTCCCACTGGGTAAATCTCCTAAAACCCTCAAACATTTCATTTTTCAAGGCTATGGGAGGGAAATTTTTCACAATCTCATTCTGCCTCTCTTACCTTTAATCTAAGTACAGTGTCTTTATTCTACTTAGACTGTGCTGACCCTTGAATCTCAAGTCCAGTATCTTTATTTTTCTCTCATGAGGTGGACAATATTGTATGATGGCTGAAAGATACTTAATTTAGATAACATGACTTATTTGAGTATGCGTTTTTATTAGCTTCAGTCAAAGTAATTTCAGTTGCATTATCAGTTTTAGACTGGAGATGAGTAGCCAGACTTCAGACCTCAAAGCATTTAGTATTCTTATCTGTTTTTTATGGTAGAAAGGTGATAGTTAGAGTGGAAAGTTTTATGCAGGACCATATATACAAAATCCATTGGTATTTCAGAGAACTTTGAGAGCAGTTTCCATGAGGGGAATGTAGATTAGGATGAGTTGAAAAGCTGTTGAAGGGCCTCTGTATGTCCCAGTAGCTTTAGCTGCTGGTCCTGAGCAAGGGGGCAAGAGCAGTGTGAGTTTGGAATAGCAAAATGAGAAGAGCCAGAGCTGGGGAATGGGGATCTGAGGGGGAAAGGTGGACTCAAGTCTTGAGGCGTTACCCTGGACCATCATTAAATCTAATGTTGGGGCAGTTGTGAATATGTGGGTGTGTTAGTGTTGTGTTCTGGATTTAGTATCTGTGCTTCACTGCGAAGAAAGTCAGTGCTTGCTTAATCAGCTAAGTAATTTTCCAACTTGAGTTACTAGAAATACTGTAATGTTGTGTTTGTTTTCCATTTTCTCTCTCTCTTGTGTTATTTGGCATGTTTGATTCTCTGTGTTTACTGTCATCTCAATGCATGTATTTATAGCAGGATGGCTTAGTCTTATTTTCGAGTTGTGCAATAAATAATTCATCTTAAATATAACTTGATGATAAGCACTACAAAGAAATTGAACTCAAGTAATTTTGGTAATTGTGGGCCACAGAAGGAGGAAAAAAATTAACATGTTTTTGTATTTTATGTTCTCTGAAAGGAGCATAATTTCTATCATTAATCATCTAATGTACTTCCATTGATTTTCTTTTTAATAGAAAATGAAAGTAAAAGCAATTCAAAACCTATAATAATGTTAGGGGGAAAAGGGAAAAATTGTGAAAGATTCTTTAGACTGATTGCATAATGTAGAAGCACTCAGATTGCAGCTATTCTTTGGACAAAGTAAATGTGAAACATTAAAAACTCATATTATTTTGCCTTCCTGGCCAGGCAGAGTCTGAACCACTTAGAATAAGAAAACACTTGTATAAAAATAGTGCTCAACCTTAATATATCAGTCCTGTGTTCTGCATTCAATGTGTGGGTGGGAGGAGGAATGGGCTTTACAGCAAAGTGCTTCTCTCCTGCTCCTCCTCAAACAGTGAGCAGTTTTGGCTCACAGATGAGGAAAAGTAAAACCTCAAGTCACACGGCTTGGCAAAATTGACATGTGCAGCTCAGCTCTTACAGCAGTTCAGATCCTGTATTCCAAACCAAGTAATGGATCACCTCATCCATGAGTATCAAAGAAAAATTACACTCTGAGCAGTTACTTAGATGGAACAGAGGTGACTCCAGTTGAAGGCATTAAATGGTGCTGGAGCTGCCCTCCCACCTTGCTGGCCCTCAGCTGCAGCTGGGACTCCTTCTGAGGCTCCCGTGCCTACGTTAACCCCATGCTCGTCTTACTGTGGAAAGGCTGCAGAGAGAAGCCAGCCTGAAGAGCAGCTACAACATGGACCTCCAGCTTGGGAAGGATGTTCACAGTCTTTCATGCTGTTTTTCCCTCTCCTCTAACTCTATCCCAAACTTCTCCCCTTTTCCATTATAATCTCTTCTCCGTGCTGATGCTCTGCACCCAACTTTTCTGCCCATTTCTCCCCTGACCCCTTTTCATGCAAATAATTTCAGTTGCTTTCTTTATCTTTTCAGTTGGTATTTACCATCTTTATTGCATCCCAGGCTCATCTCGGGCTCCCCCTGTTTGTTCACAGAGCCTGTTGGTCGGGATCTGTGTTTATTCAGTGCTCTGTTTGCACGGTGGCATTTGTCAGCCCTTTAGCACTACTGTCAATATCATTAATAATTACAAAACGGGAAACTGGTGACCTCAGAGACAGTTTCCCTGCTGGATAACTACTTGTCCCAGCTCTTTCTCAGTTACTTGTATGAGATTTGTGTCTGTGAGGTCCTTCCTGGCATCATTTGTTCTTTTCCTCAGACTTAATTTTAATGCTTATATTATGGTGTGTTTCTGTAAGTCCAGACTTTGGACATGGCAGGGAGTGCTGCTGCATCCAAGGGCGCTGCCATGGGGATGGATTTAAGTGTATATTTATGTCCTTATAGAATCAGGACTTTAAACTTCATCCTGAGTCTCAGCAGAGCCTTATCTTATGTCTTCTGTTTTGTCTGCTTCTGGCCTGCTATAATAAGGGGTTGCATTAACATACCAATAATAGTGTAAATGTTCCACCTGGGATTCTGGAAACTTGTAAGTTGATGAAGGAGCATCGATATAGAAAATAAATGAGGTCATCATGAGTTATGGGACTATACTTACAGTGAGCAAGTCTAGACCCTTATTATTTTATTCTTTAATTTTCTAATATATCATCCCTTAATTTCTTCTTCACTTACTAGTAGTGATATGTTAAGAAATGATGTGTTATTTCATTACATTGAGTGATACCAAGAATAATTATGCAACAGAAGTGAGGATTTTTCTGGACAAGAGGGTAAACAGCTATATTAAAATAATTTCTTTGACTTTACCTGCTGACTTTGATTTTTCAACCATTCTTAGAATTTGAAGACGGGGAAGATTATGACCTTATTTTGCCTACACCTCTTGGCATTAAAGCTCTTGTCTAGCCTCATAGCTCATCCTATTGTTCCTGTACTAATTCCAGTCATTTGATTTGCACTACTGCATAGCTTTAGTTTCAGTGTTTGGCCTGAGTGTACCTTCCTGGAATTATCAGTCATTGTTTTCAGATGTTCTAATGACACTTAATTCCAGAGTTTTGAAAACACTAATGTACTTTTCTCAAATTGAAAGTGCCATGGTACAATATAATTTTACTGGCTCATTGTTGATACTCTCAGTCTTTAGCTTTTTACCCTTTGGAATCTGTTGGAATGCATTTTTAAAGGAGAATTGATTGTAACTTTGGTAAATGAATATGATTACAGAGGCTGTCTGTAATTGGATTTTTACTTAAGAGAAATTAAATTTATGTTATGTTTCATTATTGGAGGCAATGCTGTGCCTGTAATATTTCATTCTCAATACAATTCCTTTTGTTAGGATCATCTCAGATCCTCTTAAGTCAGGCATGAGCACCTGATTTCCTTCACTTTGATGCTGACACACTGCTTTGGTGATGATGTAACATCATCCAAGGATGCCTTCAGTGCCTCTGCAATCTGACAGTGTGCAAACATTTGATTTCACCATCTAAAAGTTTATAGGAGAAGTGTCTGTTATTTACCTTCAATTTAGGAGAAATGTGGTTACAGAATGTAGCTCCCATATGCTGGTGTGTGCCATATGCTGAGATGCTGGCACACAGACACGCTCTTGTGGGTGGGAATGCAAAGCCAGAAGACAGAGACTGTCACACAGAATATCCCCTTAGCAGTCCTTGCTCAGTGTCCTGGCAGGGCCCTGTAGCAGCAGAAAGGGAAATTTCCTCCCCAAGCTCTACATTTAACACTTGACTTAAGCCTTGAAGCAAAGCAGTTGCATCTGCAGCTATTTTCATTGCTCATATTAATCGTTCTGTTGTGTTGGCACTTTCACAGGTGCATCCACACAGTCTGCTAAACAATTACAGCCCTTCCCTGAAAAAAAGTTATTTTCTTTCAGCCTCTTAAACCTGGCTACCTTTCAGTTTAATTCATGATCTCATGCTTATCATTACAAGAGAAAGTGTTTTGGTTTTTATTTTTTTTGTGACAGCAGTTGTTTTTATATCAGTGAAACTGCATTAAAATGTCATCCCACAGTTTGGCCCCAAGTGTTCAATTCCAGTTTGGTGGGGTTGACTGGTGGTAAAAAAAAAAAAGAATAGTGGGAGTTCAAAAGGAAATCCTGCATTTCCTCTCTTGGTGGGAATCAATATTATAATTTGAAAGCCTTTATCTGGCAGTGTCCTATTATTAGCTGTTTTAGTCATATGTTTGTGTCCATTTTAAATGCTGCAGAGATGGTAGAAATCACACATTATGCCTAGGAGGGATTTATTACTCTGGGTTTTTTTCTCAGTGCATAGGACTGCAAATGGACTGCATTTGCTCTCTGGGGGTATCCCACTTGAAAAAACAAAAGAGATGTTGACATAACAGAAATAGCTCTGTGGTATGAGTTTATTTAAAACCATTGTGACAGAACTGAGGATTAAGGGGAAATATTTTTTATGCAGCATAAACCACATATGAGCCAAACCAATCAGTAGTTTGAAACCACCGAGGATAAATAATTTTACTTTCCTGAAGGTTCACTGAAAACAAATTTCTCTCATTCTCTTTCCAGAAGTGCCTGTATATGAAAATATTTTTCTCTTAGAGGTTAAAGCTAAGTAAACTGGGAAGTTTGCAGGAAGCAGAAATGAGGGGATTGGTTCCTGATGGAACCACTGGGTTTGGGTCCATCAAATCTGCTGCTTTCTGCCTGCCCCTTCCCAGTCTGTTAAAATGCCCTAATGGGCTTTTTCTTTATAATTTCGTTTATTTTAGCAGTTCATGCAGCTCACCACAGGTTTTAAGCATGTAACACAAGTCACAGGAGATCCTCCTCCTCCTCCCCTCCTTTAGGTGTTATGTCTCTTACCATAATATACATTAAATATTCTTTTCAGCCCCTTCTTGTCTCCATGCTTATACATATCTAATCCACTATATTATTTGTTATTTTAACTTTCCTCTCTCAAGTTTCCGTTGTCAATAATTTCTTTAGGCTCCGTAATCTCTCTCAAATATTTGCCCTGATTTCATATGTCCTTTTATATATATATATCCATCTATTTTAACCAAATAGGCTCAGTGAACTTGGTGAATTATTTGTATGCCTGAAACTGTGGCCTTTTGTGCAGAGGATCGGGCAGTTAGACAATAACTGCTCTCAGCAATGGGGTGTCTGGTTTAACATCGATACCTAGAACTTCCATCACTTGCACTGACACCATTAATAAATGTCAGGAATGAACTGTGCTTTTCTGCCAGCTCCCAGTGAGCACTGCAGCGGGGTGGTTTGCTCTGCAGTGACAATTCCTGCTGCGTGGGGCTGGCACTGGAGGACGATGTTCATGTCCCTGCCGGCCGCTGTCGCGATGCTGAGGAGATGCTCTGCATCCCCGTGCCCAGACCTCTCGTGGTCACGGCTGGGTTGCCAAACCTGGGGTGTCCTTGCTGAAGGTAATGAGGCTACACAGACCTTGGGCACCAGAGTCTCTCACTTGTTTAACCTTCCTGAGGAGGGCAATTACGCCGTGCCCCCGCACAGAGCGTGGCCTCTGTCCTGTGACTGAGGAGAGGCAGGGCTCCCAGTCTGATGGCTGGAGTTGGGAGCCAGGAAGGGTCACAGGATCATAAGTGAAAGGCAAGGATCAGCAATTTAGAGGTGGTTATTAATATGCTGATTTGCTGTCACTTCAGTCTAAAGAGACTTTTAACAGTTTTTAACAGAGCCTTTTGCATGCTCTTCAAAATGCTGATTTTTTCCATAGAATCTAATTGCATTTTAATAAGGTGGTTTTTTTTATTTCCAGGTGATTGCCAACTCATTCCTTTCTCTCATACAGTGCTGTAGTTAAAACCTAAAAAATCATGTGTATTCATTGCAGAGTTACACCCCAGTAAATCCTTTAACTGTAGGAAAACAGAGTTCTTTTTACCTTTCTTTTCATGCACTCTTACTCACATTAAATGCTGGCAACAAGGAAAATATATGCAGCCTCAAAAACCTGAATTATTTAGCAATTGTCATAAAATAATATCACAGGTTGTTAAAGCTAAATAATAGAATCTGTATTAAATAACTTCATCCTTAGTAGCTTTATGATACAATGTGTGGACTTGCCTAGAATCAGGGAGCCCAACAGGACTAAACTCTCACAGCCAAATTCAGGTCATTACTCTGTCCCTGAGTTTATTACCTTAATCAAGTCATGACCTACCTTTGCTTTGTTTAACCTACACTGGAGGATATAAATAGCCTATAATCTTGGAGGTTTTGTGAGAATTAATTATTATTAATGAAATGAAAGACTCCATGATGTGCAGGCTATTTTTATTTATTATAATTACTTACTATTAATTCACTGAATTTAGCAAGTTTTATCCTAGGCTTCCTGTGACTCAGATTCCTACATTAAATACTTTTGTTCTCTGTCATGGCTATACAGTACCAATATCCACCGTGAAAAATTAATTTTTAGTTCTAAAAAAGGACAAGAGACGAAGTGGGAGAGTATAAGAGGTATCACAATATTTAGGGAGCTCAATATGGAGGGGCCAGACCTGGTACTTACACCTCGCTGCAAGAAGCATTTAGCTGTAGCATCTGCTCAGTCATTCCCTTCATCTGAAATATGGAAAAAATGATGATTTTGGAGAAAGAACCTCTCTTTTATAGTTTTTAGGGGCTTTTTTTTATCACTTTAAAGCAGTTTCAATTCCATGAGTAGCAAGTGCATCACAGCTTGTGAATCCTGGCCTTGACCAAATATGTTTTCTGGCACATGGCCACAGTGTTACCTGTTTTCCTGCTTGATTGTACAATGTATCATTGGTTAAAGTGTCCCCACAACCTTTAAAACTACTTCTTCCTTGAGAATATTGAGTTTATATCATCATTTAGATAACACACCGGTCAAATAAGAATGTGTCTTTATAGTTTTGTGAAGCTTCACTGAGTGACACATGAACAATGCCCTAAAACCAAATCAGCTTTATTCTGTTAATCCAGGGGAGAGGATCTCACCTAGAACAGCAGGACTGACTGCCCAGAGTGTAATACAGTATTTGTATCCATAAGAACATAAAGATTTCTGTGCCATTGCTTGCAGCTGTGACGTGCCTGTCGGAGCAGGGTGGCTCTGCCGCCGTCGGTGACTGCGTGCGGTGGGCAGGAGCGATGCCAGCCCTCGTCCAGGAGTGCCTCGTTCCCTGCAAGGATGACTGCACTTTCACCCCCTGGTCGAAATTCACAGCCTGCTCCTCTGACTGTGACACAGCCAGGAGCAGGAGGCGGTCGCTCACAGGTATAATCTTTTACAATATTTGTCTGATTGGGAATAGTGCCTCTGGAGTGTTGGAGTGGTGGGGAAATCCAGACAGAACAGTTACCATCCTTAATTGGTTTCTGAACTGGCACTGATCATTGCCAGCCTCATACACATTCCAGTACAAGAGCAGCACAGAAAACCTTGCTGGTGGAGAGGTTTTAGACATAAACCAAATGAAACAGTGACCAGGATTTGTGCAAGACTATCTGACCTATTAATCTGGGAAGCATGCAGAAAATACATATACAAGAGTACAAATCAGTGTGATTACCTGGAGGAAGTTTAAAACTGGGAGTTTTGTGCTCAGCAGTATGCCCTAGTTCAACAGGGCAAATTAATACCATGAATAAAGAAAACCCAGTACCATTAGAACAGCTTTGTTTGATCTTTTACATGTATTCATTAAACTCACGGGTTTGAACCATTTGATGGAGCAGTCTTCCACACTTGCTATCGAGGTTTGTTATTATGTTATTTGAATGCTGATCAAACTGAAAAGCTTTAAAACTTAACATGAATGGTTTGGAACTGCATGTTTTGCTGGGAGTTGTCTTCCCCCACGTGCATAATTAAATAAAAACGAATTATACTGTTCTTACATGGTTTACAAGAAATTTGCTGTTATTGTTCTTCTCAACACTCACATCTTTTCATGTTTCTGTGTTGTGTTTGAGAGCTAATATATACCTGGCTTGAGTTTGCTCCTTTAATAGAGGTGAAACTTCAAAGATTTTGCCTGTGGAGTAGAGTGCTAAAGTTGCTGTAAGAATATCTGCTGAGATAAAGCTGTGATCTGAAGGGCAGCAAAATGCGGTGGCCTCGTAGACTCACTTGTTCTTGGCTGCATGGCTTTCGTCTTACCCCATTTGTTACTGCTGGAATGTTCTGTGTTTTGGTAACTAACAATTACAGCATACATTTACCCTGGTTTCAAGCTGCCATTCGTCAGGGTGGCTCATTAAAGGATAAAGATTTCTTTTTCACATAAAACCGCAGTATTATACAATGCTCTGTAGTTTCTGGCAAAGAGCATATTCTAAAATGGTCTCTATACCAGTGCCTGTATGTTTATAGCAGGAGAAATGCTTGATCCCCAGCAAAATAATAGGTGCCCGATCTTACAAAAAATATGTAAAAAATAATGAATAATTACTTACAGGTAGTTTTAAATCTGATTTTTCTTTATGAATGTTGTGCAAGTTACTAAACAGTACAGCCCTACCTTTCCCCTTTCTTACTCTGTTCTATATCAGATGGAGATCTGTTCAAGTAAGTGGACCAAAAATGGTTTGTAATGCCCAGGTTTTGCTGGTTTGTCTCCTCACCTGCACTGCATTTGTGACCAACCACCAGCAATCTCTCCCCATCCGACATTGCTGGGTTCCATTTCTCCTGCCAGGATGGAGCTCGTGGTCTCAGCCCATGCCCTCAGCCCATGCCTGGGGAAGGTGTCCTGAAAAGCAAGTGGTGAACACGCAATGAGTGTCCCAGGTGGGGACGTGACAGTGCCCCAGAGAGCAGCAAGGGACAACCAAATCAGACACTGGCTTTGGTTTGGCCTGCCCTCAAAAGGGAAGTCAGTGAGACAGGCACCAACTTGTATTTGCACAAATACTTCTTGAAAAACAGAGGTGGACAAAAGTCTTGAAAAAGTCTCAGCCACAGGAACTCGGTCCAAAGATTTAAGGAAAATGCTATTTTCAAAAGTATTTTGTGATGTTAAGAGTCCTTTATTCATTTGCATTTCACCTCTCTGTAAGTGTGCTTGAATTGTACCTCTTGTTCATCAAATGCGTGTGTCTATGCTCAACTGAATGCTTTGGCTTCATTATAAGAGTTCATTGATAATGTCATTTAGTGGAAATCTTCTAATTGTTTGCTAAGTATTTGCTTGCCCTCCACTCAACTGTTAATAGTAGAATTCATTTTACTTTATAATTCATCATTGACTCTACATATAAAATTAGTCACTACTTAAGTGAAAGACTTATTACAGAACATATCAAAATTCAAAGTCATTATAATGAAAACAGTTTTTAGGTGAATCTTCAGTTAATTAATACAGTCAGTTAATTCACTGTATTACAGATACAAAGCACTTTCTGTATTTTTGATGTTTCCTATAATTTTTATGTACAGTATGTGTTACCTGATAATATTTAATATATATAATATTTGATAGTATTCAGAAATGTGATTAAAAAATAAAATTCTATTTAATTGATGGGTTTATGTCCTCAAAAAAAATTGGAGATGGTATTTTTAGCAGCAATTTTTAAAGCAGTCTGTAAAGATGATAAAAATATCACTACCATAAATTCTAAAAATATTTCTTTGTGAAGAGTATGGGATCAATGTCACTTTTCCCCTTAAAACAGGGCTTTCATAGCAACTTCATTTAGGGCGAAGATTCCAACAAAACAGATGGCAGGGAAAGTTGGAAAAAAACCAGTCACATTAAGTATGAGATTATTAGCATCCTTACCTCAGTCTGTTGTGCTTTGTGTCATGATGGCAAAACATGGGCAAATCCCAAATTCCCATGTTTACTAATACGAGGCGGAACACGCAACTGAAAATACAGAGTTTGTGGCTCCTCATGGCTTCTCAAACAGAGAAGGCTGGAAATGCCCTTAGAGACCTCCCAATCAAGTTAGAGTCTCTTAAAAGACTTTCCTTGAAGTATGGGGAGTTGTACCTGCATTTCCTCATGAATATATACATAAAAATGTAAACATTGATTTACCTACCAAACTATAAAGATACTGGTACTAAGTGATTTTTTTTGTATCCCT
Organism: Promerops cafer; assembly: GCA_013398275.1. Lineage (NCBI taxonomy): Eukaryota > Metazoa > Chordata > Aves > Passeriformes > Nectariniidae > Promerops > Promerops cafer. The sequence goes on along the minus strand of VZSE01009345.1, from coordinate 3,392,484 downwards.
TTGTGCTGGCAAATTCTATGTTCCCCAGAACTCTGGCAATGCAATTTTGAATGAGCTGGGGCTTGAAGGATGATGATATTAAGGGTCTACAGTCAGGGGCCTTTCCTTTGGAGGTACATATTTGTATGGAAATAGGCACTGATGAGACCCAGCTTGTCTGGGGTGAAATGGCTCTTGGTTCCAGACTGGAAAGGGGGTTGTTGAGTTATACAACTTACCTTTTGTTTTAGTATCTTATGTATGTGCAATGAAGAGAAAACATTTTTTTCTGGGATCAAAGCTTTAAAAACCTTCTGCAGAAGTGGTTTTAGTGCATCCAAGATCCCCAAGGAGTGTTCTGAGGGGTGGGATACAGATGCAGTTTGTTGCTGAAGATGAAGTCTCCCTTCTGTGCAGATGCCCAATGCAAAAACGTTCCTGAGCTCAGCCAGCATCAGGATTGTTCCACGGCGTGCTGGCTGACCTGTGCCAAGAAAAGCATTGATTTTTATCTTTACAGGCTGTGTACAGACATTTGTTCCCTTGAGCAGTTGTAGGGATGCAGGGAGCTTGAACTCTCCTTTCTGCATTATTTCTTCTTGTACTGGGGACCCCTTCTCATGCCTTGAAGTCCTGCAGGAGGAGGGCATGGAGAGTGCAATTGCAGAGAGCTGTACTATGGGTTTATTTGGATGCTGCTGCTGCTTCCTAAAACTACTGAAAGAGCCTTCTTTTAAAACCTGTTAAAGGAACAGAGCAAAGGAAAACATAAAAGCAAACACAACCATTGAAATGCTTTCAAGCGCTAATAATTTCCTGAGGATTATCTTTTTCTGTTTTCTTCAAAGTATGGTTTGTGTGCACAGCTCATCTTTAACTAATTTGTAAAGAAATCTCAAAGAAGTTGTAGCTAATGTAGGGTTCTCCGGAAGTTGTCCTGGCAACCATTGATTGTGAACAAATAGAGACAAAACAATCAATTTATTTCTATCAGATAATTAGAGGAAAATGATATTATATGAAATTACAAAGCGGTTTCTGGGCAGACCATTCCTAGAGTAAGACTTTGAATTTTACTCCTTGATCTACCCATCAGAACAGTATTTCCAAGTTCTCTGGTTGCCCCTGGAGATAAGTACATTGTCCTTGCACACCAGAGCACTGGCAGCACCTAATAGACACTTCAGAAACAGCCCTGAATATTAACATTCAGATTGTCTTGGTTCTAATGTGTTGAATTCATGCAAGTATAAATAATGTGACGTGTTGTTATCAAGAGCAGCAGATGTTGAGCTAACGCGCAGATTTCTGTGGTTGGAACAGGGCGAAGCAGAAAGCGAGACAAATGCCAGAACACAGAAGTTTATCCTCAAGTTGAAACAGAGCCGTGCCCCTGCGAGGCATTCACCTCGCAGCCCCATGGAAATTGGTCTGACTGCATTATCAGAGGGGGTCCATCCGAGCTGCAGCTGGGAATGCCGTCGCAGGGAGTGGCCCGGGAGTGTGGCGAGGGCGTGCGCCTGCGAGCCATCGCCTGCTACGACAAGACCGGCAGGCTGGTGGAGCCATCTCACTGTAGCAGTTCGGGTAAGGAGACGTGAAACAGCCCACAACACGTGTGAATAGCACTCCGTGGCTCATTGGGGAGCTTATCCGAGGTGTGTGCTTGCTGGAATAGCTCTCACAAGTTTGCCGTGGGTGTTGAACACAGTTCTTCGAATATCTTCTTACTGCTCTTTAGTACTGAGGTTTTCCTCAGTGTAAGGGTCTGCAGGCATTTCTGCAATGGAAATGAAGCACAAGAAGGCTAAAGTTGGCCACAGTGCCAGAATACCAGGGACATTTCTTTTATTTCCCTGAAAGTCCCATAAAAGTATAAGCTTTGGAGGAGGTATATTTACTTCAATCAGAATTTTGTTTGACGATATCTCCTACTTCCGCTTTTACTTGTTTAGAAATTTTTATTCCCTTTCACTAAGTTTGGAGATTTGCATGGTTGTTTTCAATGAAGGAATTTGCAAATTTCTAGTGATAATTATATTTAATTACAAAACACCTGTGATGTCACCTGCTGTCCCTCATGGCAGGCACACATGGCTTCAGCAGCCAGTGTTCTCCTCCTTGCAATTATGTGCCAGGGTTAAGCTCAAATTCACAGAGTATATTTTCATAAATTCATAGAGTATATTTTCATGTCTCTGCTTCCTGGGGTGCTGTCCACTTATATTTCTTGTATAATCAAGTAGCCTGTATCAGAAAGAGGGCAGAGTTAAAATCAGGGAGAGCAGGTTGTATCATTCCATTTGGGTGTTTTTTCCAATTTCTATGATATGCAGTTCATGGAATGGTTTAAGTTGGAAGTGACCTTAAATATCATCTCATTTCAGCTCCCTTCCACTATCCCAGGTTGCTCCAAGCCCCATCCAGCCTGGCCTTGAACACTTCCAGGGATGGGGCAGCCACAGCTTCTCTGGGAAACCTGTGCTAGAGCTTCACCACCCTCACAGTTAAGGATTTCTTCCTGATATTGAATCCAACCCTGACCTCTGTGCATTTGAAGCCATTCCCCCTTGTCCTATCACTTATCACAGACATAAGCCTTTATTGTAGGAGCAAAATCTCTAGCTGGGCTGCCCCCAAACCCCTGCTGCTCTCTGACTTAGAGCCAAAAGTCTTGAGACACCTCAGAGCAGAATGTAGTAGTTTGGAAGACTGCTGATGAGCTCTATGATGGGAAGGGGAGAAATGATGTCTCAGGAGGAGATTGTCATACAGTGGGCACCACGAATGCTCCTGAGGGTATAACGGAGCAGAGAAATCAACTCTCTGGAGGGTCTTCATGATGGGGATCAGCAGCCTGAGCCACATGTAATAAAATGAAAAAACCTCCACCCTAATGAAGTGATTCAGTCCTGGAGTGAATTTCTCCTGCAGCTGTTGATGGCTGTTCCAGCTGGCTGCACAGGTTCATAAAGCAGCTCTCCATGGTTTGTGTTTCAACAATGTGCTTTTGTACCAATTGATTATGCCTCTGTGGCCCATGAAGGAGGAGTAGTGTACCTTTCCCCCACATTACCTTTTCTTCTGCAAAAAGGGAGCTGCTGGGATTTGGAAGGTGGGTTTGCCTGTGGCGTGACTTGCTCTTTTTATCACTATTAAAAAGGGGAGGTTGTCTATGCGTGGGGCTTTTCTAAATAACCTTGAAGCCTGTTTTCTGTCAGTGATATTTATGTGGCATTTTTAATGGTCTGGCTTCTCTTAGGGAGGTAGTAGGGAGTGATAGCTCCAGGGGAATACTGTTCACTTTCTTGTCTTCAGCTTTTTATGTGAGCAAAAATGATTGTGGCACTGCCCTGGCAGAGGGCCCACATCAGAGGCAGAGGGGTGGTCAGTGACTTTGGGCATAGACTGACTAAAAATGGGCAGAAGCTCCATAGGCTCCACTTCCATCACCTGGGACCTGCCTTCCAAGGTTACATGAAAACAAGTGTGATATTTATGGTCTCTAGAGCTGGGAAGTTTCAAAATGCACTTCTGAACACCTTATTGAATTAGTGATAGAAACAAATCATTATCCAATTAATAATTAGCAGAATGCGTTTCAGCCATAATGGAGAAGAGCAATGCAGATTGCTAAACCCTGAGAAATTATTCATTACAGTGGTTTTTTTTTTGAGGAGCTCAGTTTGTCTTGCTCACAATTAGTATCAGGTGACCTTTTAACATTTGCTGGCTGGCCATGATTATGGCTAATTAATCCATTGTCTTATATAGTGAATGCCAAGCACTGTGATATCTGGGCATTGTTCTTGCTTTATGAGGTGGGGATAAGCAGGTTCCTCTTTTACTCCTTTCAGGTCTTCTGACTTCTCTTTGTTTCCTGCTTTTTTCCTTCCTTTCACTTGAACCAGAACAGAAGTGACAAGTTATAAGACTTAGACCTCAGTTCTTTGATGGGTCCTTTTGAAGAACTGAAAAATGTAGAAAGAGAGATGGATGTAAGGATGTAAATTGTGCCTCAGGAGTAGGAGTAAATTTGTCCCAGATTTGATAATGTCCTGAGTACATAGTGTAGGACAATAAAAATGGTGTAGAACAGAATAGGTCAGTTTGTAGCTTTTCTGGAGAGCAAACTCTGGGCTTTTGACTTTTGCTGCAGTGATTTTCATTTTCCCTGACTGAAACCTGGTGAACTTAGATTTGAGTGGGGTTTATTTCACTTGGTCAACATGACCTATTATGTGAGTGTATCAAAGTTGTCAAGTGAATGCACAGTTCACTTGATTCTGGTGTAGAAATAAACTGCTCAGAAGGGTTTTGGTTCTGAGGCCCTGCTCTTACACTGACTTTCCTGAGTGATTCTGCATTTGCAGCTTGGAAGGTGAGGGGGGAACCCTCAAAAAATCCAATTCAGTCTGTTCATCTGTGTTTCCTAGAAGTTCAGACTCTAACTGTCTATTATCTGCAAATATATTAACCCTTTAAGCATACCTTCCCAACTGGAAATGGATATTTTCTCCCCATTGATGTAGTTACTTCAAGCAGAGTATCCCAAGGTCCAGAAAGAGTCAAGACCGAAGCATTCCAGCTGTTCCTTTTTGGAAATGCACTATCTACCTGCCTGGGGTCTACAGTTTCTTCTGTCAGGACCTGAAGCCTGGGCTGGAGGGAGAGACCTCTGCCCTGACCCACCAGAGCTGAGCGAGCCTGGTGCCAACACTTTGGGTCAGCTGTAGTGGGCATGCTGATCACCACTGACTGATTTACCCATCCTTACTGCTACTTAACTGTGTGTTAGCTCATGGTCATTAGATATGACAAGCTTAAAAATACAAATCACAGGCTTTTATGAATTTTATTCCTTTCTATACCAAATCTTTGCTCCAGGAAACAAGTACACATTTTTTTTTTTCATGGCTGGCTTTTGTTTTATTTTGGTGGTGTCACCTTTTTCCTTGATCATGCATTCAATAAGCTTGAGAAATGAGTGATCTGCATTTTCCAGTTGAGCAAGTGATTTTCTCACAGATTTGTTTCACCCTTGTTTTTCTTCCTTTAATTTGGAAATGCACCTATGAAATCATGGGTAGAGATAATTACCTCTAACTACATTACAAAATTATAATTGGTAGTTTGCCTCAGTTTTCCTTCCCATCAGAAGACTGCTTATACTATGTTGAGCTCACTGCTAGTCCAGAGGGTCTTCATTTTCTAACTTGTGTCTGGAGCATCCTCTTTGGCCATGAAATTGTCCTTTTAATTGCAGTTCATCTGCTTCTCAATCTGTCATCTGAGCTGCTCATACTATTTTTGAATTTCCATCTCCTTTGTTTTGAATGATTTCCCGTCGTCCCTTTGCTTCTCTTTCTTGTGTGTGATGCCAACGGGGTTTTTTTAATCTTAGAGGAACACAGGGTGCCTCATCTGTTCCAAATCAAAGGCTGGAGATTTCTGTGCACTTGCACGGAGGTTCTGCTTTTGATCCAACGGGCAATTTATGGAAAGCAGGAATTTATGAAGAGTGCTTATCCTATTCAAATTCTACTGTGCTCGCAACAACAGGAACCTGGAAGAAAAAGACACGACAGACAAATAGATCCTGGTTTTAAAGCACAGAGTGCTTAGCTGCAACCTGCACTCACCTTAAAAAGCTTTAATTATCTCTGAATTTATGAAGGGCACAGCAGGGATGCTCAAACACCTCCTTACTCTCAACAGTGCAGTGTCTCCTTCTATGAGCTCCAGTTGCTGGTGGACAAACCCATCCTAAAATGAAAATGCTGGGATTGACTCCCCCCATTTTATGAGAAAATGAGCTGTTTTCAGGTAGTTTTTAAGCCCTAGATTTTAATAAGTATTCTGCAAATTTTTATTTGTATAGCTGAAAAAGCCATAAGCAGAGCCTAATAGGTTAGAGGAATATAAGTCAGGTCTGTCCTGATCTGAAAGCAAACTTGCTGCTCCTACAAGGTAGCAGTTTTGGGGGAAAAATTAAAAAAAAAAAGGTTGAAAATGCAACATTGAATAGATGCTTGTTTATTTTTGGAAGTGTATCAATTTCAGTAATTACTGTGGTACACATTTTTGCACATCTAGTATTTTATTTTGAAGAGTGAAATTGTAGAAATCCCTGACTTCGAAAATCTTCAGAAATAGAAACTTTTCTGAACAGATGTTTCCCTGTGTTTTTGAAAATATTCCAGAGTTTAATTTTGTTCTTAGTCTGAGTGACATCTTATATTGAAATTTCAGTTTTTAGTACAACCTGTTGATTTCAGAACCCAGCTAGGCTCTCTGTGATCACTTCCCAGAGATAACAAAGATATCCCTGTTTTATCAACACTGCAGCACAGATCCAAAACACAGCCCCATACCAGAAACTGTGAAGAAAATTAACTCTACCCCAGCCAAAACCAGCACAGCATCTCTCTGTGGCCTTTTTATTACATGTCTGGATTTTATTAATGGCTGTATTGCTACTAGAAAGTTTTTCAAAGACTGCTCGAGAAAGAAGTTTCAGCAAAAAATTCACCTTATTTTCTGTCTATCCCATCCCCTGGCATGGGGATTAAGGCTGGATGGCAGGACTGTCCTGCCCTTGAGTCCCCACTTCAGGACTCTTTGAAACCACTGCCACCTTTGACTATTTTCTGCTCTTTCACAGCTAAATAGCTTCTAAATTTAGCTCTGAAATCCTGGCTGGGTTCTGCTCTGGACTCTCTCTGACATTCCTACGTGTCTCCTTGGGCGTGTGGTGACACTTTTAATTACAGCTGTGGCTGCCAGGGGAGCTGTAACACAGACACACAGCCTGAGAAGGACCTGGCCTCCATTTCTTGTTTGACTACAGGAATTTTACATATTGCTTCCATAACAGTGCTCGAAGAAGGATGATTTATTCCTTATCTTTTCCTTTGTTTATTCCCCCCCCCACCCCCCCCAAATCTGTTCCCCATAAGAAAATTTGGCCACAGTTCTCCCTTTATGGATGTTAAAAGACTTATCAAATGAAATTGGATCACAGGACAACTGTTCAGACATTGAGTTCCCTGTGTTCTCCTGGCAACAGAATCAAAGATAAACAGCCATCAAAAAAGTTATTTCTGAATGGGTCAAGCTGGCTATCAAAGAAGCTTATTTAAAGCGAGGTAGGACTTCCCCTGAGGCATTAGTACACAAAAATACACATTCTTCTAAGTCTTTATCTTCTTACAGAAAGGAAGCATGCATCTTAAGAAAAAAATATTTAGAGATTTGGCTTTTGGAGCAGCATCCTCCAAAACGCAGTAAGTGCTGCATTTAGTCAGAGTGATGTCTGTTGCTACTCCTTGGCTCTAAATACACATCTTTATTACTTATCTTCTTGCCCAAATTTCTTTTATGCTTTTTGCTGCGTTCCATAAAGTGACCCCTTTGAAGAGGTGGCAGTGCCAGACTTTATGAAGGAATGGCTTTTTACTGATCTCAAACAGACTTTCTCATGTTTGACATTCACCGTCAGCTGCCTCTTGCAGGACCACCTCTGCCCACCCTTGCTCATGTCCATCCCTTTTGTTTCTATTATTAGGCTCAGTTAGGGGTTTTTTTTTGTTTTTTACAGATTGATTAATGTTCTTCCACGGGACTCAGGAATGTTTTTAGTGTAGAAATTGTAACTCAGTGTAGAAATAGTCTATGGGAGCTTTAGGAGAGCTGTGATAGCAGGTTAATGCGCTGGGTGATCTCCTGCCCTGATTCCTGCAGCAGGCTGTGGGAAGAGAATTTCCTTGAAATGTGGCCCGTCTCTTCAGCCTTAATAACACATTTGTCACAAATACAGCCTGTTATGAGGCAAGGCTCTCATAAAATGTTACCATACAAAGATGGACTTAGAATTAACATTCTTCTCTCCCTACATGTCATTCCATTTAACATACTATATGGGAAGTGTGAAGAAATATTTAGCCTAATCCTGTTCATGAATTGCATATTCTAGTCCTAAGACTTCTGTACTTCTGCTGCTTATGGAGATCTTCATGATTCCTCTGAGATGTGTGGCTGCCCTGGGAAGTGACATGGTGGTAGTTCATAGGATTCCTCTCATGTCTTACGTGGGGTTTTTTGCAGTGTTTTTTAACCTGTTTGCCTTTTATACAGCTCTGATGAGCAGGACTTTCAGGCAAATAAATGGATGACAAATACTTTTTGAGTGGAGAGTGACAATTCCATATCTTTACCACTGTTGGGGAGCCCTGTGGCAGCTGGACATAGTAGGTGTTGTAGTGGAGTTCAGTGGGCATTAAAGGTTTTAATGTCTGATGCATTCTGAAGATTTTCAGAAGCAACTTAATTAAAATTAAACTTCAGCTCAGTCTGTTCTAAGGATTATCCCTGTGATACTGATGAGTAGTAGAGAATTTATCCTACCTTAGTCTGTTCCCGGGCCTGAAATGGACTTTAATAGCTCTCTGTCCTCCAAGGTTTGCAAATGGGGATGGTGTAAATTAAATTACTGAGAGGCTGGTTTGCAATTCTTTAAATATCCCTCAGTGCAGACAGAGATTCCCACTGTGAAATCTTGGCTCTCATTTGTATTTGGTAACATGGGGGAGTGACCACTAAAAATAGTGTTATTTAACAGGATTGCATTGCCTTCTGCTTCTGAATTCACTGAAGTCCTCCAGCACAGGAGAGAGCTCAAAGTCACACTGCAAAATTGAAACAAAAGTCTATCTGAAATTCAGTACATCAATACTCTGTGCTGGGGCCTGCTAGTGTCACAAAAACGTCCTGTTTCCCTCTCAAGGTTTTCCATCATATAAATGAGCCACTGCTCTCCCCGTGCCTGAGCTGTGGAAAACCAGGACTGTTCCCTTCCGCAAAATCGTGTTTTCCTCAGGTGTTTTTTATAGTACAGCTTTATTCAAGGAGGTCAGATGCTTCTGCAGCAAGGTGACCTCTAATAGGTGGAGTGAAACTCCTTATGCAAGCAGATGGGACCTGGCAGCAGCTATCTGGATTTTGGGAAAGCACTCCTGGATCTTCCTGGTGCTGGTAATGGTTAGTGGCATCCTTAAAACAGCACCTGTATAATTGAAGTGTGCAGTTGGGCTTCTCATTTAGGCTTGATGGGAGAAGGAATTGAGGCAGAGTATTGATTTAAATGTATTGATTCGGGGGTCACTGTGTCACTCGCCTCCTGTGGCTGGGAGGGGTCACTGTGTCATTCACCTCCCGTGACACTGGGGAGGGGGCTGTGGAGGTCACAGCTGGCTCACAACCTTCCCCTGCCTTTCCAGTGCCTGTGTGAACCTGCTTGTGAACAGAGGCCCTTACACTGGGAAAAGCCTCTTGAGTGTGTAAATTAAAGAACTAGGAATGTACATTTAAAGAAAAAGAAAATTTTTTCATGCTGCTGTGAGCCCTCTTGATAATATTAATTGCGCACTGATCTAATTAGTGTTCCTGTCTTCTGCAGAGTCATCTGCTAGTTTATTTTGTCTGAAATAAAAGCAATATTGTAATGCAGAATACATGCTAATTATCAGGGTGCAGGGAGCTGCATCAGTGTGTCCCGTTCTGTCAAATGAAAGCCATAATGTTGTTGTCCAAGGCAAGTTGTCTAAATGAGGCTTGTCTGTGTCTTGGGGTCGCAGCTTGGCAGCAGAAATGAGGTGGCATATTGTGTTGACAGTGCCCAGTGTCATGGCTTCAGAAACTGGCAGAAAGATGCTCTCCACAGAGGGCCCCAGAGTCTGAAATTTAGTTTCTTAGTGTGCTCCAGCAGAGCCTGAAACCATTGACCTTCAGGACACAGATGATTTACTGAGGGGGGTAGATACTTTCAGTGGCATTTGGCAGCAACTTTCTCCCAGTGATGGACCCTTGGCTCTGGGAGATGCTTCCTGCCTGGTCCAAATTGCCCAGGTCTGTATTGATCTTCAGAGCACTTTGCAGTGCACATCTATTTTCAGAGCTGCTGTGCCATCAGGCCTCTGAGAGAAGTCAGGTGTAGGAGAAAAGGGAATTTGATGGTCTGTGGACAGTTTAATTGTGTTCAGGCTTTAAAAAAAGTCTTGTTTTCTTGTATAAATATCATAATAATTTTACAAAATAAACAAAGTCTGGGGTTTGTTTTAAAAACATGCTGGTACTATGAATTGAGTAGCCTGAAAATATATATGGTAAACAACCCATAATAAAGTACAGTAGGCTGAGTTTTTTTCCCGATATATAGAGGATTCTAACACTGCTAAGAAAAAAAAAAAAGTTACTCTGTTTTATTTGAAGAAAACAGATGATTTTCCCAGTGGCAGAGTGATGAGCAAAGTATACAGAAAAACACAGCTGAGCTACTCCTCTAACTGCTATTGATCCCAGTGGATGGTTTTTTATTTGAGTAAGGACTTTGTTAAGATGTCAGGCTCCCAAGCAGCCAGGCCAGCCCTGGGAAAAGGGAGCATCATTCCCACAGTTGGTTTTGGAGCCTGGACAGGCTTGTGCAGTGGATTTCTGCCCTCCTGCATCACTTGTTCCCTGTGAGATGAATGTACACTGTGAAGTTCTATTTATTTGCTCTATTTATTTGCACTCACAAGGCAGCAGATGAGACTCCTTCTCCGGAAGAGTTCTCAGCTTGTTCTGCAATCTGTTACAAGGAAAGTGCTAATTAGTGAAGATTTCCTTATTGAGTTAAAAGATTAAATATATCAACTACTAGGGCTTGTGTCTAAGGACAAGTGTATGCCTGTAAGTTCTTTAAGGAAGAAAACTGTTATGCAGAATCAAAAGAAATTAGAAATCATAATGCAAAGTCAGCATCAACCCAACTGCCTCCTTGGGATTTATAGAGACTGTGAAATTGAGCAATAAAACCAACCTTTGGATGAATTTCAATAACAATAATGTTGAGTTAAACTTACCAGCCTTTTTTACAAGTCCTCTCTGGTCTATTTAGAATCTCTAATCAGTCTGCTATGAGATAACATGAGCATGTGCATCTTTTGTTGAGCAAGTGGGAATAAATTAGCTAAGGGTCCATTATTTGAGCCTTGCAAAATATTTGATGTAGAAGTTATTTTTGCTGGGTTTTTTGGCTGTGCATTTACTGAATGTAAATTAGATTATCTCCTAAATTTCTCAGCAAACTAATAATGTGTAAAATCTCTCAAATCCTTGTGTACTATAAAAAAAGAAGATTAAACATTTGTTCTGTGGCAAGATTAAATCCTTTTCGGCTGCAATTCAAGTTTTTAGCAACTTAAGCCTCCCAGACTTACTATGCTTAGTTCCCTTAGGTTAATAATTTTCTCCCTTGAAACAGGATTTAGATTTTGAGCAGGGATTATTTGGGATGAGGTGTTCCTCTTGCAGCTCACAAGCTTCTGGAGCTTTTGGTTGTGCCATGTGGCTGCCTTATTCTTGGCACACTGGGAGAGCCTCAGCCATAGAACTATGATCAGCTGGTGGAGTTAAGCCTCTGAGCTGCAGTCTGTACTCCATGCTAAGTTCTAACCTGAGGTGAAGCAAGAGGTTTGCCTTGCAGGAGATCCCAGAGCTTCAGCTGAGCAGAATTTGGCCCACCAAATGCTGTGGTCCACCAGGTCTCCGTTATAAAACCTTTAGCTATTAGATTTTTAGCACCGCTTGGATTTACTGGTGTTATTTTGTGATATTTCACAGTCAGTAACCAGGTGAATGTAAATATTAATTGCAAAATGAATCAATTCTTTTTTTTCCCCTCTACCTTTGGTCTGTGTAATTAGAAACATTTCTCCTGTGTCACTGTCCACTCTGCTGCTCCCTAGTTTGTTAAAGGGTGATCTCTCCTGTCCCACAGACTCCAAGGGAAATTAGCAGTGTTATTGCCAGTGGCAGCTGTGGTGATGCACAGAATTGTCCCTCTCACAGTAATGACCTTGAGTTTTATGAAGCACCTCAAGGTTTACTAACAAGGGTAGAACTGCTAGAAGTTTGTTAATTGAAACCATGAAATATGTTAGAGAGGATACAAATGAGTTTAAAGCCAATTCAATTAGAGGTGCATCTGTTTCCAAAGCTGCTGGAGAAATGTTTATTTTCGCATCACTTTTAAGCCAGCCTCTTGGAATGCTGCTGGCACTGTTGTTTAACGCTGTGTGCAGACCTTACACCCACAGCAAATTTATCTTTTGGAGGTCCAACAGTCAGGTGGAAGTGACCCTGATGTTTGCCTGTAAACCCACTGATGTCCTTCTTCTCCCAGCACAGCCCCATGTGGCATCACTGGCATCCCCCAGCCCATCACCCAGCTGCCTCCTCTTGCCTTGGCTCTGCTGGGTGGCACAGCAAAAATGGGACAATAGCATTTTTTCACCATGTGGTTGTGCCTCTCTGAGGCTGGCACGGGGTGCCCAGAGAAGCTGTGGCTGCCCCATCCCTGGAAGTGTCCAAGGCCGGGTTGGACGGGGCTTGGAGCAGCCTGGGACAGTGGAAGGTGTCCCTGCCCTTGGCAGGGGTGGAACGAGATGAGCTTTGAGATCCCTTCCAACCCAAGGCTTCTGTGATTCCATGACAGCCACCAGACCATGGTCCTCACTTTCTCCACCTGCTGTTGCTTTGTCTCTGGGCTGCACAGGAGAACTGAGGTGAGTCAGGGCTGCTACACTGTGTGTCTGAGCCTTCCCAGGACATTCTGTGTGATCTGTGGGTGCTTTGTTTGTTAGAGACACTTCAGAGACTCCATTTGTGGCTTATTGAGCAACAAGCACACTGTTCTTAATGAATAAATCATAGCAAAATGAGCTGTGCAGCCTAGGTAAATGCATTTGTTCATCCCAGTACATTGACAGTGTCTCTGTTGAAAAACAATAGCACTTAAATGTAGAAAAGGCTTATTTGGTCATCCAGATCAATTTTTCCTGCCAAGTCCCAGTAGCATGTTTCAAAGTGCCCACTTAAATAACCTGGTGTTCTTGTCACTGCCTCCTGTGACATCTGTGTGTGCAGCTCCAGCTCTGTGGTGTTCAGGAGCCTGCTGTTGGCCTAGGTAGGACAGAGGCTCTCATCTGCTCTGTCTGAATTAAATTAGCTTTATTTTAACAGTGCTTGAGATTTTGTGGAATAATAATAGTAATAATAATTTTAAAAAGGAGGTTAAAGGAAGCTTCAAGAAATAATCTAAAAACACATGGAAAGCAGGCTGAACACAGCTGGGAAGTAGAGAACATCATTTTCTGTGGAAGGTTTTGGAAACGTAACAATTGTTTGGTACCAGGGTTTACAGAGGAGAAAAAAATGAGGGATGTGATGAATGAGTGAGAAATTTAAGGATGACACTGACAAAACCAGCTGTGTAAACTCAGCCTTGAGTTGGTCTCCCAAGCTGAGCAACAGTAGCTCAGAAATGTTATTTACTTTATTCATATTCTGTTATGGTAAGAGTATTTCTCTGGATAGTATCTTGAATGTAGAATTCTTTATTAATGGATTGTTTTAATAGCATATTGCCCTTGGGGCTTTTTGTTTGGTTAGTATTGCGCATCATGCCAAAGCTACAAGTTTTCTAGGCATGCCAAGACTAGGATTATTGTGGGTCTTTTTAGTCCCCTGACAGCAGGAAGTTACTGCTTGGCTCCTACAGAAAGAAAAATATCCTGGTCTTACAGGCAATGGATGAGCTGAGTACAATGTTATTTACTACTCATCATAAAAAGATAGCCATAAAGGCATTCTCTGTCTGAGCAGAGAGGGTACACCACAGGAACATTTTTGGAGGAAAATTTTGGTTGAATGAAATCTTCACTCTATGAATGAAGTACCTTAGTGTAGGATTAACCCTAAGTGGTTGATAGAAGAGTAATGGCAGTCTGTGAGGAGAGCTTGAAGGAAAGTTATGTTCCCATTTTGATTTTTGTAGTGTTCAGTATGGAGAATCAGCTTCCTCTGGACAGTATGGAAGTGTAGTGCTCTGTAGCTGGGCAGTATTTGATTATATTTAATATAATTAAGAAATATGAGTGAGGAAACTCAAAAAGGAATGAGCAGCCTCTTAGCAATGGGATGTCTTTGGAAATTCTGTAGTTCACTGAGAGGTAACTCACAACACTTCCTGGGGATGGAATACAGTAGGTTCTTCAGTCTTCACAGAACAGTCTGTGTTGGAAGGGACCTTTTAAAGGTCATGATGTGATGATGCTCACCCCAGTGAGCTAGACCAGATTCCTCCAAGCCCCATCCAACCAGGCCTTGAACACTTCCAGGGATGGAGCATCCACAGCTTCTCTGGGCATCCTGTGCCAGTATTCTACCATGTTCATTGCAAAATCTTCTTTCTTGTATATAAGAAAGATTGTTTATTCTAACTTTTCCTTCATCTTCCTTATTTTTTTTTTGGTAGTCTATTTCTTTTTATGGTCTTATATTTCTTATTATAGACGTAGATCTTGAGCTGCCTAAAGACTTAGCCCATTTTACTTTCTCTGATAAGTTGATAACCCCTCTGACTAATCCTACTTTGAAACAAGGCACTTTCTTTGTTTCTGTTGAGAATTAATTACCCAGGCTGTCACACAGCCCAAGGAAAGATGATATTTCATATGGTGGTGGAACAGAACTCTTTGGAGAACTGCCTAAGAAATGCTTCTCATAAATCTATCGTGAGAAAATTTCTTTTACTTATCATAATGTATTAGGAATTGCTTTGAGTGGCAACCTAAGCAGATGGAACAGAATATCAGTGGGATATTTGGGAGTTTTATTTGGGGGAAAAAAGTGAGTGTGTTTTAGAAATATTTGTATATGTGTGTGCATGGGTGTCGTCTCACTGAGGCGAGCATGCAAAGCATACAAAGCTGAAATATCTCAAACATTCCAATATCACTGGAATGGATTCAGTCAGAAATAATTAAGATACCAAATTCCAGTGGCTTTGGAGCTGCAAATGAAGAGGCACCACAACAGACAGATCAGAGGCAGCAAAGAAAACCTGAGCAGGCTGTATGTGCACAGGTCTGCAGCGCTGGGGAAGAGTTACAGCGTGAGTTACGGGGGAATGATTGCAGCTGTCAGGCTGCGGGGTGGCCGCCGTAAAGAAACGGGGAGCAGCACCATCACAGGGAATCAGGAGAGGAGAAATGGAGCAGCACCGAGCTGGAGGAGCTGCTGCTGCTGCCGTTTTTTAAGGCACTGTTTACAAAAACAACATCAGTATTTCTTGTACCTCTAGACGGAAGATATTTTCCAGCGGATGGATGCCTAAATAAGCCTGAAACCTTTCTTGATACTGACTTCAGCCTGAAGAGCAGGAGGGAGGCAGTGAATTGCTGCTGTGGGTTGATGCCCAGGCTGTAACACTGGTTTGGAGTGAGTGGCAGGCTTGGGCATGGTTCAGCCAGTAAATCCCACTCTGAACCAGAATAATCTCCGTGCCTCAGCCTTGGTGTTTCATGGTTGGCTGGGGCTGTTATCTGGTGGTTTTGGACAGCAGCTGCTTCTGGGTTGAGTTTTGTTGTTTGGGTGTTTTTTCCCTCCGTGCTGCAGTGACTGTTACCTGGGTAGATGGGGGAGACCCTTCCTAAAAGAGTCATGAAATGAGTTAATTTGGTATTCTGTAGGTGAGGAATCAAGAGGGAGTGTTCGCATGATGAAAACCAAACAGTAATAAAGGGCATAAAAATGAGAAACATCAGAACAGTGGTAGGGATGAAGTTCAGTTATTTCCATAACCATCATTGCCAGAGCTGTCAGAGGGATGAAGCTGCCTCTAATAAAGGCTGATCTGAGCAGCCACTGGCTTTCATGATCTAACATGAAATCTCTTTTTTGTTTAAATTAAAATAATACATACAGACATGACAAGCAGATAATAGGAACCAGGGGAGAATGAATGCAGCATGGTAAGCAGGAAGGTGCAGGAATTATTCCACACTGCCAACCCAGGACTGATGCCACTAATTCCCTGGAGACCCCCAGGGTTCAGCCACCCTCCACTGCTGTTCTGCACACCAAGAGCTCCACAGCCACTGCTGGGCTCTGTAAAGTCTCTCTCCCCATATGCCAGCCCCTAAAACAGCTGTGGGGTTGTGCCTTTTTGGAGAAACCTGTTGGGTTTTAATTCACGAGGTGCTGGTCCTGCAGATGTCTGGTGTTGTGATTTTAAGAGATGATGATCTTGTGAGGGCTTTCATGTCAAACCAACTTAAGGTGAAAGTAAAGCTTTAAAATGCCATTTTTGAAACCCTGAAAAAGCAAAACATTTGGGAAGAGGTATAAAGAGAACTTGTGAGGTGTGGGAAGCAGGTTTCATCTGCTTCTTCCAAGAACAAATCCCACACTGCTCCAGCTGGCAGGCAGATCACTCACACATCTGATGGGAGCTGCCAAGAGAAGAGCTCTGGTGCCTCCACTATCCTGTGGTTCTCTCTGCTGGGGAGAGAGCCTGTGTTTTTCTCCTGCCTGTGCCAGCCCTGGAGACGGCCAGTGTAATGCAGAAGGAGTACACAACTGGGCTGTACACTTAATTCTCCAGAATTTGTCACAGCCACAGTCTAATAAGGAAGGTAATTACCACATACTGGTGACCACCAGCTTCACAACAGGTACTTTTGCCAGCATGTGTCCTTTACATCATTCTGTTTTATCACTGCCTTCATTGGACTAAACCAAGTAGAAATTAATTTTAGTCACTGCTGTTCTTCACAAATAATGCCATAACCTCGCGTTGGATGGTGTTGTCAGTCTGCCAAATGCCTTCTCCTTAAGAAGTTCTTGTTTTGTGTTGGTTCCACAGGTTGCATCAGAGGATGGGAGTTCATCGGTTGCGGTGATTAAAACCTTTCTTAAATTTTTGGTTTAGGTTACATTGAAGAGCCTTGCACGGTCCCTTGCCCGTTTGATTGCAAATTAAGCGATTGGTCCAGTTGGTCTCCTTGCAGCTCTTCTTGTGGACCGGGGGTGAAAGTCCGATCCAAGTGGCTCAAGGAGAAGCCCTACAATGGAGGTCGTCCCTGCCCCAAGCTGGATCTCAAGAATCAGGTGAGCGACGTTCCGATAGCCAGCAGAATTCTCGGTGCTGTGGTTTGGGTCGGGATCCAAAGTGACTGTGCTGGTGAAGAAGTTAAAGATAGGAGTTATCTCTGGGACCACACCTTGGGTCACGTTTTGTAGGCAATCCTTGACCTTCTTGAGGCCTGAGGGGGAAGTGCTCCCATGTCAGCAGAATCTGACCTGAAACACCATATTTCTTACATGGAGAAATTGTTATCTCCCAGAGCACAGAGCCCTGGTGTAATAGTCCCACCTGGACAGCATGTAGACATCAGAGAACTCAAATGTCATGGGTATTTTAAAAACTTCTTAATTCTTTCTGAGACTATGGTTGCTGTAGAAATGTTTGTTAAATAAAAATTGCTATTTTTAGCAACATTTCTCTTCAACACAGCACAGGTTCCCTTGAACATTAATCTCTGTATATTCAATATTTAAGTATCCCATCAGAGGAAAATAATCTTTAAATTGCTACTCTTAAAGGAAGATCAGCATCTATTTAAATGCTACTTAATGCTGTATGCATTTCTGCAAAGTGCATAGTGATTTCCTACATTTGCTGATTAATTCTCAGCACTAATTAACACTGATGAAGTACTGTTTAGTTTTGTCTGCCCTATATTTCAGATTCAGTCATGAAAATTAATTAATAGGACCGAAACAGTCATGCTGAAGGAACTTCATATATATGTTATGAATAATATGAATATATATATGTATAAAATATGTGATGTACTTCAGTGGTATCATACGAAGATTTATTTGGTAGGTACTAGAGCTGTTGGATTCAGTTGTTTTTCTGTACAACTATTGCTGCAGCAGTCATGTCCTGGAATGCAGCACCACTTCCAGCTCCTGCTTATGAACTTGCCTCATTTTCCTCACAGTTAATTTTATTTTCCTGTGAGAAACTTGGTAAATACTCCTTGGATATTTTTTTCTTCTTTTTCCTTATTTCTATTTGAAATTCATCGGAAGTAGGCTAGCAGAAGCGGCAGGGACTACAGAAATATAAAACTGCTATAAAGTGTATGTTGTCCATAGCTCAGTGCTTTTCTTAATAGATCAGACAGATCACCAGAGAGGCAAAGTGAAATCCCACAGTAAGTGATAAGGTAACAATAAGCTCCTTTGTAATGAAAAGATACTGGGGTTTGTTACCCATAGACACAGCAGACTCCTTCCATTAATAGCAAACTTATTGCTATCATGTGTTGCCTATTCCCACACACATTAGAGTTACCAGTTTCAAAAGCCTTTCAGAGGATATTAAAGGAAAGAAAATGTTCAGACTTGGAAGTTATGTCTCTGTACAGTTTATGGGTGCACAGTGCTTGCAAAGTGCCACGGCTGGTATTAATATAAACATGGTTGGTGCTTTTTGCCTCTTTACCAGGAGCACACGTCGTGATCTAAAACCCTCTGAATTCATTAGAGGCTTTCCTGTTGCAGGCTGTAGTAGAAATAATGTTGAATGGCGTTCAGGTCTGTTTCTTTAGGCTTGTGGCTTCTTGTTTTTCAAGGTGTTTTTTTTGGTTGTTGCTTTTTGGAGTTTTTGTTTCTTTCCTTGTTAGATTTTTAGGATAAAACAGAAGCTATTTCTGACTGGTTTGGCACAAAAATGGTTTATCTTCTTCTGATTCAGATTTAAAGGATTGAGTCCAATTCTTTATATTTCAGAGCTTTTAGGGTAAGAAGAAATTCTTGTGCTAATAAGAAAAGTGTGTATGTATGTACACTTAGACATGCTCACAAATGCACATGTTCTGCTTGTGATTCTCTTCATTGCCTTCCTGAATGCTTCTCAATACTTTGTGAGCTTCAGAAGGAGTTTTGCTCTGCATCCACTGGGCTTGGACTTCCAGCCTAGATTTAACACACTGAGGTCCCTGGGCACGTTGAAGGATGCACAAGTTGCCTACCCAGATGGTAAAGTAAATTAGCTGATGGCACTGCTGCTTAGCTAAGCTGGACACATATCATTAATCCACTGTCAGGCAGATTGTCTGCTGCTGTTCCCTCTGGTCTGGGCAGCTTTTAAATCGTAGAGCAAAGCTCTACAGATTCATTATATGTAAAAATGTGACATCCTAATTATTTTGTTTAATCTGGATTAAATACCTGCAGTAAATACTGGCTTTTGTTTGGCATCAGATAGGGAAAATGATATAGCAGTAAAGCAGTATAGCACCATTGTGCTGAGTTTTACTTCTCAGTGGCTACTGTGTTATATTGTGTTTTATGCATTTGATAAGATTTTACATAACTTAGAACAAATAATGAATTCCTCCAGGTGCTAGTAGATTTCACTTATGATTTCCATTTTGTTTTCTCCAGTATCTCTAGTTATTTTGGTTTTGATTATTGCTTCTGAAGTTGGGTCTTGCTATTGCTTAATCAATTACTTTGGAGAACTCTCCATTTTTCCACTCTCTTATAATTAAATCCCTCAGTCAGTTTGTGTATTTTTCATAAGCCAGAAAATCTTTCCACCCTCTTTTTGTGCAGGGTGCTGTCTAGGCTTTTTGGCAGACCCCTGTATATCCTTGTCTTCAGTGCTTTTCAGATATTTGACCTAAATGTAACTGCAGTGTTACTTGAAACACTGTTCTAGCCATTCTTTCTTACCATTTCCCACCATGTCTGGAGCTCTGCCAATACAGATATTTAGTAAAGCTACTGCTTTGGACAGAGGGACAATTTGCACAATCAAAAAAATTTAATTTATAGATATAAGTTGTTATTTGAGTCACATAAACCGTGTTGTAAAAGACTGTCCCCTAAGAGTTTGTCCAGTCACTGTAGTGCAGCTTGCTTGTGTATTAAGGATAGAATATTTTAGCAGAAATTTGATTTTATACAGAAATAATGACATCTCCCATTACTGCATCATATCCCATGGGGTTTGTGCTCCTTTTTCCACAGAGACTTTGACTCTTCTGGAGTATCTTGAAGCCATTCTTTTGGATGTGTTCATCTGCCTGTAGAGCCTCTCAAGCAGCCCACTCTTCTTGCAAGAGATGTCAGAAGTAAACTAAGAGTTAGGAGAATTAATTCAGCTTTTTTGTATTTATTCTTCTCATTGTAGGCGATGGATGAGGTTGAGCCCTTCAAGATTTTTTTCCAGCCTGTTTTCTAATAGAGGTGCCAAACATTTTCATGGGCTGAATGCTCATGGTATTCTGATAAAATCACTCCATTTGATAGAGTCCCTTCGGCCTTAAACTCTGCCTGTTGCTGCCCTGTGAAATTAAAGGATAAATTACAGTATTTGGGGGAAGAGATGACAGTATTTTAATGCAGCTCCATGCAATATGCAGAATTACTTTCGCCTTGTACCTCTGTTTGAAAATGGTTGAAGAGCTGGCTAACTACATTTTGCTCCATCTCTTAAAGAAAATGGGCTTTGCATGTAGGGGCTGTGCAGCTCTTATCTGAGGATGTGATTGCTTCTGAACAGCCGATTGGATTAGGGGGTCAGCTGGCAGATGTTCTTGGCCGTGCCGTGCATGTTAAAAGAGGTGTAGCATTTACATTTTTCTATCCCTGCTCTTCTTTGAACGCACTTACACAGCATGCAGTTGCTATTTAATATGTAGTTCTACATGATGAAAGGTTAAATATGAGTTAAGGGGGTTTTATTGCTTGAATATTCTTTTATAGGTTTTTAGGATTACTGTGAGAAAATGCATCTTATTTTCAAGACTCATGAATTCCAAGGATTATTTTTTATTGATTGCTCTTATACATATTCTTGTCAAGGTTTTTCCCTCCTTCTCCTTCCTCCCCCTCTCTCCCTTAGCCAATACTGCTAAAGGACAAATATCATAGCAAGTAGTTTATCCCCTCTATATATGCTGTATATATTTAAGCAAACGTTTTTAAAGGATAGGGAGTATTTGTAATGGCAGGCATAGCAGGAGAAAAATGTGGTGTATTTAGAATGTAAACTTACTGCTTTCATTGAAATGAATATTTTATTCTTAATGACATTTTCTGGTGTTCACTGTAGAATATGAGAAATACAGACACTTTGCACATTAGAACTGCAAGTACTTCTCCTGGAATTGCATAGAGGAGTTTAAGGAAAGGGAAAAGGAGGGGGGTGGTGTGCTTACAGACCAGATCTCTCAGGTGTGAAGGTGTGTGAATTTCTGGAACCTTTTCATAGAAAGTGGCTGCTTTAGGTCCACTTGCACTTCAGAGAAAACAGTTATTTTCAGCATTTTCAAAACTTTTAGACTCTTGTATTAAAAGTTAAGTTTGAACCCAGCATCTTTCATTGTTGTCACTGAATTAGCTCCCATCTAGTCCCTGGCTGGTCAGTTGCACGTATAACCTTCTCCTTCCAGCATTAGGAGTTGGTCTTCAAGAATATCATTATTAATGTAATAACTATAAATACCTCCTGCTCAAATCACTTCTTTTATAATACAGATTTCTAATTTTCAGAAAAGTCACTGAACTTTTTGAGGCACTCAGAACCTCTTCCTCTCATGGATTTCAGGTGCCAGTAGTTCATTCCTGAGCCTAGTCCTGTATCAGTCCATCAGCTGTGTCAGATCCCTTCCTGTGCCGTGCAGGAAATCATCTCTCTTACATTTCTCTGGCTCTACCATCACTCATTTGCTTCAAGTGCAACTTAACTTCTGGAAAAAAAAAATCCTATCCTTTAATCTGTTTTCCCTTCAGAAGGTCTGATTTCCTCCCACTCTGCCTTAAAGGAAGGAATTACAGCATAAAACACATCTGTCCTCTGATTCTAGTGCAGTTTTACAGTATCATAAAAATGACAAGTTTTTTTGCCTGCTGCACTAATGTGGGAGAATTTTCAGTGTCAAAAATAGCAAGAACCTCCTGTTTCCCTTTACACTTTCCTTGCTGTGACTGGAAGTTTTGGTACTAAACTGCGATTTAGTTTGTTAAATGAGCAGAAGCAGCAGCCAAATCTGTGCAGCCTGAGCAGTATCTCACCTGCCCAAAGTGAGTCCCCCATGTGGGTGGGTGTTGCTTCACTTCCTTGGGAAATTGAACCAGTTCCTCCAGGATAATAACCCTGTAGTGTCTACTCTAATTCTCAGCATGTATTAATTTCATATTCAGCTTCAATAGCTATCCACACTTGATTTTCATTCCTCCTGCAGGTTTTCTGTTGAGTAAAGAGTCGTATAAACATATTTTCACAATTGCCACTCATAAAAAGCTTTAGCTTCAGGAATGGAGCCGTTTAACAACTCCCTCAAAAGTATTTTTCCCTTGGCTTTTTTGTTTTAGATAGCTGCTTTAAACTTCTCTTTAATAAAAAAGCAACTTGATGTATGGTGTAATGCCACTTTCTGTAATTGTGAGAGAACATTTGCACATTGGGAAGTTAAATATGTTGCAATGTCAATCTCCTTTCTGGCATTACTTTCAAATCCACAAAAATTAGAAGCCTTGTGCTAATTAATTAAACTACATTTTTTCTGCCTACTACAGCCCCTACCAAGTTTTTAATGAAATATATACCAAAGCATGAACTTTTGGTTTAAATGAAATTTATGTGTTTGCATCTCTGGAACTAGGAATGTATCCATAATTATCTCTGATTCCAATAGAGTTCCTATGTTTGCTATTGAAAGGAATATTTATTATTTAATATTATAGCTTTTTGTAAAGTATAGGAAAAGACAGGAATTACACGTAAAGTGCTCTGTCCTGTTGATTTCTTGCAGAGGAGATGGAATTCAGTTGGAAATCAGCCATAGAAAGCTGGGTGGCCCAATGAAGAAAGTATTAGCATTTCACCTAAAGAACTGAAGTTCAATTGGTTTAGGCAATACTTTTTTTTTTTTTTTTTAAGGAAAGGAGTGTGGTTTGTGCTGATTCTCACGTGGGCAATATGTCATGTTGAGGACCTGCAAACGGCGTGTGCCATAAATCAGCGTGACAGCGTCTAACACTGAGACTGAACTTACTCTTGCTTGTCTTTGTCTTAGGAGCAGGAGAACAAGAAGGATTGATGCCTTGGTTATTTCTTGGCAGCAGTTTTAATCTCGTTTTTTTTCTCTCCTTCCTCCTTTTAGGAAGTTTTTTTATTTCTTTTCTACAGAGTTTTGCGATTTGTTTTCAGTTTTAGGTTTGCAGTCATTAAGGAAGGGGAGATGCTGCATAATAGTTAAAGTGAGCACCTAGCTTCTCTTCTAATTGGAAGAAACCCAAGAATATTCAGAACAAAAAATGTTGGTACATCTTCACCTTTTCATATGGTAGAAGATGTGAGAAACAGTTATTTAGCATCTTGCATTTTATCACACATGATTTAGTCTTCAGAGAGAGTCAATTACACAGAAGTACCCCTTCTCTTGCTTTTGGCAAGTGAAATGAAGATTTGGACATGTTTTCCCTTTTTTTTTAATGCTTTCTTTCATAACTCCTTTCAAAAATGAATTTCCAAAATATCATCTTGTTGATTGCAAAAAATTGTTTGCTATGACACAAGACACAAATGTGGAAATTTCTTTTGAAATAGATTCTACGTCAAGTCATGAAATGCATGACAGTAATTTATAGTTCTAAGAACCTGCCACATAAAAACTTCAAAACTTTTTGAAGTGTGAATGCAACAAGATGTTGGCAAGATGTTGGACAGGAGTGTGTTGAGCAGGAGGCACCCTGGTTCTGTCCAGTGTAGGGAGCTGCTGTGTAAATCTGAATCATGGTGCAGAGCATCCAGCAGGAAAAAAGGCTGGGCTGAGTTGGTAAATGAGGTGCTGCTGTTGGCCTGATTTAGCACCTATTACCATCAAAAACCAGTGTGAGGCTGTTGGTTCATAATGGACATTTTGGTCACTTCTTTCATTTTGTTAGTGGACAGCAATGTCTTCAGAAGGACTGAATTTTCTCATAAATATATAGCAGATGCTGTGTGTCCCCAGTTTAAAGCTGACCCAATTCCAGTGGATGGCTTTATTCCTAGGAGAAACAGGAGTTTTTTAAACATGGTCTGACTCACCTGCATGCTGTGAATATACTCCGAGCATTCAGAGCAGAAAATCTCTACTTTTCTGACTCTCCTTGTCGAATAAGAGAGAATAATTGGAAATGAAGCTACTGCTCAGAGAGGGAGAAGGGACATGAAGATGTATGCTGTGTGAATTCATCTGTCAGAGCTCCTGAGCAGCCAGGAACTCTCAGGTGCCTCTTGCATGATGGTCATTAAAATAACCCTGGTCTTGCCTCTTCTACAGTATTTAATATTTCTCTGTTGTTCTGTCTAGAGCAGTTCTCATTGATTAATACTTAACAAGTGTTAATATTTTTTCTGCTGCAGGTGTTTCTTGTGGCCATTGCTCAGAAATTATAACCAAATTATTTGTTTGGTTTGCTCTGTTTTATGCTCTGTAGCTGATTGATAGATTCAGAAATGGACTTCATTTTCTTTTTATGTTGTTTAATTGGTTTCTTCCTCCAAGACAGCAGAATAAAAGTGCAGATGACCTTCTGTCCTCCTCTGGATGTCCCCCCACATGGCTGGAAGGATTGTGCCGGGTTTGCCGTCAGCTAAATGCGTGTGCTTGAACTGCAAGCTGAATTCATGAATTTTGCATCTTCTTTAAGTGACAGCATCAAGATCATCAGCATGACCAGATTCCTGGCTGGAATATAAACCACTCAGAGATTTCAGATTTCAAGGCCCACTTACAGCTTTCTGAGTGGTTGTCAAATGCAGCTCCTGTGTCAGGGCTCCTGTTTGCAAGGGCTCTTTAACCAAAGTTGAAATGCGCTTTAGTCACATTCAGGTGGATTGGGGAGAGAAAGAAAAATTCAAGACATCTCACCTGTACAGCAGTCTGGGGCTCTCCCTGCCTCCTGAAGTCTTTGTTTTAGCAAGGCCACCAGGAGGAGAGCTGTAAATATGAGTTTGCACAAATTCAGCTAATCCCTCCTCATTATCTGTAAATCATGACACGTTTTTGAGTTATAAATAAGTGTGTTGCAGGCTATAGCCACCACTAGAAAAACCAAAGGCGAGCAGATTTTTATGTATGAATGAAATGCCAAAGGATAGAGTCTTCTTCTCCAATAAGATGTATATTCTGTCCATTCTAATTTTATTTACTGCTTCTCGCTGGAGGATTGCATAAATCAGGAGTCCTGTGCAGTTTGTTGTGATTTATTGCTTAATTAAAAGTTATGAGGGCTTTTAATCCATCTATAATTTATATTATTTTTGAGTCAGCTGTTTCCCATATTGTAACTGAACCAGGAAACTTGCATCCTTTTATGAAGGAAGCATTTTGTGAGCCCTTGGATTCACTAATAGATGTGGCCCATGGTGGTGCCAGATTGACTTTGGAGTTCAAACTCAGAGCCAAAGATAATTAAATATTAGTGCACTTAATAAAATTTTTCCAGCATCAATTACAGTTTGATGGCAAATGTAGTCTACTTGTTTTTTAGAGTTACACATTAATTTTGAAAGGGATGCGACTCATGTGTGATTTCACAATGAACAGATGTTGGCTACACATTAATAATTTAAAAACCAGGCTTAAAATGGTTATGTAGATTTTAATGGAGGATTAATTTGGTTCTAGTGCTGGACCACATGCTGTTGTCAAAACAGTAGAACATCCAGTTTTAGTGTTTTGCTTTAGTTTGGTCGTTGAGGGATTATTTTTTTGCTGTTGTTAGGTTGCTGCTTTGTTTTTTCCATAATTAAAGTTATAGCCAGCATACAATTTAAAAACAGACTTTTTTTTCTCTGTATGAATTATCGTTGAAGAATAAAAATACTGTACAAAATTCAATTTTTGTAGTGATAGCAGGGGTGTCTGGCTTGAGAGAGAGCACTCATCTGCTTTGAACTTCAGTAGGTTTGTATCCCTCTTTCTCAAATATCTTTATTATTTGGAAAGACATGCTAGTTTCACTAGCAAAGCTTTGTCCAATGCTGGCATTATAGTTTTCAGGTAAAAGGTTTTGAGGTCAGCTTGGATTTCTCTGATGGCACGGGTTTTGCCGTGGGTTTTGGCAGGAATAAGGGTTCCCCTTAGCTGAGTCAGCTGCCCTCTATTGGTTAGCTCAGCTTGGCTGTGGTTTCATTTGAGATCTGTGGGACTTCTGCTGGGATGGATGGGAAGAGCCTTCCCTGAGTCCCAGCTGCCAGTCCTGTTTGAGACCAGTGGGGTCCTTCCAGGGACCCCCTCTCCTCCATGTGAGGTGTAACCAAACACTCAACTGCTCTTAACCTTGCTTTTAAGTTTTTTCCTACATAACTTCATATGTAATTACAGTGTTGTCACTGAATGGGCTTCATTGTTTCTTAAACAAAAATTTGTTCCTCAATTTATTTTTTTTAAACCCTTTTCTTTGAAATAGTATTTTAGAATCATTAATAAAAACCATTAAAGTGGTTTGATATAAAATCAGGTAGAAAATGTTGTATATCATATTAGGTAAAAACTGTAGGCATCTTTTGGATAGTCAGAAAGATTTTTATCCAGGCTATTCTGTAGGACTTTGAGAACTGGAAAAATATAAGTAAGCATGAACTTTGGCCATTAGAAATGCCAAACCAAATAATATCTGTCAGCTTTGCGGGTCAGTCTGCATTCAAATTCCAATATCTGTTAAGCTTAAATGTCCTTTATGCTCTCATAAGTTAGATTTAAATTATTACTTTGAATTTTAAATTATTACTTCACTAAGTAAAAGTGAGAATTTTTCCTTCTCTAAGTGAAATTATGAGGTTTGTGAACTTTCTAATTAACTACCAGGCATAAAGATACTTCATTCTTGTTCCAAAGAGTCTGAGCAAAAAGAATAAGGTGGAAAAGGTTTAGCAGCCTCTTCTAAGCAAGACTTTGAAAAGGAATGAAGATCTAGTCATGTCCTACTTTTATGTCTTATTGTATACATATTTAACTGGTGAAAAGAATTCATGTCTATTTCTTGATGCTGTTATTCAGTGTTCTACTTAATACATGGAGCTCATGTTTTTCATTCAATATTAGAAGATCTTTGCTCCTCTGTCTGTGCTTCCAGGTCATGCAGCTGCAGTGGTTGGACATTCCTGAGGCCCCTCAGGTTTTGGTTTTATTGGGAATGCTTAGTGGTCACTGCATCCATCATATGGCTCTTTATCAATGTGCAGATTTTCAACATTTCTTAAAATAAAGCCAGTCTGCTGCTTTAATTTCAATCCTGTGTACTCTCAAGTGGCCATGTGGAACACAGATTTTTCTTTCTGCCACTTTGTAGCCAGCATTTCAGATTCTGTGGGCACCAGTGGATTTTTTTTCATGTTGCTTTTCCCCAGCTTGTAGCTTGGTTGTGAAGTTGGGCAGTAAACAAACAGATCTGTGTTTGTTGGAACAAACCAGTGAGTACTTTAGCAACTAGAGTAACAATAGATATTCACTAGAAAAGCCATTGGAGAAGTCAGTTAGGCTTTGAGTCTGTCTTGTGGAGAGAATGGAAGTACTTGGTCCGTTCAAAGGAGATACTACTCCAGCAGTCAGCAGGTGAGCAGGCAAAAAGGGCTTTATGGCAACTCTCACAGGTGAGTAAAACAGTGAGAAAAGATTTCTATTCTGCACGTTCCCAGAGCAACCATTGACAGAACAACTGGCTTTTTTTGAGAGTGAGATGTGCAAGATTGTATCTTACAGTGCACATGCACAACTCATCGGGCCAGAGAAAGGAAAGCCATGATTAAACTCAGTTGGATTAAACATTTGCATATAAAAGAGGTTTTTCTTAATATTCATTTCAGGTCAGTGTTTGATAAATGACTTGCAGATTTTCATCAGTGTTCTCACATCTTGGCTTTTGCATAATAAGAATCCTCACAGGAGTTGTATGCAAACAGCAACATTTGAGCCTAGTTACTTATCACATAGCAAATTCGAAGTACAAGTGGTATTTGGGTCATATCTGCATGCTAACCTCAGAAATTAATCCCAGCTAGAGTTAGAATAAATATCTTTTTTAACCTTATTTCTGTGTTTTCACCCTGTCATAATAATGTAGCATATCAGGGTACCTGAGAGCTTGGCAAGGGAAGGGAACACAGATGATTTCTGAAGTCCTTCTGATAACACTAAAATATTTATTTTGGAGTAAAACATTTATTTTAGGCAGACCTCTTCTAGTCTACTGATGCTGATTCTCTGCACCTGATTTCTCTACACCTGAATGAAAATTAATTTGTGATTAAATCCAAAGAATAATCAGTGCCTGACAGGCATTGGTTTGAAACTGAGGATGAGACACTTTTCTTTCAGTTCCTAATGATGTTAAGGGAGTTACTTCATCTTCATTCAGAGCAGCATCGGGCAGCAGTTCTTCCCACAGCATCCTGTACCAAAAGGCTGAGCTTGAAAATCAACTGTGAGGAGTTTGGTGTGGATCCAGGCTCTGCATGGCTCATTTTCCACCTCCATTTGTACTCCCCTGCAAATCCTCTGTGTCCAGCCAGGGATCAGCTCCTGGTGGGTGGTGGGACGTGTGCTCCAGCTGCTCCACGTGCCTGGTGGATGTGCTGGCACTTCGTGGCAGCTCCTCACCCCTGGAACATTCCTGGCATTTGGAGTGGCAGCAGATGCAAACACCAGCTTTGTGTCCTGTTTTCCACCCAGTGTTTTTCTAACTACTGTGCTGTTCCAACCAAATGTGTCTGGCCCACGTCTCATCATTTAATTAAATAAAGGCAAATTCCAATTAACTTTTAAGACACCTGGAATTGGCTCAGCTTTTTTTTTATAAAGCAGTATTAATTTAAACAATATTTCCCCTTTTCCAGTCTATTCAGTGACGGTGAGACCTTGGATCCAAGTTAGATGTAAAGCCCAAAAAAGTGGCCTCCCTACAGAATAGTCAATCATTTCATGTACCAGGAATTTTCATGTTTTTGCTGGATTATGATCCAATCTGCAGAATGGGCAACAGATGACATTTGATTTAAACAACCAAAAGATAATTTTTTTGGCTTGAGCTAATGTTTATCAAGAGAGTTAATAATGAAAGAAACAATCAGTCTCCGCATGCTTCCCTGAAATGTGTCCAATAGTATTTGCAACACTGTTGGACTATCATTTAAATGGTGAAATGAGGAACATTTGTTTTTTAAAAAAGGGTTCATGTGTTGCAAATAGGAAAAAACCAAATGTCTGAGCGTATCTCAGAGTCACACAAATATGCCATGCTCTCAGGATTGTATTGCAAGCATCCAAGGGAAAGGAGTACTCTTCCCAGAAAGTGATTTCAGCAGAGCCAGGGGAGGCCAGAATAACTTGAGATAACGTAATCCTATTTAAAATTAAAAAAAAAAAGTATTATCAGAGAACTGTGCTTTCTGTTTCCTTAGTTTAAATTCTTTCTGTTAGGGTTCTTTCCCTGGGTTATGCTTTGGGGGAAAAGGACTTGTTTATTTTCAGTTCTTTTTACTTGTATTGTGTTACTTGCAGTGTGTAAATAGATTTTGTTTAGGGAAGACTTCCACTTTTCAGTTTTACTAAATGAAACTGTTACTGGCTTTGCTATTATGTTTGATGTGTATAAGGGTAACTAAATCATGGAACTTAACCCATCCTTCCTAATTTGCTGGGAGATAAACTCTTCTGTTGAATAATAGGCCTTTTCCTATTTCCATTAAATTCAATTGATTAAAAGTCCTAATGGCTTGTATGGAAACCAAAATGGGCCACTTCTGTGATGATTCCACACAGCCTTGCTTGGTTCCAAAATTAAAGCTGTTGCAAACAGCATGGATTGGAAAAAAAAAGAAGCGTTTTTCATCTAAAGGTAGTTACTAAGAACAAATATGTTGGTTCAGTGTGGGTTTTTTAAATTATATTTTGTAACAAACTGTAAAAAATGAATGTTTATCTTAGTACTTTACATTAGTCATTGCTTAAGCCAATTTATCTTTTCTTTGGTACCCCAGAACTACCGAAAACCCATTAAGAGCTGCTAAAGACAAAACCCAATTTATTACCTACTTGCAATCAAAGATCACTTTTTCAGTGGTCTTGAATTTAATTTGCATTTAATTTGAGGTTTCATTCAGATAATTGTCTATTGGTTCACTTCTGTAATTGAAGGTTTGCAGGAAAATTAATGTGTGATCAGCCAAGGGAGAGGAGAGGTGTCACACTGCCTATTCCAGGTTCACACGTGAAACACTCGTGGTATTTTCACAGGACTTACCACAGCCACAGAAACTGCAGGCAACTGTATTTTCCAGCTGAAAACATTATTAAGTTTTGCCTTGGCATTGGGCAGATGATCTGCATTACTCCTGAAAGCCTGGCCCATCCTCTCCTGTTGAAAATCATTCCCAGGCTGAGTGGATGGGTATTTTCTTCTGTCTCATCTTTGCTGAAGTTTCCATTAGTGGTAAAAGCTCTGCTGTCTGGTATTTTCTTTATAGGAAAAAAACATCTCTATTCTCTAATGATAAGAGAGAAATCCCTTGCAGCTTCCTGTCTCTAGACACATTGAAACCTTTTAGCCACTCCTTGCAGAATGTGAGCTTCATTCTCAAAATTGCCATGTTGTTTTTCTTCTGCATTTCTTTGTGTTTGAATTTGGGAAATTAAGTGTCCAGATTTGTACACACCACACCAGAGAGGGTCTTAGCAGGGCTTTGTAAAACACTGGTAATTGCATTCCACCTTCTAGGGAAATTCTAAGCTAAAACCTTCCTGAATTGCATTTTTGTCTGGTTTATTTCACAGCCACATCACATAATGTTTCATCTTGTGATTCCCTCCTGTAGTTTCCCAAGGCTGATTTTTGGGGTGGTTTTAGTCTCCAGGTACGTGATCCGTGCTCTGTTCTCCTGAACTGCAGACTCTCCCACGTTCCAGTCCAGCTCCGTGTGGATCTTGCTCCACACTGTCCCACTCCTCTTGTATAAAAATGTCATTTTAGCTTCTCTCTCCAGTAAAATTTTAACAGGGCCATAGCTATTTGTGTGCCAGTATAATTGGTGAAACATTATCCAAGGCTGGCTGTCAGAGCAGTCCCTCAGCAGTGATGCTAATAACTTCCCTCCAGCCTGGCATTCCCCATTTCATGCTGCTGTTGCTGTCCTACCTCCAGCCATTTCAGGCCAATTTAAAATTTCTGTACTAATCCCCCATCTTCTTCAATTTAACTAATAACTTCCCAGGTGACACAACATTAAAGCTTTCCCAAAATCAGACTGCCAAGATCAATTTAATTTCCTTTCTCTGGAAATTGAGGGTTTTTTTTCTCTGAGAAAGATGTCAGATCAGTGTGCCTTACCTGTATTAAATCCACGTGGTATTCCCCCCAAATTCTTTTAACTTCACTGGCTTGGATTATTCTTTCCTTAATAATTGTTCTAAGGCTTTGCTGCTGCTAAGCATAGAAGAAAGGGCTTTTAGTTGCTCTGATAACTTTTTTTCCTTATTAAGTATAGATGTGACATTTATTATTTCTGATTGTATGATATTGTTTGTGTCTTGTTAGATTTCTTAAACTTGCTACCCCACATGAAATTTTGTATGCCAGTTCATTCACTAGTTTGACTGGAAATTACTTAATTTCTGGACTTTTTTTCCTTGAGCTTTGTGTTCACCTCAACCTTGATACTTTCTGTTTGGTTATCATCATTGACATCAATGAGAACTGAAGCATGTATTCATGTAATTTAGAGTTGCCTGCTGCCTTTGCTCTGCACTCCAGCTGCTCCAGGCTCCGTGTGTAGCAGCTCTGCCCCTGTGCAGATTATCTCTTCACGTAGCATTTGTCACTTTTCATCACTTCCTTTAATAACTTCAGAACAGCTCCCTTGTCCGGGCTGTGGCAGCTGCCCCTGGCTGCCTCCTCTGCTCTCCTCCTCTGCCATTCCCAAAGCCTAAGGGTGGGCTTCCCTTTGGTGCTTTGCTCACCTCCTCTCCATCATCCCTGCAGGACTTGTTCTCATCTCCTCAGCAAGAGAGCACCGGGCACGCTGCCTGTGAGTTTTTATTTCTGACTGAGACGTGGATCCCTGCAAGTACCAGCTTCTCTGACTGAAAACCTCCAGTCTCCTTCCCCTGGCACATCTTCCAGCCTCATGATCAGTGGCTTCCCAGCTGGGTCCCTCACTTTACACAAGTTGCCCTTTTGAAGCCAAGAGCTGTGACTGAAAATGCCAGCCTGTCTTTTCTAAGGGTTCTGAGAATGCTGGTGAATAATTTGGAATTGTCATATAATCACATGCTTCACATTTATTTTTATAACCAGCTCTTTCATTCCTCTTCCCTAGGAAGAAAAAAATCTGAAATAGCACCTTGTTTCAGTGGCTGAATGAAACTGTCAGTGACTGCTTTTGGGAATATCTGATTCTAGTATATTTATTAGCAGCATTTGTTCTGCAATAAATGAGAAGTCTTTTTTTAAAAACAGTGGTCCAATAACACTGTTTTCATATTAAAATCTCTCTCTGGAGGTCTGTGGTGTGTTGCTCAACAGTATTATCACAGTGGAACCATCCCAGTGTTACTTTCTGCTCCCATGGCAATTTCAGCCTGGTTTTGATAAACTTCTTCAATAATTTAATTCACTGAGTCTCATTTACCTCTCACTCTGGTGAATCTACATGACATCAGGTAAGTCCCTTCTGATTTGTATGTCTGTAAGAGGAAACTTGAGGTAGCTACATATCATCTTTATTTGAAGCCTTACAGAACTGCACTGTGCTGCTTCTCAGCAGGAAACACAAACATTTGTATTTGCTTCCTGCTGCATGAATTGTAATGTTCTAGGAAGAGTTTGGATTTTTCAGTAGAACAACTAAAGAAGTATTTTAGTATAAATTTTGACTTACAGTACGTATGTATTAGTATGTCCACAGATACACACAGAGAAGATACTGGAGAAAAAATGAAATTATGAGCTAGGTTGAACATACACTGTGTACTTGTTTTGATTGACCTAAACACTCATTTATGAAATAAATTCAGTAAGAACTTCCAGGGGTCAGCTGGAAGGAAATACACATGTAAGATACTGAGATGACTTAAATCCTCTTGACATGTGCAGAATTCAGTCGGGCATTTTGGTTTGGTTGCACAGCTTTGCAGAAGCTGAAGGTGCCCTCCTCCTCTGGTACTGCCCTTTAGTCAAGCATTTGGCCATGCATTGACTGATTCTGTGTTCAATCTTGTCACTCCAGCCTTAAACACAACTTTGAGTATTCAACTGCAAGTGCCACGTGGGAAATGCAGAGATGTTTAATGAGTGATTGATGTTTTTCACCTTGTAATTAAATGTTATCCATGAATATTTGTTCACATGAAAAATAAATAGGAATATATGATGTTGGCCAGCAGGTCATTGAGAAAATTAATGATGAGAAAATTTTTCTCAGAGGTACTGTGGAAAAATTAACTGCATATGTTAGTGGCCTGGATGTAATTACTGAATACAGCAAGCAAATAGAAATATATATAGATTTATAAGAGAGAGCCTAGAAAAGTTTAAGAAGAACGTTCAGTCATTAGTTTGTCCTGTTTGCTGGAAACATTCACCTTTGGGGATGGTAGCTGTGAGTTAAAAGATAACAAAGACAGATCCTCATGAACAGTTTTCAAAAAGGTCTTTCAGTTATCAATAATACAAATCTAGGAAAAAGAACTTTTTTCCTGTTGGAAAATACCACTGTCAATTTTTCCCACTTAATCCCCAAGCTGTAGAATGTTGAAAGGTCAGGCTTGATGGACTCATTTGGGAATATGTGGTGTCAGAGTTGAACAAAATGGACTCTGTCAGTGGAGGTGTCTCTGTTCTGTCTCACCTGTCTGTCTGTCCCAAATACACTTAAATGACAAATTGTCTGCAGCTGGAATGGTGGTCCTGTCTGCACGTTCCTTTCACCTCTAGCCTTCTACCTCAGACTGTCATAGCCAGCCAAGTCACTTGGTAGAGTGATGGGTTTCAATAAAGACACTCATACATTAAATTCTAGCTGCACCCAGGCAGGGCTTCACTGCTAAATAGCTGTGACATTCCTGAAGTGAGTGCTCCAGATTGGATAACAAGTTTGAAATAGGAGAGACCATCATTATGAAAGTGCTTTCTAAATCATCAATGTGCAACCTAAGAGTTACACTTCTTTTATTCCTCACTTTAAAGGTGCTTTGTAGGACTTATTTCTCCTTTAATCAGCCGGTAAAAGCCATTTTCAGAGGAATATTTTCTCCTTTAGAAGAGAGAACCTGTGTATTGCAATGTTGTTTATATTGACTATTAGAGAAACATTAAACTCTTTTGCAAAGCTAATGGATATACCCTGATAAAATGCACTCAGATCCTTACCCAAACAGCACATGAGAAAATCTGATCAGCTCAGGATGGTTTAGATAAAAAACTAATGAGCATGAAGCCTAAGTAATGACTGCCATGTTGGGCTCATTGTTTGTCTGGTGCTTTGGGCTAAAGAGGGGCTGTTTATATGATCTGCAATGATGGCAGCTTTATTAAAAGTAGCATTGTTTTGGTCCCAGTACAAATATCCAAATTCCCTGGACAACTGCCTTCTTTTTTTTTTTTTTATTTGAAAGTCCTTTTATTCTTCGTGACTCTTCAAAATTAGTGAAGCATTCTTCTGTTAGTCACATAAAATCCACTTTTTATTAATGTGCATCAGCTCTTACCCACAGCCCAGACACTTCACCATAACACAGAAGGGGATAATAGGCTGAATTATCCTTAAGCAATTGCAGTTGTAACTATTTCATGTCTTATTGTGGTATGTAAATTTAATTCTTTGCTGGGTCCCATGGACATATCTTCATTTTGACTACTGGAAGGCACAGTGGGATAAATGGATTAAAGTAGAACTAGCTCTTAGCACTATTTCTTATCACTTTTATGGTAATGTCTTCACTGATGTAGTTGCTGTATGCACACAGAAGGCAGATTTCTTTCCCAAAAGTGGGGAAGTCTATCACTATTAAGTCAAATGTAAAAAAACCCATAATAAACCACAAAACAATGAGAAAGGATCAAAGAGCAGTGAGAAGGGTGGTAGTGCAGAGATTGTTTGGTCATTCAGGTTAACAGTAGACACAATGGGATGATGATGCTACTTTTGCCAGGTTATTTTTTGAAAGAAAAAGTACAATAAGTGGCAGCCAGTATTACCAAGAGTCATGCAACCAAGATGTTCTGTCTGAGTGGTTTTGGGAGAGAGAGGTGAGGCTTGAAGCAGGAGTGGATCTCGAGAAAGTACTGAGAGCTGAGGAAAGAAATGATATTTCATATTAATTCCAGTTAAGTATTCCAGGAGGATGGCATAAAGAAAGGTATAACAGAAGTTCAGCAGTGAGTGCTCCTCAGTGGTGTCGTTGATGGAGCGAAGTGGGGACAACTGAAGTGAGAGAGAGATGAGCTAAAATAATGTGTTGACTGGAGAGGAACGCTTCAGCTATGACAGCCTAAGTGCTGGTTGAAAATGAAAGTTGAAGCCATGGGGGAGATAAAATTAGCTGTGGACAAGGGAGGGAGAAAGAAGAGCAGGCAAGCTGAGGGATAGCTCCCCTGTGCCCCATAAAAAGGAGGATAAGTGGAAGGAGCAAACTTATGAAAGGCATAGCAAAGAGACAGCTAACTCCTGCTCTCGATACAGTTATTCCTTGGTGCAGTATATATAAAATGGGATGTAACATCTTTGCATTAGAGACCAGCTTTTTTTGTTCCTTGTTTGAACCAGAGGCTTTTAACACCTCACAAACACAAATCACCAGTGAGGAGCTCTGGCAGGAGCACTACATCTGGGTGCTGAGCAGGGCACGTGCTCTCGCCTGTCTGCTCAGCCTGGGACAGCAATTTTGGGTGGCACTTGGTGCCTGCTGATGGTACTTCCACTCTGGACTGTTCTCCAGCAGGCAGAGATGCACGGCTTCTGCCTTTGCAGATGGAAGTACCTCCACAGGGAATGTTTCCAGCTAGAAGGAGGAGGGAGGGAAGAAGTTCATCATCACCAGCAGGTGGGAAATTTTGCTACTGGCACTTAGCTCATAACTTCAGGAAGTTTGGCCCAGCCTGGCACAGACCTGTGTCATGACCATATGCTCTGCTTTATAACACTGCACTCTCTAAGTCTCAGAGAAGCTTTTTTTATTAGAATGGTTAGATTAATTATGTTTTATTAAGTGTTTTCTCGCCAGGTTATTCATTGGTATGGAGTGTGGAGAAAAGTGGGAATGTGAGACTGATGGGCAAGCTGCAGACATAGGTGACAGGGTTGTTCCCCAGTCCCTGGGGCTTTCCCTGTGCCTGTGGGAGCAGGGACCAGCTTCTTGGGCATGGGGAGTGAAGCTGGTGTTGCATGAAGGTCAGGCAGGAGAGTCCCTGCAAGGAGCCAGAACTGGCATTCCCTGATGCCTGAAGAATAGATGCTCCCTTCCTTCAGCTGCCCCAAATCAGCAGCCTCTAAAATACAATTCTTCCCCTCCTCTCAGCCTTGCCTCCCAGAACTCTCACTGGCTCTGTCAGCCCTCTGTGCCCTCCCTTGGGTCCAGCTCTGCTGCTGCCACCAAATCCAGATTTTCAGCCTGCAAAGTCAGGGCGAAATAACTCATTCAATTTTGCCTCCATTACTGAGCAGCCTTGGGATGCCTTAGAGGGCAGGTGGGTATTTAATGTGACATTTGCACTTCTTTAAGGTACTGGCAGTGTCATGGGGGCCAGCTAATACAGGTGAGCAATTGCCAGTGGTGGCCTAGTCTCATGAAGAACAGTAATATGACAGTTTATACTCCAGGCTTCTCTCTGTGGGATGATACTGCTCAAGGAAATTAAGCCTAAGAGATAATTTGGCAACAGGCTTATTTTAAATACTGATTAATGACTATTACTTTAGTGCAGCTCCTGCTTTACTCATGATGTTTTAATATGGCAAAAGAATTATGATTAGTGCTTTTAGGTTTTTAATGTTCAGATAGTTAAAATGTCCCGTAATAATCGCTCCCTTTAATATTCAGCATAACTATTACAGAGATATAATTGTGCTTTGGTGTTGAAAAGAAGAAACCAGGATCCCAATGTGATCATGAATGCCTTTTTCTGGTAGCTTAAATCAAATCCTTGAATTTCAAAGTCCTTGGCAGCAAGTTTTAAGAACTTTAATTAAAAAAGAAGTCTTCCATAAATTTAAAAAAAAAAAAAGATAATTTGTTAAAAGGAGTTACTGAAATATTGCAGTAAAAATATAGTGGAATATATACCAGAAAGCACAAGTAAAAGCATCAAAATTAGAAAACAAATTCAGATTCAGGGTGGCTGTAATCTGAGATGTACCTGTATAGCATACAAAGTGCCTCCAAGATTTGTAATCATTATTCTTGTGACATTAACGTGTTTTAGATCTGATTATGCAACATCTCACACCACTGGAAGCCAGGTGTGATTTTCTAACAGAACTGCAAAAAAAGGCCTAATAAAAATGAGAACAGGCTCCAACTCTGCCAATTGGCTGATCCTTGGAAGAAGCAAGAAGCATTTGCATACATTTCCCCTCTCCTGCCTCAGAGGTGGTGTCTTGCATGCAGCAGTTCGGTTTTGCCTCACTCAGCTTGTAATTGTGTTGCTTTGGGTTCTCCACTGTGGCTTTGTAAACCGTGTTAAGAGTGGAAGGAGAGTGAACTCAAACCTTGCCTTGAAAAGAAGAATCCCCCAGTGCCTGTGCAGGAGCCCACAAGGTGCAGAGCAGCCCCTCAGCTTGTGGAGCCTGGCAGTGCTGCCGGGGCTGGCGGTTGCTGAGGGGATATTAAACGTACGATCGCGTCTCGCAGGAGTGACAGCGCTCCCACCCAGCCCCACAAGCTCTTCCTCTCCTCGGCTGCAGCAGCCCACTGAGCTCGTCCTTGCCTCTGTCTCCCTCCAGGGTGAGGCCCTGTTGTGTCACTCTGGGGTTGTGCTGCCTCCCATGGCAGCCTCTGCCACCCATTTGGTCCCCTTGTCCCCGTGCACCTTGGGCAGTGTTCCACACTGCTTCAATGCATGGGAAAAACTTCTCTCTCTAGTTCCTTAAAGCCTGACCTTACCTTCTTCCACATGCCATTTTAAGGTGATATCCCTGCTGATATTAGTCTGACAATTCATGAGACCCCTGGTTTTGTTGGGCTCCTTCCATGATGTCCTCTTCCCTATGTCCTCTCTTTGCCTGTTTCTCACTTAGCAAAGGCTGCTGTGATCTTGCCATTCTTCCTGAAAAAGTGTTAATAGTTCTTTATTACAGTGTTGGTTTTACTGATGGCTTGGCTGGTCTTGTCCATGTGTTGAAGTAGCACAAGTGCAAGGTCCATTCCCCCACTCCATGTGTGGTTGTTCAGCTATTGGTTCTTCTTTCTGCTCCCCTTCTTCCTTCATTTGCCAAAGAGCTAAATATGGGCAATTGATGACCCTCATCAGTTAGTTGGTGTGGCATTTCCCACTTTTTCAGGATGAATCCAGGAATGTCAGATGTAGTTAAACAAAGCACCCAGTTTACCACTGGTACAGGGCTGGCTGCTTATTCCTGTAGGAGTACACCAAGGTGGGGCTGGAAAGGGCAGGCAGCAGTATTGTTTATACAAGTGAGTAATTACCCATAGTGGGGCAGTTTAGCAGCTTCTAACTTTGCTTTGGGTGTTGCTCAGGTAAGGATGAGGTGGAGAAAGGGGAGGTAACTGAGTATTTTCCCTCTCATGCGAATTTCTCTGTGCACCTTCCAGCTCTGATAGAAGCAATAACCTCACTGAACTCATCACTGACAACAGGAATGTGTAGGACTGGAGCACTAAGCATGACAGGGGAAGGAGAAATGGGAATGGTTTAGCTTCTAGAGTAGGATAAGTTGGAGGTTAAAGAAAAATTGGGGGAAAGGAAGACACTGTAGAGGTATTCCCATTAATCTTTAAAGCTGGGAGGCTGACATCCTTACACAGTCAATGGAAGGAGGTGAGTGCCTATAACATGCCTTAACTAGCAGCCTAAATTGAGGGTTTTAATGCCACCTGTTTTATTGTTGTGATTCATGATCTTATTAACACCCTTTTAAAATGAAAAGAAGTGTCAGACGTCAAGAAGGATAAAGGGTAGGTGGAGAGCCTGAACATCTGGTAAATGTTCTGTTCTGTTCATTTTAATAATAATTTTGGGTGTTTTTTCCGTTCCTTTTTCATTATTTTTAGGTAAATGAGATTGTAGCTTAGCATGAAACTGATTCTGGAAATAAATTTGGTAGCATGCACCTTCTCTTGCAGAGGTGGCTTGATCTCTGTAATGTGGTTTCTTGCATAAATGCATGAACCTTTTTATGTAAGTTTATTGCTTTTTAAAGATGTGTCCTCAAGTGTAGATTACTACTTTAAAGGGTTTGTCCGTGCCTGTGGCCAAAACCATTTTTTTGAGCTGTTTAATTCTGATTTGTTTAAGAAGCACAGTGCTGCCTTTACTGGCCACATATCCTAATTTTAATAAGAGCTGCTGCTTTTTCTTGTATTCTTGCATTACTGAACCTCTGGTATTTTGGCAGGAAGATACACCTGGCAGAAAAATTTGCACACCCAAACACAGCTCTCATTTGTTGGCAACTTACAAAACTTTTCAAATGTGTTAAGTGCTTAATATGTCTGAATTCATTTTTCACAGAAAGTCAGCAGGAAATAGAAAAATCCTCACAGAAGCATCCAAATACAGCTCGAGCAATTTCTCCTGTGTTCAAATATGTCATAGTGATGTCTGGAAAGTGAGTGCCTTCCATTAGTGCAGCGCTGCACCTCAGACAGGCGCCTCGCTGGTGGCTGACCCCAATATAATTGCCTGGGACCTGCAGCAGTCAGTTGTCCTCTGGTGTGTCTCCCCCAAACCAGCATCCCTTCCCTTAACTTCTACTCTGAGATCCTGTCAAGCTCATAAACGCCTTTCCCATCCTTTTTCCTCTCTGAGGGCTGAGCTCCTGGCTGACATGCTGATGGATTTCATAGGGAAACGCCGACGGAGCACATTCCGACAGCCGTTCTGGCGCCCGACCGATTAGCGGCACTTACGGTGGCTGTCTCCTGGACGGCTGCACAGGCAGGAGCCCGCTCAGGGTGATGAGTTAGCACTTACAAAACAAATGATGCCTCACATGAGTTGGTAATTACTGGCTCCTTCAGTTCCCACAGTGAAAATCGAGATAAAAGTGGGTTTTAGCCGTTATGCCAGTTTTGGAACTGCTCCCTTCAGCCTCTGAAGTTGCAACGCTCAGAGTGTGTTAATGATGTGTTGTATGTGGGTATCTGGAGAGGGTTTATGGACCCACCAGCCTTCAGCTGTGAGCTGTGTTCTCCTGGGGATGTATTGCTGATGGTGTGTGTGCTCCTGTTCGCAGGGAGAGTGGGAAAGGGGGTGTAAACCACAACAAGAATGGACAGAATCCAGTGGTGTGATGATGGTCACTTAAACTGTTAAAGCAGGAGCTCAAGTAATCGTGAGTGGTCACCCAAATTCAAAGCTACATTTATTGAAACTGGGGCTAGAACACCTTGTCCTCAAAGGATATCTCAAAACTCATTCCGAATGAACACTGAGGTGTAAGTTGAAATGATTCTTTCGACCTCAGTAATCCTTGTACTTTCTGGAAATTGTACTGACACTTGAAACATCAAATTAGCTAGGAGGTTTTTCAGCTCTGATTTCAGAGATGTTTTATGCTGAATATTAAGGAGAAGGGAGCTATGCACAGTAAAAAAAGAAAAAAAAAAAATCCCAGGTAACTTGATGAAAGCCTTATAAATAGCTGTTTGAAAATAAGACATTGTCATACTGGAACTAATACTGCTATTGAACTGGTTGGAAAGTTATATTGACATTATTCAAGAATGTTTTATCTCTAGTACTTGTGATTCTAAGCTGTGCATTTATTGGATGTTGCCATTGGGAAAATGGACACCTATTATATATTCTTCTAAGAAGGGACAGTCAGCTGGGATTCAGCACATGGCTGAGCAAAGGAAGCAGAGAGAAAATTAATTTTCATAGGGAAAGTTGGGCAGAAGATGAAAAAAAAAATACATTAAAGAGGTGGCTGAGTGGAATAAGATAATCTAAAGACCAAAGATCACCTGTTGAACCAAATAAATAATTCAGGAAAACCCTTGATGCCCAGGGATCCTGGGCTGAATTGGAAACTGAGCTCTCCCAGTCCTTGCCTGCTGTTATGAATCAATACCTGACAGCTCCACTGCACTGTGCCAGAGGCTGGGATCTCCCCCAGCTGATCTTGGCAGGCTCTGCCAGTGGCTTGTGCTGTCCTGAAGCAGCCATCATTTCCCTGCCTTGCATTATGATGTCTGCTCTCAGAAATTACCTCCCACTGAACTGAGGGCCAGCTCACTGACCTACTTCCCTGCAGGAACATCCATGCCCTACATATACAAGGCTGAATGTTTTAAATAAAGATTTAACATGAATAAAATACCCATTACCCAGCTGACCTGCCTGATGTGGGAGCCCAGGCAGGATCATGGTGTTTTGGGCTTACAGGTGTGTCTGCAGGGGGACGTCCCATTGACACTTAGTTTCCCACTGCTTGGTTTGAAAGTATGATTAAAGATTCTGAGGCAACTTAAAGCCTCACATTGTTCTTGATGTTCAAATTAAATAGCCATAATCTCTGCAGAGAAATGTGCTGCATCCTGAGGAGAGCTAGGTCAGGCAGTAGAGGTTTGTGCTTTGATTCCTCATGACTTCTAGGAAATCTTGGACATTCCCTTGCCTCCAGGTTTCTGAAATCCAGTGCTGTGATGAATCTCAATAGTTGGCAGACCAAATGATTCTGGAAAACTAGCCCAATTGCAAGAAATGCTTTCAGATTATTGTCCAAAATGATCTATTGAAAAAGGAACAGGTGAAGGCAGAAGTGAGCAAATTAGAGCATTTTTAGAAAGAGCAAATCACAGAGGGAGCCCCTGGCCATTTTTCAGGCTGTATCACGTAATCAGAAGCATTCAAAAGCAGGAAGTGTTGGAGGGAGATAAGGGACATGTGCATGAGGGCAGTGAGGTCATGGGTAATAATCGGCAAGAACCTGAGAGAAGCTGACCAGTCTAATCTCCTTAGGTTTATCTCCGAGAAGAGTAAAAACATTTATGCAATATTGAGATACACAGTTCCAGTTTGTGGCAGGATGCAGATAAAAGCAGCACAGAACATCTTAGGAGCCAGCACGGCCTAATTAAGAGAAAATAGTGAATGTAATCCCCTAAGACTCCTCTCAATGGTTCTTTGCTAAGGCAGCAGAGTTCAGCGTAAACAAGTTAAATATGCTGGTATAAAACTGAATTGCATAATAAACATAGATAGAGAGCTTTCCTTCCCTTCTAATGCCTGGGAAGAGCACAGTAAATGGGCCAAGAAGCCAGGGGAGAGCTAGCAGTGTGATGTTTCAATGGTATGTTCCCCTTTTCCATCAAAGTCTGGATTCAACCTGTGTGTGCTTAAACTGAAGATTTCTAGGGCTTGTGTGGGCTGGGGCCATCCAGCCCCCCTGTGCTGCCCAGGCTGCTTCTGAATGGGAGTTTGGGCTGCAGGTAACACAGCTTGTCATCCCACTGCTGGGGAGGGGGAAGAGCCAAATACTGGTGTGAGAAGGCATCTGGGGCTGAGCAGTGTCTGTGGGAGTTCGTAGCAGTTCCCAAACACTAAAGGGTGTAAATATCAAAGAAAGACACTGGTTACACAGCGTGCTGCCCGGGGGTATAGCAAGGGTAATGGGCTGGAATTAAGAGTGGACATAGAGGCTGACTATAAGGAAAAGTCTTCCTAGCTAATCAACCAATGCCACAGTGCCCTTCTCAGCGGGAAAGAGCTGTTGACACAGGACCAAACTAACTCTTCCTATAAGAATTTCTCAAGTTTGTTAGGTCCTGCCAGAGGCCTGGGCACGGATTACTGCTGTGTGTAATTCTGCTGGTGGGGTGAGCTACAGAGAAGATGAATAACCACATTCCTGCTCCTGTTATTTCTGCTGTATCAGAGCAGCGCTCGCCTCTCTGCTACCGTGCCAGCCTGATGGAGAACACGACCTCACTGGAGATGTGCTTACATCCCCTGTCTGCACTTCTGGCATGCTTGTGGTGCAATGAAAACAAAACAATCCGAAAGAGAAAATATAGCAGAAAAAAGTCTGGATGCTTAGTATCATATTGCTTTGGGATAAAACAAGATAGGCTTCTGGAAGCATTCGGCCTGAGGGGGGTCATTCCCAACAAAAGCATTGATTCTTATCATTAGAATTGTTGAAAATATCATTTGCTGTAAGTAGATGTGCTCTGAAGAAGTCTGCACATATTACTGTACCAAGCAAAGATAATCTTGCCTCACTGTATCCTGGTTTGTTCTCTGTTTTAGAGCTGCCCTTGTATATATCATCTGGGGCTTCCTTCAGCACTTCACCTAATTTTCTTTAAGCCTCCCATAATTGTTTCCTAAGGAAAGGTGTATTTTACCCACTGTGGCATCTCACCTCATCCCCAGGAGGTCTTAAAAGCACAGCCATTACAATAGTGTCTGTTATCAGCTTTTTCTCTGCCCAGGCCCTCCCTGCTGGTGATGTGTCTTGTTGATTCCAGGAATGCAAAAAGCATCAAGACTATAATCTTTGGAAAGCATCCAAGTGAGTTTTCCAGTAGGCAGGGAGGAGTGTTGAGGTGCCTTTCTCTGAGGTGAATGCTGTGGTCCCTCATGCTCTTCTGCTCGTGCCAGCACCTCTGGGTTGCTGCTCTAGGGGGCTGCAGTGGTGCTGGGTGGCTTCGATGGCATTCCCCACCTGAGAGATGGGATTTATATGTTCCTGATTTTAGGTGGAAATTCCAAGTGCCAACAGTAGGGATATCTCTGATGTCTTCTGCTTGTGTGAACCATGCAGCTCCTGCCCACTGTGCCATTAGGCTTTTTCCTTTAGCCACTTTGGTTTCACTCTGCAGTGCTCAGGTGCAGCCATAATAGTTTTGTCTGGATGAATGAGAAAAATAAATCCTTTTCCCTTTTGTGTGGGGAATCTCATGTCAGAGATATTTACAGAGCCCTCTGGCTGGCCGCTACCTGCTCACACTCCTTGTGTTTAACAGGAGCACATCCTGCTCCCGAGACCTCTGTCCAGTGCTTGAGGAAGCCAGGCAGGAACAGAGAGGCATAAATTTTGTGGTTTATTTTGAATATCCTGTTTTGATGACCATCACTGGGAGAAATATGGCTTGGTTTTGTTGTCCAGCAGTTGCCTGAGTTAGAAAGTCAGGCACTGTCCTTGAGAAGCATCTTCTGCTGTATTTAGAAGGGAAAAATGCTGCCTTAGGTTTCTGTTTTCCTCAAAATTGCAATAGCTTTTGTTTTTATTAAGAAAAATATTTCCATGTCTAAACATGCACGAGCACAAATAACAGTTGATTACTTTTTTTTTCATTTCCACGGTGCAAAAGAAGGAATTTGTTTGGTGCTTTTCCTTCTCTGATAGTTTTTTTTTTATATAAGAGAAGGTAACAGAAGACAGCTCAATTGTTCTATTACATAATCTGAAAAAAACCCCCAAACAACCAAAAATCCAGCCTAAACTATTATTTATTCCAAATGCAGTGGATTTTTCAGTGATCTCTAGCAGGCTGTATTTCTCTGTGTGCTCTATGCTGATCCTTCATAGCCTAGACTTGCCAACATTTGGCAATTAAAAATGTCATTTGCAAACTGTCTGATGTCCCTATAATAAACACTGAGAGGAATTTATTGCCATGCTCAAGTATTTTTAAATGGCTCTTTGAGTGAGCAGTTACTTTCCTTGCTGTGGAGTGTTTGTGTCTAAGTCTAAATGAAAAGGCAACGAAATGTAACTTGT
This sequence comes from Promerops cafer, assembly GCA_013398275.1. Taxonomy (NCBI): domain Eukaryota; kingdom Metazoa; phylum Chordata; class Aves; order Passeriformes; family Nectariniidae; genus Promerops; species Promerops cafer. The sequence goes on along the minus strand of VZSE01009345.1, from coordinate 3,347,645 downwards.
TCCATGTCCCAGTACTTAAAGGGTGGCTACAAACAAGGTGGAGGCTCCCTTTTGGCAAGGAGTCAGGTGGACAAGGCAACAGGTAGGAAAAAAGGTTACTCCTTCAAGCTGGACTCAAGGACATTTTTTCACAGTGAGAACAATCCATGGAACTTATCTCCCCGGGGAGGTGGTGGTTTCCCCAGTGTTGGACACTTTTGTGATGCTGGGCAGCGTGCTGGGCTACCTTGTCTAGACTGTGCTTTTGCCATGAAAAGTTGGACCAGATGATCCCTGAGGTCCCATCCAACCTTGTATTCTCTGATTCTGTGATTCTCTGAAATCTGTCTGGCCACACACACTGGTGTGCAGCTGCACTGTGGGAGAGGCTTTGGTACAAACTGAATGGAGCTTGAGTCTTACACCTGCACTGCTTGCTGAAAGCAAAGATTTCCAAAGTTGGCTTTGTGAAATAAGCTGGAAATAACCACACAAGTGTTGCCAATAGAGCAAATGATGGCATTAAGGTCACTATCAAACTGTCAGTAGATATACAGGCATTAACCTTTTAAGCGTTGCTGCTCTTCCAACTTTTCTGTCTATTGCATGTCTCACATGATCAGAAGCTCAGGACTTGCTAAACCACTAAGAGCTGACCCAAGTCTAGCCCAGCAGAGTTCCATGTATTCCCTGTTGCAAATAACTTTGTCATTGCTTCTCTGCACGCCTCTCTCCTGCCTCAGACGTATTTTGCTTTGTGTTATACTTTGTCAAGCCTTTGTAAAACACAGTGAGCTTCTTCCTTTAGTGGTTTCCTTTGTCTTTTCTTTGCCTTTATCCTTCACAGTGTCACTGCCAGTATTCCTTGTTACCATATTTCTCCTCCTTTTTTTGCTTCCCCTGAAATGCACTTGTGCACAGTGAATATTTGCCCTTCTTTGCCAGTTGTTCTCTCTCTTTCTTTCCACTTTCCTGTCAACCAGCTCCTGTTTATTCCTAGTGATACCCATACATGCATGCATGTATTTGTCCATGTGCCAGGTCCTACGCCCTGACCTGCAGGAAGGTCAGAGGTGCACTGCTAAGTAAGGGGTCTTTGTAATAAAAACCAGCAGGAGCAGCTGTCTCAGAAGCAAACCAAAGATCTGGAAGCCTCAATCCCGAGACAGAAGACTCCAATTTGCATTTCCAAGTATTCCTATTTTACCTACCCTAGAGTTACAGCTGAGAAATGGCAGAATTCATTGATGCAGACAAGAGAGTGTTCGCTGTATTTAAATAATTGCTTTTTTTGGTTTTCCTGCTCCATCCTGATGCCACTGGTGCCATCATGACCTGGCTAAGAACTGTATTCTCTTGCTGAATTCCAGCTCCTGTCTTGCTTAAAATGGAGTAGCTAGAGCTGATGCAATAAATAAAATATTGTCATCTTTGGGGGATCAACATTTATGGGATGATACATGAACTGGCTGAACTTCAGTGTGCCTCTGATCTATAATGTAGAACAATGTTTTTTTGAGAGCCTCTCAAAATGTATGTGAAATCCACGCAAGAATCCCTTCAACTTCAATGTGCAATTTATATTTAAAGTATGTAGTGTGGCTTAATAAATTTGGTGTTCACTGGATGATTAATACATGATTTAGAAGTCTTCTGTGGAGTTCCTCAAATATACTAAAGCCAGAGGTACATGATGATGATGATGATGATGATGATGATGATGATGATGATGATGATGATGATGATGATGATGATGGTCTGCTTTGACCTCTTGTACAGGATAAGCACCTTGTCTGCAGTCAAATCCCTGCCTAGCTGGGGAGGTTTGTGGAAAGGCACACTCTTTGGCTGGAGGAGGAATAACCGTGGATAAACTGATCCAGTAGTTAATTTCCTTCATACTTAAAAAGTTCCCTCTTTGTTTATAATTTTAGGTTGAATTTGTCTAACTACAGCTGTCATCATTGGGAACATACATCTTTACCTGCTAGCTTAAAAAGAGGTCTTCTAAGAGAAATTCTCACTGTATATTCTCAAAAATAATGGAATCTCCTTTTTTCCCATCTCTCATCTGAATCAAAGTAGGTTCCTTCATTTTGCTACTTTTAGGCAAGTGTTCCAGATTTTGAATTATTTTCCTGGGTTTCCTTTAACTGCTCTGTCATTATCAATGCTTTTACAATGAGGAGCTAGGTCTGTAGGCAGTGTTAAAACAACAGTGTTGTTAATATTTAATATAATGGCAATTCCTCCCCCCTATTCCTCTATGAGGTATAAGACAGCCCCTGGTTTCCAAAACAGAGTCTGGCAATCTGTGATTTATTCTAGGCAGCAGTGAATAAGCCAGCATAGAGCTCAGTGATGCTGCAGGATAGATGGTTTCAAGCTGTTGGAAGATCTCTTTAAAGCTCTCTCAGGTGTCTTTTTGCTACTCTGCATCTGGTGTGATACAGCTGAGTTATTTCTTTTTATGGCTAAGCATTGCTATTTTATCTGACAGTGATACCATGCTTTGTTGACAGACCTGCCATCATATAGATGGTAACTAATTATATTGGTGTTTTAAATGTTTGCCTGTAAAGCAACAGAGGAAATGCCACCACTCACCTTGGCAATTTGATTCTGGTCTTTATAGTGTTACTGTCATCAGTTGTTCCCCAGTTGGTTCAAATCCTTCAGATTTCTCATCAAGTTGGGTACCTAAGCCTGGATGTGCTTCCTGAGCTGAATCTGTTCCACGGCTGAAGTGGTACCTCAGTGTTTTACAAACTCTGCATTTGTCTCATCATTTTACTATACTATTGAATCATATTCTCTTTATGGTTCTCTGCAATTTCTGGATCCAGGACAGTGGTACTGCTGAGGGGCTGTTTGTTTCTCATCCTGTGTTCTCTCTGTTGTCTGGTCAGTCTCTGGTCACTGTAGTTCTCTACTTCTCTTTCAACCTATTTTTTCATTCCATGTCACCAATTCATAAAGTACATCTTGAATTCTCTTCCTGTCCTCCAGTTGCCTCGCTGTCCCTCTCACCTTGGCAGCATCCAGAGTCAGTAAGAATCATTTTCAGGCCATCGGCCCTGCATTAATGAAAACCAGGAATATGACTGGGTACAGAACATAAAGCTCTGCGGAGCCGTGTGTGTGGTTTCTTGCCAGTTTTACACTTTACTGTTCTAAATGTGATTTTCCAGCATTGTACTGCAGCATATTAGATTAATCCAAACCATATTTCCTTAGCCTGAAGGTTTGTGAAAGGCTTACTAGGGTCGACATAATACCTGCCATTTCATCCCTATCCACAGCATCTCTTATCCTTTTACTGAAGAGCATTAGAATGATTTCACAGTTTGTTCTTGACAAACCCATGCTGCCTGCTACTCATCTCCTTGTTATTTTCTGCTGCTTAAAAATGATGTCTGTAGAGAAATATTTTCTTAAGAATAAAAGTTAGTATGACTGCTGTGCAGTTCACTATTTTCCTCGTTTCTTCCTCCCGCTCTCTTGCATTGCATCTTCTGAAGATGCTGGGCATCTTGTCCCTGTCATTCCTGAATAACCCCATTGACACAGAAGTTATTTCAAGTGTTTCTTCAAGTTTGCCCTCCTTGTTGGCCAAACTCTCTGAGTCAGTGCCTATAATAAAAAGTTTATCTCACCTTTCTTTGTCTTCACCCTGTTGGTGATCTTCCATTTTCTGCCATTCCCTCTATTGTAAATTGACTCTTTTTTAGTATTGGGCTTTCTCTGTGTGGCTCCTGTGATAGGTAATGGTGTTTCCCCTTATTTCTTTGACTCTTCGGTTCCTTTCAGATCTGCTATTCAACATCAGTTTCTTGTCTCTGCCTTGTTAATTTTCCTTACTTTCTCATCTGCAGTGGGCTGAGAGAATACTTTCTTTTAGACCATTTGCATGATCTTTAAATTCCTGTGTCCTCTAATGTATATCACATGCTAATGTATAACGCATGCTGTGTTGTGTTATTTAATTCTGTAAAAGGTTTCAGGTAGAGTGGTTCATGTGTTCATGTGACACACTGCAAAGCCCAGCTGGGTTATGTAGTCTCCATATGCATTTGCTTTCTATTTTCTCCTTTTACTTACTGTTTTGGGAAGCAGCCTTTTTCACTCCATTATTTCCAGAATCATGGATGCGTGAAGGTGGTGCTCCAGGGAATGGCAGAGGTGTGAGAACTGCTGAATCACTCGTGCCCTGACATACCCATCCTGAATGGTGGTGCAGAGCAGGACTTGGTGCACTGGTGGTGCTCATTATGGGGTACAGTACCCTCTGGTACGTGAACAAATCAGGAGTTCAGTCTTCTGGTAGGGTTCCTGTAGTCAGACACTCATAAACTCCTTAAAACCAAGAAAATATAGCTATGTGCTAGATGCTGGTATTTGCAGAGCAAGGGCACATGTGCATGAAGAATTATTCTTTTGTTCTCTCACAGAATCATAGAATGGTTTGGGTTGTAAGGGACCTTAAATATTATCTAGTCCAACTCCCCCACTGCACACCCCTAGGGATGTGTTCCTTGTCAGATTTATTCAAAACCCCATTTATTTACTTTTTATATAGTTTCTCATTAATCAGCAATATATAGGCAGTATTGATGTCCATTTTAAATAAGTACATACTGCAGCAAAAATTCACCATGATCAATACTTTTTTTTTTCCCTGAATGTCAGTGAAGCACCTATAAATGTTCAGATGTTTCTTGCTTGTGTGCTGGGACAGCACGTCCCAGTGGAATTCAGTAGAAGTCTTTGCATTGATTCGTGTGGGTTTGTGCAGATCCATGTAAAGCATTTAACCTCAAACTACAGGTCAGTGATAGAAATGTAGGAATCTGAAAATACATATTCCCTCCCCTGAAGGAAAGGAATAGAAACAGAGAAGAAAGGAAGGAATGGAAACAGAGAAGATGTCAGCTACCCCACAAGGTAGTGGCTCGCAAGCAATTCCCTCTTATCTTTTGGCTTGGGGACAGTGTATGTGCACTGTGATGTTTGAAGTAGGTTGGGTAAAATTTAACTTCTGGCTCAAGGGAGCCTTTAGTTTATTAAATATGGATGTTCTTTCAGGTAGAAGCATGGTTTCTCTCTGCAGCACATCACTTTCCTTGAACATAAGCATTTGGGGAAGAAAACATGGCTCTTCTGTACCCAAATCTTTTCTGTCTGGATCAACCAGCAAGAAATAGCAATAAAAACTGTCAGATTGTAACAACTGCAGGGTTTTTAAGTGTGCAGTGGTGTGTCTTTAGCTGCCTTCACGTCTGTGGAATTGTGTACCTGGTCCCGAGGCTGGGCTCTGTGCAGCACTGCTGGGGGATCTGCCTTTGCCTCACCTGTAATTACAGGGAGAAAATCACTCGAGCTATTTCCGCGTCTAACCGCGGTACTGAACGCGGTGCTAAACGCGGTACTAACGTCTGCCTGTCCTGGCAGTAAGACAGCTCCCACAAACAGGCCGTGCAACAGGCTGTCACATCCCCTGCCTTCTGCACTACCTTGCTCTTCTAGGAAAATGTTTGCAGCTCCATTTACTAATCAGGCTGTGGGTGATCTCTCTGAGCTCTGAAGCTATGGGATCTATCACTCATCCATCAGCACCTGTCCTGCTCTCCCTGCGAGCATCCGATTCTGCCTGGATGCTGCTGAGGAGGAATGAGACCTGCTGCTGAGCAGGCTGGGGGGGAGAGCCACAGTCTCATGCTAACGAAACAATCAGGTTATGGGCTGGTTTGCATTTCTATTCCTGCTTTTGCAGGAATATAAACTGGACTGTTTCTTGCTGTGGCTGTGGGGAGCCTCAGGAGCAGCTTGTACTTCTCTCTGCTTCCAGCCTTTGGTGCAGCCTCGTAGAAGAGTGTTTCAAAAAACATAACTTTCAACTGCCTGACACTTCCCAGTCTCTTCTATCTCTTGTCTATAGTGCTATCAATCAAATTGTTCTTGTCAGTTAACTGGTTTTAAATCTCGTGTGGAAAAATTGTCAGTTCAAGATCATGCTACAGTAAGGACAGACGTGACTGCTCTTGTTGTGTTAATTCATTCTTGCTTAAGACATGAAAACTGATAAACTGATAGAATATCAATTTGAAGCTCTTAGACCTTGAAATGATTTAAAATCTCCTAAAGAAAGGCTAAGGCTGAGCTTTGTCTCCGAGGCATCATTTTTAACTTAGCAGAAAGCTCTGATGGTCTTTTCTTTAAATTGCCTATTGTCCAGATTCCTACAAAGAAAGTGCTTCTGTGGGACTGTTTGTGTTTAGTGACGGCGTTTATTTCATTTCATGTGACAGATGACTTGGCTTCTGGATCGAGTAATTACTTGCTCATATCCCGCCGGGGCAGGTTTCTGACCTGCTGGAGCAGTGGTTTGCTCCGGGAGCGCCGGCTGGCTGGGCCGGGAGCCGCGGTGGTGGCGGTGACAGGCTCCAGAGCCCCGTGTCCCCAGGCTGGGGTGGCTCCTGCCACACCTCCGTGGGGGCTTCCTGGGGTGTTTCAGTCAGGTGAGAGGAGAGGGACATGGCAGGTGCAGGCTTCACTAATGACAGAGCCACCCAATTACTGTTTAAACGCCTGAAAGCCTTTCTGGTCTGTTATGACTGATAGTCCGTAATTGTGGGGTGTCTCACCAGATTTCAGGTTCATAAATTTTCTTAGATTTTCAAAAATTTTTTTTATTATCCTAACTTTGATTGTGAGACAGTGATGAGCTCCAGAGGATTGCTGGATGGAGCTGAATGAACTCTGCTTTATTCTTCAGCATAGTAGTGCATTTCATTCACTCACAAAGAAATGCTTGATTTCTGCTTGAGGTAATTTTTTTTTTAAAGATGGGGTAATCAAAGGGTTGAATGCAACATTACATTGTGGCAACTTTATTTTAAGCAGATTTTCTGGCATTTTTTCATTTTTTTTTTTTTGCAATATTATTGTGCAGCAGCCAAACTAATGAATATATAATTTTCTTTCCTTTCTGCTTGTCATGCCCTGCTAACATGGACATCTACAAAGGCTCAGGTTGGTGTTGCAATCTGTCTTCATCTTGTTGTTCTCATCTAGTAAAAAAGGGCTTCGATGTTTTCTTCATCAATCAGCTTTTTTATTCTCTTCCTCTCTTTAAAACTGGATCCAACATTATTATAAGATTACAGAATCATCCAGAGAGGTGCCACACTTGTTTGTTACCCCTGAAACTTCAGCTGCACCAGAATGTGCTGTTTCAGAAATACAGGATATCGATTTATTTCTATCTACTTAAATTTTCTATGCTTGCCTGGCTTTGTGACAGGGAGGCAGCAGCACCTACAACTACTGAAATCTGTGAAAATGCACTGAAACTCTCACTAATGAGTTTCTGCCTTGCCTTAAACCCCCATATTTGACAACATAGTATGATGGCATTTGTTAGTGTCTTATCTGGAGTCTATTTTCTTGATAGGAATGGAACATAATTAAAATGTAAAATAAAAAGCAGAGGCACAGGGACTGGCCATTTGTGATTGTATTCTCATAAGCCCCCACTCCCACTTTAACGCTTCAGTTTTTTTGGATAACTCTGAGACTAAATTGTCTTGCCCGAGTATTTCAGGTAGAAATAAATACCCAATATGTGCAAGGTTGTACTTGGTACTATGTCCTGCTCGTCAGTAGGTATTGGCAGTAAAACCATGAGTAAAACCAGACAGGCAGGTTTGGGGCCAGGATCTGCATATTTTTTCCTTATTTGTTCATGTTGAATGATGCAAACTTGGTTTTTTAGTCTCTGAGAAAGAGCACTCATGCTTTACCATGTTACGACTTGGTGTTTCTAGTGCCTGCACCAATCTCACAGAAAATAAAACCACTTACCACTCATAAATATGAATTAATAAACCTTGCTGAGCAACTTGGTAGTTCTATCAGAGTGAGGTGTAATGACTGGGGCTCAACAGAGCTTGCCTCAATTAACTTTCTAAACAAGGCATTTTCCACTCATTACACTTAAGAATTTGAAATAAATCAGTGTCTGACTTGGAATATTTAATTATCCATTAGAAGAAAGTAAGGGATTTACTAGGAGCATTTTGTAAATTCCAGAAAAAAAACCAGATGAAGTAAAAGCGTCTAAAGGCCATGGTGAGGGAAAATGGAACATCCAGATGTCTTTATAGCAAGAATACCCTGCTGCTTTCCTAATTTTCCTCTTTTCCTCATTTTGCAGTGCTGCTTTTTTTGATGGCTTCATCCTGAAATGTCTTTATCTGAACTTTCCAGGATCTGATTTTAAGCTGAGATATCATCCAGTTAGTGCAAGAAGCTGGGCATTTCCAGATTGAGTCCCCCACTCCCCGAGGGCTTCCTTGCCACTCTCTAGTAAATCACTCAGCTCTTCATCCTCAGTTGTCTCATGTGTAAATTAGGATTAAAATTGAGCGGTTTTGAGGATTGGGCTATAAATAGATTACCAAGAGCAGGGGAAACTTCAGAGGCTTGATAAGTGTTTTTGCTCTTTTCAGAGAAAATAATTTTTTAGCAGTTTTTGAAGTGGTGGAGTGAGGGTGAGGGGATCTGTTTGTGTAGGGGCTTCCATTCTGTCCACGGGGCAGATCCTGGGAACTGGTGCAACTCCGTGTCTGTGCTGTGGTAATTACTGCCCTGGCTCTGAACTTAGAATAAAATGGATCCCATCCTTTCTCCAGATACCAAGTTTCAGACAGTTTCAGGTTTTTTGGTTCAACACCAGAGAAGGCTTTTCAGAACCTTAGCAAAGCTCTAATTGATTTTCTTTTCTCTCCACCACAAAGGAGGTAAGAAACAAAAACTCCTTTGATCTGGGTGTAAATAAAAACTAAAACTGCTGAATTTGTTTCACAAGTATTTGTGCAGGGATCTACTAGACGCATACAAAATTCAGGAATTCCGATAATTTAGAAGTCTTAGCACCGAACTGTTCAAACTTTTGTGCTCTCAGTCATTTTGAGCAATTTTTTTTTTAAGTTTTGGTGGCTATTTGCTGCAGCATCCAAATACCTAAAGACAAATATTCATCAGTGAAGCTGCTGCTTTGCAAAATCTAATTTGCTTGAAAATTGAATGTTCAACCAGGTTTAATACTGGTGAGCAGTTAGCATATTTCTGGCAATTGTGATCAATATATAAACTAGCATGAAATAAAATCAATTTTATTTCAAAGAGAACTATTTAATGTTGAAATTTTAATGAGATAATTTCTGTGATGTAGTGTTTGTTAATGTGCAAGTACTGGTCCTTCAGATATGCAGTTAATTCAGTCAAGCTTTTAGGTGCGTGCTTAGATCTGCCAAATCAAACACGCAGTTAAGTAATTAACAAAGCAAGTACTCAATTTTTAATTCTGTTTTAAAGAACTAAATAAAAGAAATTCATTGTTAGAAATTATCTCGTTAGGATTACACAGAATGTGAAAGCAGTATTGGAACATTATAAAAGTTATTCAGTTAATATATGGACATCTTTCAACCAAAGAAAAGATTTGGATAAATGAGATGGAGTCCACATAGAAGTCAAATTTGTAGATTATTACAATGAATGGACATTTTTTCAGATGTATTTCCCACCATACTGTGGATCCATCTGCGTCAGGCTGGTTGCAAGAGAAGTGCTGGCTGTGGCCCACAGGTCACCAGCTAGTGGCCATAAGCTCTAAGAGGAGGAGAACATCTCACTGCTGCCTCCTCTTGCAGCCTGCATATGCAGAGAACATACAAGTGGTTATGCAAAAAGTATTAAAAGGGAGCAAATTGCTGTCCAGTGTCAGTGTCTTTGCAAACCAGAGCAAGTCAGCTCTCTTTCCTGTATGAAATCTTCTTCACCTTTACTGTTAGTCATGGTGGTCTTCATAGTTTGAAAATGGGTTGTTATTTCTTCAGTTCTGGCTGTTTCAATGTATTAGGGCTAATGTAACCTTGATGTAAGGGCAGCCATGTGAAATGAACTTATGTTAGCAATGAATTTAGCCCATTTGTATTAGAAATGAATAGCACAGAGGTAGTCCTCAGGGTCTCAGGCAACTGCTACAGTGATCAGTTTGGTTGTTCTAATATAATAAGCAGATATTGACTTAGTTGGAGTGAACACCAAGATTTACTGTCATGAAAGCTAAAATATCGACTGAGGGAAAACCAGAGTCAATATTTACCTTGAGGGACAATAAATCTTGATGTTCACTGAAATATGAAGTCACTATGATTTTCAGAAGTGTTGAACCTCGTTCTAGTTTATTCTGCAGGTGCTCGTCATACAGGCTACCTGAATATCAGTATGAATTTCTTTTCATGAGTCACATCAGTTGAGCAGGTGCATTTATTTCTATAAGTCCTTTGCAAGCCTACATTTAAATAAGTTAGAGAACAATATAAACCACACCAAAGCTCTTTGGTGGTTAGATATTTGTATTTTTCATTAAAATGCAAGTTTCAGCTATTAAAAGAGAAAATAAATAGATTAATATTTGTATATCTTGTTGAAGTAACTGTCCACATCAATAATACTTTAGCAGGGGCTCAGGATTTGGATTTGAGTGAATGGGAACTGGGTTCTTTTATTAGGCTAAGCTTTAGCAGTCTGTCTCTTAAAAAGCAGCTTTTGTCCTTCTTCCCTTTAATTTACTAAGAACTGTGCCCATCAACTTGATTTTGGGATTCAGGTGTTAAAGCAGTGTTCCAGGTTAATTCCAACTACAAAGAGTGATACAGTGATCCTGTGAAAGGCAGCAGCAAAACTTCCCTTGGCTTCAGACAGGCATCGTTTCAGCCCTTGGTTCATTGAGCCCAAAACCCAGCATGTAAATACGAATAAAAATTGAGGAAAGCAGTAAATTTGCTAAAATGCCAGAAGACTGTGTTTATTTCTTGAGGCAGTAAGGGATGAAGCCAGGCTGGTCGCCCTGGGTGCTGATCTCTGCAGCTTCTCGCAGGTCAAGTGTCTGCAGCTCCCAGCATCTTTCTTCCTCCATGAAGAACAATGGGTTCCTGTGCCTATTGCATGGAATTAATTTCATTTTTGTCCTTCAGGACATGGATTGTGGCACTACAGCTCCCTACGTGGGTGGGGGGGCTCGGTGTGAAGGGGTTTGTAAATGCACGGTTGTAACGGGTTTGCATAAGCTTGGGGAAGGGTGAGCATTAAGCAGATTATTTCCAAAGGAACCTTTGTCTTTGTGCTAGGGAAGAGAAATGTCATAGCTTTACAAGGGATTTCTGTATCTGCAGCAGAGGTAGCGGATGGCAAACTTGATGGGGGCCAGGAGACCTAGACCATGTGTAATTTGAAGGTTGGATGCACTCTGTTACAGCCAGGGATCCATGGGAGCACACCCCAACCCCCTCCAGGACTGGGTGCTTTGGGTTCCTGGGTTGGTGAGGAGTGAGGGAGTGAGGACACCACATCCCATCCCAGCCTCTGTTCAGGGTTGGGGGCAGGGGTGTTCCCATGGACCCAGGAGATGAGAAGTGAACCCTCTGTTTTGTGGGACCCACAGAACAGCAATGCTTAGTCAAAACCCTTTGAAAATGAAAAATCAAGAGCACGTCTGTTTGACCTCCTTAAGTAGCACAGCTCCTAGCAAAAACAGAAATGGAAGGCTTTAAGGTTTGTTGTAGTTTTTTCCAAATTTAAAAAAAAAAATTGGAGGAATTGGAGGTGATTGAAAACAAATTATGGCAAGCCAGGAGAGAAAATGGAAGGAAAGCATTCTCCTGTGGAGGAAAGGACCACATGCCACATCACTGTGGTTTTTAAATGCAAAGATGGAGTTACAAATTGTATTCACAGCTTCTTGAACTCATTCCCACAGAGTTCCACCTGTGGAAATCTTGCATCTCCTTGAGACTCCCACTTAAAAGCTTAATGGCATCCACAGGTGCCTGCTGTAACTTGTTCTGAAGAAATCTGTTCCTCCTGGTGACATGGGTGGTTATTTACATCTCCCCAGTGTCCCAGAGGTGCTACCAGAGATGGCTTTGCTCAGCACTGGCAAAGGGCAGAGGGGAGAGCTTGTTCACAGGAACGATGTGCTGTGGTGTCAGCACAATAACTTCGGAAAACAGGTGATTTGTGACAGTTATAATTCAGGTTTTTGGTGGTGAGTGTGAGCTGGGGATCCTGACCAAAGGGGAAAGTACTGCACAGCCAGTGCTGTATGTCCTCCCTCCTTCAGCACAAAGTGGGATTTCTGTCTGCCTGTCTTTCTGTCTGCCTGTCTGTCTGTTGGAGTAGGAAGAGAGCTGAGGGCACTTCACACATAATCGAACTGGTTTGACACAATCAGACAGCAGGCTAGAAGTGCTCTATTAATGGCTTTGTTATTGTGATCCTCCCTGCTCTTTGAAGAGCACATTTGAAGTATCACTTCACATTATGTGTATTTGTGTCAGTGAATATGGGATTTCTGTTTTGGCTCAAGGATTCCTCAGATACATTTTAGTTCTCGTGGCATCCCATGCCTGCCCAACTCTGTCTGTTTTCCTGCACAGTTACTACAGCAGGTACATGCCACAGGAGGTTTTGAGCACGAAAACACATTTATGGTAAATGCCTGATGTTAAGCCTTTGCTGCTATCCACAGGTGGGCTTTGCTGGTTAGGAGAGGTCTGAGGTTTAACAGATGTTAAGGCAGAGCAATGAGAGGTCACTGAGACAATGAGATGGGATTCCCAAGCTCTTGGACTCACCCTGGCTTCAGGCAGCAGGGCGAGTGCTGAGAGGCTGGCAGTGCTGTGAACCTGCAGGATTCACGGTGGTATACTCTAACCCTGAGGAAGGGTTATTTAAGTGAGAAAGGAAAAGAACCTTAAATCCCCAAAGCTGTTTGTGCTGGGCTGCCCCGGCTGCCCTGCTGTGCCTGTGGAGGGTGGGAGGGAGGGAGGCAGCACCTCCTGCCTGCTCCCAACCTCAGCTTCCTCTCCAGAAGTCCAAACAGCAGGAACAGGCTGCCCAGTTCTTAATAAAACTTAATAAATAAGTTTTACCCTCCTTGACACTGCCCTGTGAGGCGCCTTCTCCCTGGGCTGCTGCCTGGCAGCCAGTTTTGTCCAAGTTTGGCTCTTTGCTCATTTCCTCTGTGATGAGGAGGAAAACTGATCATGCCTCAAGCACCCGTTTCCCTCACTAATCGTCTCCTGTGGATGGCAGGGTGTTTTGTCAGGCAACATAGGCAGGCTGTAGTTTTTCCTTCCCCCTGTGGAGCAGGGAAACTAATAAATACTCCCTGACTCTACATCCATCTCCTGGATGGATGTCTGTGGGGAACAGAAAGGCTTCGCAGTGCCTGAAGAGGGATTGCTGTTGTCCCCGGTGCATGCAGGGGTGTGGCTGCAGGAGTCAGTGGAGGTGACAGGCTGGTGGGGCAGGATGGTGGCTTCAGCTGTGTCCCAGCATCCAGGGGCTCCCTGCTGGCTGGTGCTGAGCCCAGGCTTGGTGAGTGCTGCTTTTCTGTGCTCCCATGTACGCCAGTTAATGATAACGAGCCTGGCTGCTCAGCTAATTAGCAGTGCTTGTGGTGCTGCTTGCTCAGTGTGGGAGGCTTAGCTCTGCGTGCACTTGGGACATTCTGGAGTCAGGCCAGGCGCCAGTGCCTCGTGCACAGTCCACACAGAACCAGAGGGTGCTTTCAGTTCCAATGGACCTTAAAGATCATCTCGTTTGCAACTCCCCCATCGTGGTCAGGGACACCTTCTGCTAGTTCAGGTTGCTCAAAGCCACATCCAGATTTGTAATTTGTGCTTAATAATATTCAGGGAAAGTGGTGCTAATGGTATGACTGCCTTTGCCCCCTTTGTTCCATTCCCTTTGCCCTCCTTTGTGTGAAATGTGATGCTCTTACTAGTTCATACTGTCCTTGCCCTCACCAGTTCAGACTTTGATTTCCCTCTTTCCTGTCTTTTCACCTTTGCATATTTTCCACTTTTCGTCATCTGTTATTCTTCCTTCTCTGCTAAACCAATGCAGAACATATAGGCAGACCCTCAGTTAAAATTAGTTTCTGGCATTTTCTGTTTCAGAGGAGTTTTCCTTTGCAAGTTGTCTTCCTTCCATTTGAAATGAAAGTGATTTTCTGATGGGACACCAGTTTTGTTTTCAGACTGGTATTTCAATTTTCTTGTCTTCCCACCTCCAAAATGTTCCAAAGAGGGTTTCTTTATTCTTGTGGCCACAACATGTCTGTCTAGTCATAATCTGCTGTTTTAAAATGAAGCTGTAAATTATTAAACACGTGGCTGAATCTTTTTGGGGGGTAGCTGGGAGGAAGGCTATTGATTTATAGTTATTCTAATGGTGAGAATGAAATGGCTCCACAGCAGCAAGGCTTTGGTATGTGGAAGAAGAAATTTTAGGTGTGTTGTATTTTTCCAGGGCAGCACATTATGCTTCATGCAAAGCAACAGGAAATACTGTGTCTTCAAATCAGCTTCTGCAGACAAACCAGATTCAAAATAAATAACTTTTATTCATCACTGTAATAGAACTGTTGATGCATTCATTTATTTAAACCTAAAAATCTGCTGAAGTGCTATATCTCAGTGTGCTGCTTTTAACAGTCTGAATATCTGGCACCTTTTATCAAGCTTTTGGCTGTATTTTTCTCCCTACGTAGATACCATAGTTCAGGTGAATACACTGTCGTGTTTGATTAGGAGATATGTTAGAGATAAGTCACTTGCAGGCAAAAAAGCGTTTACCGTTTTTGTGTATAAAATGAAATTTGTAGGATGCATGGAATTTCATTCTTCTATGGTAAATGGCTTATAAGAATGTGTTAGAAGCAAAGGTAAAAGAGTGCTGATTTTAAGTTTGTACCTGCTGAAACACAAAAGGATGTGGTACATACGATCCTGTGAATGACGTGATAGATTACACTGAGAGCAGGCAGAGCAAATGAAATTGTAATGGAGTTCCTCTTCTGGCTGCAGGAAATAGCTGTTACTGATCCTGCTTCCGAAGATGCTGCATGCATACTGCTGTTCATTATATACTTAAAAATCCCCTGGCAAGTCAATAATGAATAAATGAACTTAAAGCCATTACAACAGCCTTAGCATGAGCAGTGTAAGCCAGGGTATTTTTCTGTGTGTCTTTTTGCGGGTTTGGCTGAGGCGTTTCTGCAGACATGCTAACCTGGGCAGTTCAACTGAAGAGTTTGGTTCTTTCTCCTGCCAGGTGCACGAGGCAGTCCCCTGCTACAGCGAGTGCAATCAGTATTCCTGGGAAGTAGGACCATGGTCTCCATGCAGAATCAACAGCGAACAAAATTCCCTCCACTGTGGAGATGGAATACAAACGAGGAAAGTCAGGTGCGTGAAGACAAAAGCTCAGGTACTCCAGATCAAAAAGAGCTGATATGTTCTCGCATAAAGCTGCAATATTTGGCCATCTGACAGTGAGTGTGTTGCTGAGTTCAGTGTATTTCAAATGAAAAGAAACATGTGGTTATGTGCCGTGGTTTACAGGAAAGCATTTCAGAGATGCAGCCTTGGTTTTTCAGGAACACAGCATGATATTTAAATTAGTATTCTTCAACCTAAATGCCATGTATACATAAAGCTCCCTGAGGTGCAAAGCCTCCATATTTTGATTTGCTAACATTTTCCCCAAGTAATAGCACTGCACGCACCAGAGTGGCATTCATTATTACTGAATATTCATTCCCCAGGCATGGGGAAATGCTGAGTTATTTCCAAATGCTAGATGTTACTAGCAGGAGTACTAAGATTTGTTCTCGCTGGTTGTCACTTTCTGTTTGCTCCTTTGTCAGCTGATCAAAGTTAAAATCCTTCTGTATGAAGTAACAAAAGCATGTTGTGCACGTAGCTGATTTCCATTTGCATTAACATATTGGTTTTGTTTTTTGACCAGCCATGCTGCTTGTAGCTGTTGTCATGTCTATGTCCTGTATGGGGTTGAGAAAACTTGTTGATATCCATCGTGTCTGTGATGCTCTAATTAAGATGTGTGTTTTCTGTGTAGGTGTGTGAGCACTGCTGAGGACCACGGTGTGGAGACTGTGCCCAGCGCTCTGTGTAATGAGGCTGAAGTCCCAGAGACAGTGCAGAAGTGTAGCTTGTACTGTCCCAGTGAGTGTGCAGTGTCTGACTGGGGACAGTGGAGCCCGTGTCCACAGGTAGGCCCTCCTGCCTGAGTCCCTGGCAGTGTTCCTCACACAGCAGTCTTCGCTTGTCCTTCAACTGTTTCATGGCCTAGTTATTTTCTAGGAAAGTAAATTATTTTCTGAGGGATGTCAGGCTTAATGGATCCTGCCAGCATGGTTGAATCTGGAGATATTTATGTCTCTACAGAGACAGAGCTGTGGAAAGTTGGTTAGTGAAACGCATAGTTATTACTGTGACAGTTGATTCAACACATCCTTCCCCTTGGTCTGCTGTGGGAGAGGGCCCACACAAGCAGAGTGGGTGAAGGAACAGTATTCCAGCTGCAGTGAGGGCTGAATGCCTTAGGAAATGTTGGCAGGGGAAACCTCTGTCAGCGGTGCGTGACTGCCATACCAACGTGCTGGTAAACCCTGGGGGTGACACTGCTCTGGACAGGTCTTAGTCCTGAGGGAATGACAGCTCTCTCCTCCCAACACACACTATTTCTGTCCAGTGTCGCCTCCTCCTCAAACCCTTGGGGGAAGATTTGAGGCAACAGCAACAGAAGGGTATGACAGCAAGGTGTCTGAACAATTTGTCATGGCATGAAATACTTAAAACTTTGTGAATTATGCAGGGATTCAAGCCACTGTGAAATGCTCTGTGTTTTCCTAAGTGTGCAAGATGGAAAGAAGTTACAAATTCTGTATTATGAAAAGCTTCTGGCCTCGAGCCACGTGATTTCAGATCTATTGTTTCTCCCTGATCAGTGTTGAAATAGGTGCCAGGTTTAATCTCGGAGGGGTTTTTAATAGACTTACTTGATGTATTTAAGTGACAAACACATATTCATTGCCCCCATGTTAACAGGGCCATTACTGAAAGTTGAGTGGTTATTGGACAGGTATTTATACCAGTGCTGACACAGGTAATTTCCTTCCATAATATTTTGTGTAGCGTATCAATATACTCGGTAAGAACATGTCAAATAAAATCTTGTGTTTCATTTCCTGCGTTCACCTCCTCCTGAGCAGCATGGCTTTGATGAAGTATAACACTCTTGCAACCCATACAAATGCTTGGATACCTTTCAGAGTCCCACTGTGGTTGGGCTGTTTCTTTGCCATTGACTTTTTCAGGCATGGGTTTTCTTCATTTTCACATGCAGTGAACTGATGCAGAGATCCTTGAGGCTGTTGGGGGTTTCTCAGGTGCCTTGGTGGCAGTCAGTTGGTTATGAAGGACTGCTTGAAGCTTTAAGCACCCTCATGTCCTTAAGACACACAGACTTTTTGCCTGAAGGCTCCTTTTTTTGGCAATAGCGAAGCCTCCGTTGCCCACAGAAGCAGGAAAGGGAAGCCCAGAGCTCGTGGGCTGCGCTCCATCAGGCAGCACATCTCTTGGCAGGCGCAGGGCCACATGCCACAGTCCCTGTGTCTCCTTGTACATCCCTTTGCCATGGTGGATGTTAATTCATAAATGTGAGGGCATCCGCATGCCAATGCAATTAACTGAACAATATGTTTTCACAAGCTGTTCTGCAATGCTTTGTTGTGAAACTGAGATGACTGTGTGCCGATGGAGCATGTGTTTCAATAGTCTGTCCAGATACGAGGCAATAAACAGCTTGAAGTTTTATGGGCAGACAGAACCCTGCCTTTGATGAGTTTACGGCAGTGCTGTCTCCCTTTTACAGCTACTCTGGCTGTTTGTGTTGGGTGTTGAGAGAGAGCCACACAGCACAGTCCCTCTCAGGCTGCACATGCTCCTCATCTCCAAGGCAAGTGCTGGAGTGCAGAATGGCTGTTAGTGCAGAATGCTGTTAGTGCAGAATGGCTGTGCTGTGTCACCGGTGTATCTTTGGTGTGTTTGGGGCAGGGATTGAGGGAATCGTGGTGGCTGGAGTGAGGCATGCTCAGCACCAGGGTGATTGATGAACCTTCCATCTCCTGAGCCACTAGGAAAGGTGGGCACTTAGGACAGCTACGAGTCGATGGACTCAAAAATTTCAAAATATTTGAAAGCTGACATCGCATTGCAATGAAAAAGCAAACCTGTGCATCCTGGCTGCTCTGTTTCAAGCACATTTACATTTCATACCACAATTGTTGGCACTCTTTTAGTCATAGCACTCTCACGAAGCAGCTGCCAAAGACCATTCCAGGAAGTCTTCCTGTAGCTCTGGTCATGTTTGGCTTGCTGGAGATAAAGAGGATTTATGAAACTTGACAAATTCTAGTTTGTAAAAAATGAACAATCACCATTTCAGCCTCATCTTTGCCTGAGGAGCTTTTTGATTTGAGATATTTACCTAAAATTTTGGTCAGGTAAGAATTCTTTTCCAGTCGCTTTGGTGTTCTGCTCATGTTTTACAGTGTTGATAATAAATTCATCCTGATAGCAGAATAACTAACTCTTATCAGCTGAATATAAAAAGGCCTTTTAGATTATCCGTTGTACCTTTTGTCAATATGTCATTGTACTCTGGATACTTTCTAGGGTATTACTTGGTTTTATCTTGTAGCAATATTCTTCCCATGTGAATTTTCCACTTTCAGGATGGTAAATGATCTTGAATCGTGTTTAAATCAATGAGTCATAAAGGTGGCGACTGCTTTGTCAATGGAAAGTATTTTCTTCAATACTTTTTTCTGCTAAAACATTGTATTTGTTCTACCTTTTTTGGCTGCATTTCCCTTTCGCTTTTAAATACTTTTGTGGTCTTTTATAATTTCAGATGCTCCCACAATTCTTTTATGTGTGTTTTTCAACTGAATTACATATTTTGCATCTTGATTATGGTGCTATTTAACACTGCTACACAAAGGTAAATTTTAATATTTCATCCAATGGTCAGAAATAAAGCTGTCAGAAATATAATGCCTCAAGGTTGCTTTGAGGTTTTGTCTCTGTACTGGATTCAAGAAATGCATAGTTGCTGATTTAAATCTTCCCTATTATTCTCACTTTGTCTATTGAGAGAAGTAAATTCAAAATGGTTTTTCCCTGTGGTTGAAGACTATTTTTTGGCTTATAATATTTTGTTCTTTGTCACTAAGTAACGTCCAAGTGACTTAAATATCAAGCTTTAAAGCCATTTAAAATAACAGTTTGAAGCTTGCTAGTTAAAAACAAACAAAAAAAACAAACCAACCAAAAGCCACAAGGAAATTAGGTTGACTTGCATTTTGCTTAAGAGGTTTCATATTTGTTCCAGGGACAATAGCCTGTTCAGTCAGACATCATCACTTGATTGCTCAAAGACCCAGCTAAACAATCTGGGAACTGAAATCCTGTCATCTCTGTTACATATTCAGTGATGGAATAACACACACTTCCTGTGGCGTCTCGACTTTGTATTCATCTGACTTGGAAATGTAATTAATTGACTTCAATTGAATTCATCAAAGCATTCTTAAAAAGAGTTAATATGCGAGTGGTGCTACAAGTCCCTGAAATAATTACCTCAAATCTATTTCGTTAGCTCTCTGTCGGTGGATGGCTGTCGCAGCCCCCGTTGTGGATTGGAGTGGCCTCCTTGCTTGCCTCAGCTGTTGGCATTTCTAGCAGCTAATTCCAAGAGGTCTGAAATTAGTTAATTATAGGAGGTTGCGTGTGTAGTGAGTGAGAACAGCTGTCTCCATTTCAGCGAGCACTTTCCTCATGGATCAATGGCGATGTGCCGCGCTCAGGACTTGCGACAATTGAGTTATTGTTCCTGGGATCTGCGGGGGGAGCGGGGTACCCACAACTGACCGGATGAGAAGTGTCCAGGTGACACAGCGAGCTCTCAGGTCTGCAGTGACTTCCTTTGTTGATGCAAGCTGGAGTTGTTACAGTTTGGAAATGCCAACTGGAAGAGAAATTGTGGACTCCTGTAGACGCTGGGAGTCACTCTGTGGATTACGAGTCTCCATCACAACTGGTACCTGAACACAGAATGGGCAAGGCTGGAGGTCATCTAGTCCTTTCTTTTCAAGCAGGATTCCCCAGAGCACGTTCCTCAGAACTGAGTCCTCAGACAGCTTTTGGATATCTCCAGAGGGAGCTCCCCAACCTCTCAGGGTTTGGAATGTAAGTTTGGCAGAGGACCTGTGGTGTGAAGGCTGTACTGAAGAGTGAAGCTTGCACAGAATTGTCTTCTAGCCCAAGAGATAATTTATTCAAATCAAGCATGAGAGTTATGCTGGTCAAGGCTGTTTGAAAAAACACGCACTGCTCCTTATGCATAACTGTGGCTTGGATGTTTTTTGTATGGCTTTGTCAAAAAAAGTGGGTAACTGTTGTATTTCTTAGATTCATTGTTTTATTTTTATTATCCTTTGTTAACAATCACTTTTTTAAAAGTAATAGTTCTATGTGGAGGCAGGCAAGGTTTCAGAACCTGGATGCATCTGAAAAAGAAAATTTATGCAAATGCATTTTCATTACAAAGACTGCTCATGTTATTGTAAATGGCTTGTTAAATTGTTACAAAACATCCACACTGGCATGAACAATGTAATGGTTCATTGCTCTGTTAAAAATAGTCAAATACGGTTGCTGCCTTTGCATTTACCTTATTTTGAGGTTGTATGTTTCCTTATGAATAGCCAGTTAAGAATAATGCAGCCAGCTATTTATAGTGCAGGATGCATTATACAAGCTGCTTGATAAATTAAACAGCTTAAAGGGCCCTGTAATGGGTTACAGCCTCTGTGCTGTGCAATTATGATGCATATGAAAGCTTGGATCAATGGAAAGCTCTTAAATTCCATCCCAAAGAAAGTCTAATAGTGTATATTAATGTGTGATATGTTAACAGCTCTTACACTGGAACTTAGCTTCCTATTTTATTTAATACCCTTCTCTTCCAGAACAAACTTCCTGTGCTTTGTCAGTTCTGTGATTGTCTGAAGCAAAGGCTGGGTGCATCCTTTGTGTATGTTTTTGTCCCTCACTTTTTATGTTAGCTGTAAATAATGACGAGTGGTCATGGTAAAGAAATAGATTTGGCTAAAAGAAGTACTAAAAACTGCAGTAGTCAATAGTGCCAGGAATTCCCCCATAGAATCAAGATGATGGCTGTTATAATTTCTGAATGGTCCTTTGAGAAAAACTTTGATTTATTCCTGCCTTAACATTTTATGGATCTCTTATTCCTTCAGAATATTTTGTTTCTGTAGTGGTAATAATCTGGCCTGTAGATCTGTGGCTCTAGCTCAACTTTTTCATACTTTATGGAAAAGAGTAATGGAAATGGTGAGATTTAATACTATAAAGTAGGCTGTGACAGTACAGTTACACCCATTAAGAAACCTACTGTCTGTGTATGACATCCTACTGCTGTGGGCTGTTAATGTGCCACCTGAGGTGGCACCCCATTATTATTTTCATCCAGAAATTAATTCTGTTCCTATCACAAGTTCCAAAGGATGCACATGCCAGAATTACACACCCCATTGCTTACAGTCATCAACAAAGAATCTGAACAAACAATGCAGTCTGTAAAACTTAACAGCCAAATTGATTTGCAGCTGATCTTGAAGGTACACAGAGTTCCCCAGGCCTCTGACCTTCTTCCTCTGTGCACCACAGCTGCCTCCATTTCTTAGGACTTGTTTCCTCTCCTATTATTTTATGGCCAGTGGGCATCCATAATCATTGTCCTTCTTTGATCCATAAATCTTTATTCCTAGGCTGGGTGGTGTCAGAAGTGGGTTTCAGTTTCCCAGAATAAGGAACATTTGCTGTTACACCCATTTTTATCCCCTGGTTACATTCCAAATTCTCCCAACCAGTTAAGGTATTTATAACCACAGGCATAAAATAAGTATCATGAGCATAAAGATATGATCTCAGAAATAAAAGTCAAACTCCCACTCCTGAACACATGTTGTAGGCACCTGCCTTTCCTTATGCTTCCACTGTGGAAATGTTGGCTGATGCTGAGCACAAACCATTTGCAATAGCCTTACAGGAGGTAATGGCTGACTTAATATAAAATAATAATTTCAAAAGCTTCATCTGTCATCAGTGAAAGCACTAGTTACTAATAGAGCAGTAGAAAGTCGAATAATGTCTTTGGAAGTGTATCATCCACTCAGTGGGAAGAGAGGAGTTGTAAATGAAGATACTCAGTAAAGCATTGCTGAATCACAGTGGGTTTTATTTATTTAAAACCCCAGGAACTGTGGATTCATACATGCTTGTGATTAGAAACTTGGATCCCTAGGGCAGATCCAGTCTTGATCCATGTACCTGAATGGCACCTTCACTGTTTTGTATGGAAGATTACTTGAGCAGTCAAATTAGTTTTGTCATTTTCTTAATTTGTGAGAATATTCAGAATCAACCTGTTATCTTGCTCAAATCCTAATTAATCCCATGGTAATTTCTTACTTTATGTATTCAAGAAATACTTCTTTTGCTGCCTTTTCTCTAAATTGCTGACTGCCATTTCTGTCCTGCCTCCTAAACCTGGGATTTCCCATTGATGGGGATTGGTTTTGCTCCCAGTATTTTCTGAGATCCACATTCAGGACCAGACATGCCCCGTTGGCATTGCTCGTTAGTACCCTCAGCATCTCTCCACTGGCAACAATCCCTCTTTGCTTTCACTGTTCACATCCCCTAATGACATCGAGTCTGCCAGTCCATTCCCCAACCTTTGCTATGCCATAAATATTTGATTTTTTTTCCAGCCTGGGTTTTTGGAGGGGTCCTACAGGAGCTGTGCACCCAAGCCCATTGAGATTTCAGGGTAGCTGGATACTCAGCTCCCCCTTGCTCCTTTGAAAATTCCAGCTTTCATCTTTTTCTTTGCAAGTCATTCCCTCCTGCCGCTTACTCGCTTCCATATATATTTGGCTCAGTTTTTTACATGGTTAACTTGAAAGAGCAAGGGCAGAAAATCAATTATAAAACTAAATTGACTTCTCAATTGACGTTAAGAGAAATTCAACAAATAATATTACAGGATATTAGTTACAGTTTGCCGACTTTGAATTTTTGCATGTTTCCCATGTCCTCAGTTTGATTAAATGAATGCTTTTCCTGCAGAGATTCCTTATTATTCAAAACTAGTAAAACTGAGGGGCTTATTGCATCAGCTGTGGCTTCTGAATACCATGGCTCATCAGCACAGTGAGAATTCTGGCTTCAGAGGATCAGTAAACCAGTTGTTTGTTTGGATCCTGGCAAACACCAGATAGATTTTGACCTGTCAGACTGGTCTGCTGCCTACCAGGAGGATATCTGAGAGGGAAAATGGTCCTGCCAGCCAGGGAAACTCTGGGGCTCTGTGACAGCCCTGGGCTGCAGCAATGTCCTATAATCGAGCACAACGGGGACCATGCTAGACAGGGGAAAAATACTATTTTATTTAAATAATTTACTTATCTACAAATGAGGCATATTTTCTGTCTGCAGGTTCTTATTTTAAAGGGAGCAAAAGCTGGTATTTCTGAGCTGGCTCAGACAGCTTCTGTCACAGCATCCATTGATTTTTTTTTTCCCTTTGGTAACATAATTCAGAGAAACATTAATTAGGAGTAGCTGCTGAGATACATGCTTTGATTTTTTTCCTTAGTCATTTTGCTTTATTGGCAAATCATTTAAGTTATTAGTGTTAGTTGTGAGAATGAACAATCAGATTAGTTGTGAAAAAGGCAGTAAACTATTGGTAAACACTTACCATAGGTTTAATTTTCAGATAATTAGAAACAATTGGGTATTTTAGCTGACCAAGGATATTCGAATAACATTACCATTTAAAATGATTTGACAAGGTGTGTGTCAGCAATAAAAATGTAATAGATTTTCCTTCATGTAGTGTAACCATAAGGAAAATAGGCCCTGGCAATGTATTTTAAGACCAGACCAGACTTTTTTTCCCATTTGTCCTGATATTTATTCTGTTCAGTTTTGCTATCATCTGTGCAGGTAATCCAGTTTACAGCAGTCTGAGATCCAGATTTATGCTACAAAGCCATTACATTTCCCTTTAATATTCACAATACAGGAATTATCCACACTTCCACTCATGCAGGGTTCAGTGTTTACAGGCTCTTTGTTGCATGGTAATAAGCCTGTGGTTTTAAACTGTTAGTTATTTTTTGTAATTATAGTATTCTATAGAAAAATCATATTTTAAATCCCCAAGCATTTATGAAAATGTATTTCTACATGCATTGCTCTTTTTGTTTGTTTGTTTTCTTTGCTGTTCCTGAGCAATCCTAATTAGAAACTGTTAGGAATTAAATGGGTCATCTTGTTCAATAAATGGTGGTGAATACCTTTAATAAGGGATTTATTTCCATTAGGTTTGCTGTGACCACTTCCACTCACTCACTCCCGTTACTGGATTGTGGGAAAATAGCTCCGTGCCACTGTGCTATGAGATTGAGGATTGAGGGTTGCTAAAAACAAACAGTTTTCATGCCAGTGATGCACAAATAGAAATGAAAACCTGCCTCAGTGGGTTCATATTCCTGTGAAAATGTAAACAAGCAAATGCTGGTTTATAGGCAGCCGAACATCAGTATTTGGTGTCACATACTCTGAAAAGTCACCTTGTCTTGTCAGCATCATAACTGATATGCAATTACAAATGTCCTTCTTTGAAATGAGTGCTTTGCTGTAACATCAGATATTACTTAAAAATGCATTAATTGTGACAAAAATCCTGTCCCATTATTCAGTACTGTGGCATTTTACTGGGAGTCTTGGAAGGAGGTGTAAAGCAGTGCACAGCAAAGTGGTGCAGTCTTTATCCCATTGTCCCCAAGGATCCTTACCAAAAAACATGGGAAAAAATAGTGTAGGAGGGCTGAAATAGCCAAATCAGGGTGCATAAAAGATGACTTTTAGTAATACTGGATTCTTAACTTGGAACCACATTTCTTTTCCTTTGATGCTTTTAAGTATTGTTAGAACAGGAGTGGGATTGTATCCTACCTCCATGTGGCCATGGATGTGCTCGAACAGCCCTGGTCTGTGGTGTCTGTGTGATTTTCTGGGGCCAGTGATGCCTCTGTGATTTACTGGGGTCTCTGTACTGTCCATCCCTTCTCTGTCCAGGTGTGTGACCCCAATATTATGCAAATCCGAACCCGACAAGTGCTGAGGTCTCCTGTCAGCTCAAAGCCCTGCCCTGAAGATTCACAAATGAAGCCATGTATTCTTAATCAAAATTGCTTCCAATACCAGTACAACCTAACAGGTAGGTACAGATTTTCAGTATACCCTTAGTATGTGTTTCTAGTAATGTTTGCTTGGGTTGTTGGTTAAAGCCTTGACATCATTGATTTCAATAAAGTTAATTACACGCCTACGTTTTTACACATTAGTGGACAAATGCACAATTTCTGTATTTAAGTTGTTGTTGCAAGTATATTGGAAATAAAGCATGCTAAATGGGATTTTCAATGGGTTATCAACGGAATTAATTTTAAAATTCCAATTAAAAGAGTATCATCTGTGTGGTTCTGGTGAAGCCAATAATACCAACAGAAGTCTGCTATGAAGGCAATATGAGTTATAAGGGTGGGCATAGGATATTCAGAGCAAAATGCATTATTTAGGACCTTAGAAGCAATTGGTTCCATTGCAAACAAATGAACAAAACAAAACCAAAAAATTCCTTTTGTTTTGACCAGCTGAAATAAATGAGAAAGGCATACAGAGGAGAGATCTAAGAGTTTGGGAGCTGGTGGGAAGGGAGAACAAAGCAAGATGAAATACATGAATATAAACTCAGCCTGTTTGTAATAAAAGCCCTAGAAACACAGGCAGCAGGATGATGCCTTTTTTATCATCACATTTCAGAAATGCAGAACATTTATGTGTTCATGTTTATCAGAGGTGGAAGACACAAAGTAATAGGTTTTCTTCTCATCCTTCTTATTTATTGGTGGTGTATGGAAATTTTAGTGGCTTCTGTTATGCTTTTTGTTTATTTTAAATGGTGTTTTAAAGCTTATTTCAGTTTAGTTGTATTCTGACCAACATAATTTCAGACATGTAATAAGATATTAATTTTCTTCCGCTAGAAATACTGCTTTTATTTCATGAGTATTAGAGTTTAGTTTTAAATAATGGATAGCTTTACCTCAAGACAAAAACAGGTTAAACCAGAGTTCCCCTTCAGAAACTTCCCCAGCTGCTTCATCAAAGTGGAATTTTATTTCAGACAATACAGTCTTGTACCTGTGCCAACTGGATTGAACTGATAGCCTTTATCAGCGTTCAACATGTGCACTCTGATGTAGCGGTGTCAGAATGGGATACGGTATCGGACTGCCAAGAGAGCGTGTCTCCTCTGAGACTTGCCTGGCTTTGAGAACAACTTTCTTTTGTGGGAAGTTGTTCTTGGGTGTGGGATGCCCTGACATGAGGAAGTGCTGCTGCAGGTGAAGGTAACACCCATGTTTAAGGCTTCAGAGCCAGGCTGGATGGGGCTTTGAGCCGCCTGGTGTAGGGGAAGGTGTCCCTGCCACGGCAGGGGATTGGAACGACATGATCTTTAAGGTCCCTTCCAAGCCATTGTGTGATTGTATGATTCTGTGTTGAATATAAAGGTGAGCTGCAGCAGTGCACCCTTTGCTTTGTGTCTGCAGGCTGGAGCGGGTGCCAGCTGGGTGCCAACGCCACCTGCGGTCACGGGGAGCGGCGCCGCCTCCTGAGCTGCCAGCGCAGTGACGGGGCCACCGTCAGCATGCGGCTGTGCCAGCGGGTGAGCGGGGCTGGGGCGCCCCCAGAGTCCCCGTGTTCCTAGAAAGCTGGGGTGCCTTCTGATCCACGCTAAGACGTTCCCCATAAACGGTGGAAAAGTTTTGTATGGTGCTGGGAGCGCACAGCTGGGGCCTTTGGGAGACAGAGGGATGTCAGTGGGGGGTGTCACTCCCTGACTCGAACACACAGGGCACGGCTACCAGCCCTGCTCCATCCCAAAGCTGGGGACCAGGGAGATTGTGTCCCGCTGTTAGAAATCCAGGGCTGTCCTTTTGGAATGAGAGCCAAACACTGAGGGATGCTCAGATGTGAAAGGCTTCAACACTGAAACCGCATTCCCCCATTGCACTGTCGGGAAAGCTCCCCGTAAACACCATGCTGGTGCTCCGCAGAGTTGCTGCCAGTTCTTGTTGGGGTGCTTGGCTGTGGCAGGAGGTGGCTGGGGCCTGGGGAAGCTGATGCCTGTGTTTCCCTGTCACAGCTGCACCTGGAGAAGCCCGTGCCCACGAGCAGCCGGTGCGTGGTGGGGTGTGCCGTGGACTGCCAGCTCTCCCCGTGGTCAGCCTGGTCGCAGTGCTCCCACACGTGTGGCGCCGGCGGTGAGTCCCTACCTGCCCTCCCATACCTCAGCAGTGCAGCACTCACAGCACCCACGGTCCCAGGTGGGCTCAGGCAGTCCCTGAGTAGGGGTACAGAGCTCAGGAATAGCCTGGAGCCACACCTGAATCCTTCAGAGATGGTTTTGGACACTCTCGAGGTCCTGAGGTGGTGGGTGTTTAGAGCAAAGCAGGCTATTTTCAAAGTACTCTAGAGTGAAAAATGCAACTTAGGGGACGAGTAGTCAGATGTTTGGAGGATTATTTATTATTTAATTCAAAATCTCAGAATTCAGTCACAGTAACCATTAACCCCAGAGATGGGGAGTATGTAAAGCTAGCAAAGAGCTTGGGAGTATTACAAGATTCTGAAGAGATTAATGAATAAACACAAATTCTCTGGTGAAGTAATTTTTAGTAACATAATTGTATCCCATTGAAGAAAACAAACAAAGACTGTTTTTTATCATTTAGTGTATGCCTCTATCTCCATCTTGCATCCACAGGTCCCTTAATGCTTATGTGACCCCAGTACCTTCAGCAAGGCTTTCTATAGCCAGCAGTGCTCACCAGCATAGAAAAAGTGAAAGGATTAGGACCTTTTTCAACTTACGTGATTTAAAATACCCTTTGAGTATTGACATGAGGAAATGCATTGAAGGTTTTATTCTCAATAAGCTTGGGACTTTATTTCCCAGGCTTCTGATGTGCATTAGATGTACAGCTAATGGTCTTTAAAATTCAAAAGCCATAATGTATATTTGAAACAAATTCACTTAAGGTCAAAAAGAAAAAAGCTCTTAACTTCCATAAAATGATTCCTTCAGATGGATTCCAGAGATCAAAGCGTGTTACAGAAAAAGCTTAATATTTGGATTAGTGCTGTTCTTTCTTTGCTGAGCTTTTAGCCCGTTTGTGAAGTAGTGCTTTCTTAACAGAAATGAATAATTCATGAACAGTGTTTTAACAACAACACACTGGGAGTACTATTAATTCCAATTTTTTTTTTTTCTTTAAAATCCATTTTGGAGTGTTAATGCTTGTGTTGCTGAATAAACTTAGACATGATCTTTGAGTGTTCAATTTTTGAGTGTTCACTTACTAAGTTAAACAGAGTACAGTGCAAAAGCAGGTTGTAATGTTTTTATGGCTTTTAGCATGCTCAAGGAGCAGCTCACCCTGTACCTGAAGGTTTTTTCATCCTGAGCCCTTACATTGCATAGTTTGCAAAAGGAGGTACTCACGTGAAGGTGTGTCTTGTATTGGGCCACTGATCTGAAATGCTTGTGCAAATTCCAAAGACTGGTTAAAGAGTTGCCAATGAGTACAAGGAGTTCCTTCATGTCCTGAATCAGAGGAAAGCTGGAAACATTTGTGCCCTGCTGAAAGAGACTTCCCAGTGAGTGTCCTGGCTTTAGGTGCCAAACCTCATTGAGGCTGCTGAACCACACAGTCAAGCCCAAGCTCAGCTCGGTTTATGGGTCATCCCTGATCCTCAAAGATCATAACTCTGCTATACTGCTGGCTGGAGAGCTGTCTTGTACAGGCCACTGTACTACTGCTGTTGTTTAACAGCTGGATTTAAATGGATTTTTTAATGGATTTAAAAGCTGGAGATACTCTTCTGTGAACCTACAGCAGCTAAGCAGCTGGGAAAACTGTCTTGCAAACTGTGTTATAAAGAAGCCAAGTTTTGCTCAGTCCTGCTCTACCACTTGAACAACTTTGCAGGGACCCAGGAGTCTTCTGAATCTCATGCCAAAGCAGGAGCATCAGTGAAATGAAAGTACTCTGCATCCAGGTTATTCCAAGCACACGGCTTATTTTCCTGCAGCCTCGGTCCTGATCTGACTTCTGCTGTACCAGCTCAGAAGTGTGGAGCTGCTGTGGTACCAAACATCCCTGGTGGAGGGCCCTTGGCACCAGCCCCGTGGCAGTGGCCCTTGTGTGGTTCCAGCAGCACAAACAGTGTCACTTCAGCTGCTTCACTCAGTGCCAGTGGGTTGTAAATGCTCCTGGATGATGGCAGTAACAGAGAGGACTTCGCTTGTGCCCTCATCTACGGGTGGTGCTTCAGAGGAGCACAGTGAGGGTCTCCAGCCAGAAGGGCCATGGACTGCGACACCTTGGAAGTCATCTCGAGTTTCTCATGGGCATTCGTGGGAGTGGGATGAAGCCTCAAATTAGATAGGAAAAAACAAAGGATGGCAATAAACGAGCTGTGGGAATTGGCTGTAGTAAACACTCCTGACTGCTTCCCTTGGCCAGTAAGTGACTGCCCACTGTTTGGTACAGCTAAAATGCAGGGCCTAGGTGCTCAGTGTTCAGAAAAAATTCACAGCAAGTTGAACGCAGCATTACTGGATCAGCTCACAGCAATATTTTGCTTTTCTGGCTTTTCTTGGAGAGCATGCAGAAGCGCCATAAAGGACTTCAAAGAGAAACATAATTTAAATATAATTCAGGTCAAAATTTAGTGTTGCTGGATGTGTGTTTTCACCTGTTTTTTTACTCAAGCATTGTTGCTAACATTTTTATTCTGTCCTTTTCCAGTAACAGTTTGATGTGATATATTTTAATGGGTGGTACCTTTACTCAGGTGTTATTTTATGGAATAATGCATCTAAACATGAAGTGGTGCTGCTGTGATGTGGTGCTGGCATCTAACACAGTTCTGGTGCACAGCAGCCAAAGGCGAATATATTGATTTTTATGAATGATGATGAATAAGCAGATCTCTCTTTCCTGCCTGCGCTGAGCCTGTGGAGATGTGTAACTGATGTTTGCCTTTTGCAGCTGTAGTTCTGGGCAGCATCTGCTCAGGATGCTGGATAGGGCTTTAGGCTGACACTGGGTTATATATAAGGGTTCTTTATATCAGTTGCTGTACTGCTATGAAAAGATGTATAGAACTGCTTTAATGGATGATGCTTCCATGGCCTGAATCAAAGTTACTGGAAAGATGTTTGGTAAGGATAATCCCCAGCAAATTGAATTTCCTTTGCTAAGGCAAACGAATACATGAGGATGCTGAATTTTTCTACATAAAACATTTTCCAATCCCACACGGCATCTCCCAAGTTCTCTAACAGGACTGCTAAATTGTATAAAACCACCTACAGCTGTGCTTTGCCTCTCACAAAGCTGACTTTATCAGATAAATTAGGGGATTTACCAGGGCTGAACATGTTGCTGTACCTTACTCAGTCCTCAGACCCCCAGGGACTGTAGCGGGCTGCGGAGACGTGAATCCCAACACCAGAGTGACCTGTGGGATGGAAGTGAAGGGGCACAATGATGCACACAACAGAAAAATTCAGTTGTTGCATTCTTCCCTGGATCATCACCAGTTCGGGAAAATATTTTTGGTGTTGCCTTCTGAAGAAGAGCTCCTTGTGATGCTTTCTCACCTGCTGCTCAAACTTGGCAAGCTCCAGTCTGACAGTGGGAGATGTTGCTGGGGATGCCCCAGTGCTGCTGGAGGCACTGGCAGTGGAAAGGGGATAAAAAACCCTGTTTATCACCTG
The DNA here is from genome assembly GCA_013398275.1 of Promerops cafer. NCBI lineage: Eukaryota > Metazoa > Chordata > Aves > Passeriformes > Nectariniidae > Promerops > Promerops cafer. The sequence continues at coordinate 3,316,712 of VZSE01009345.1, read as the reverse complement.
TCCCACTTGCTTGAGACTGGACCTAACCTGACCTCCAGGGCTTATTTAATAACTTGATCCCTGCTCTGGCCTTGTGATTCCTTGACAGAGCTGTGTTTTGTGTGCTCTGCTCAAACTCACTAAACTGGTTACAACATGTTGGTCACTGTGACTGGGATGAACTGTAGCAGGAATTTGAATCTTTTTGGTTTCAGCTGTGACACATCACTTTGTGGGGATAAAGTGCAAGTAATGGCAAGGATTTTTTGAGGGTAAAAAAAATCTTACTCTTCTGATTTGAAAATATAATCCTATATTCCTGAGATGCAATTCTTGCTGCTGACACAAAACAGAATTTTAAGTGAGCAGCATTAACAAGACTGGCCTCTTTTGTTTTTTCCCTTTCAAAACTAATTTCAGGATATGAAGAAATGTTTATTTTCAATTTCAGCACACTTACTGTCCTAATTTTTGTATCATGTAGCATTGCAGAGCAGAGGAATCAGAGATGTGGCCAATTAATTGGAAAATTAGAGAAAAATTCAAAGGAAAATTAAAGAAATAACTAGGATTGCTTCAACTCTTCTAGAGTTTGTATTGGAAACAAATTAATTTCAGATGCAGTGAGATTCTGTTCTGCATAAGCAGCAAAAGATAAGGTATTTAAAAAGAAAAAATGGAGTTTTTCTGCTACTTGAGTGGTAATTGGGCACCTATATAATGTTTTTGGAGTGAAAAAAAAATTAGAGCCTTAAGAAACTGCAATCATTGTGCAAAGAAAGGTTTCAATGGAATTTCTTTCTTCAGTTTTTCATTCCCAGTGTTAAAAGAAAGTGATAGACTGAGTCAAGCCCTAGCTGACCACTGGGACTGTGAGTTTCAATAGTTTGGATAACCAGCTGTAGGAAACCAAAGTGGAAAGTTGTTAATTCCTCTTTTTGCTCAATGATCTTCTTGTTTACATATTGCTAGAAACATGTTAAACAGAGTGTACGAGAGGAAATTATTTAGTTAATTAAAATAGCTTGATGAATGCTTCAGGCTTTCAAGTCCCTCCTAATGAAATTGGATCTTTTAACCTCAGGAGACCTCCTTTTCCTTAGCTCCGTGCAGGGAGCTGGTGCCTGGCAGGTTGCCCTAGAACCCTGCAGCCACAGGCTTCCCACTGTTTCCCAAAGAGCCTTTCCCACTGCTCACCAATACTCAGCATTCAGCATTAAGACTAATTTGGCAAATTTGGTCTCTGGCTGAAGAGGAAGGAACAACTAATTTTGGCCAGTTGGGCCAGGGAGAGCTGTTGTGGGGTTCATCCAACAGCAGGTTGGGAGATTTCTCTTCACTTGCCCTCATCTCCCAGTGAACCACATAAGTCTTCCCTTCCCTTCCCTTCCCTTCCCTTCCCTTCCCTTCCCTTCCCTTCCCT